>CM067528.1:11222500-11372500 GCA_034509925.1 Hirudinaria manillensis | reverse complement strand
TCACGGTTCGATTCCAAGACTCGCTGTCAGCAACATCTTCAGAGATTTAAATTAAAATTCCTATGAAAATAACAATTATAAGTCTTAATAACAATAGTAATAATAATGTCTTTACATTAAATATAAATAAATAACAATAAAAACGAATTCTATCTCAGCATCAACTCTGTGATCACCTCAATCGAGTTGTAACCAATGGTCGCTTCTACTATAAAGGACCAAACCAGGTACCCATCACATCACCAACCATCCCAAACAAAACATCTCAAGATGTTTATCAATTACACATTTAAGCAATAAAATCGGAGAATTTTGGGATCATTCTTCAGCAACTTCCGCTCAAAGAATCCAGCCATGTTTGACTCAGATTCAAAACTAAATCCAGAATTCTCTGACAACTCAGCCACGGTGAGAGCTCTGAATCCCTGATATTATAACGATTGGCACACCAACACCCCCATCATCATCGTCGTCATCATCACCATCATCATCAGCACTACCCACCAGGATTACACCTGATTACGGACGGACAAAGAGACAGAACTCAACTGGCATCGACTTTGGCGGAGCTTGAAAACACTTTTATTACCAAAATTTAAACCACTCAAACAGTTGTTTTGCAAAAAAATTTGAACTTTTAAAACTGAATCAATAAAAGTTCAAAGGTCATCAACCACAACGTGTATATATATATATATATATATTCATATATTTATATAATTATATATATATATATATATATAGCAGGTCCGAACAGATGATGATAGCGGGCGACGTATCATAAGAACATTTACTTTGCATGATAAGAAGGGGATTGAAACCAGAAACAAAGCTTTCGGAACCGATTCAATCAATCAATCAATCAATCGATCAATCGATCTATTGATTGATGAAGGAACGAACGACGAATCGGCGAATGAAACGAGTTTAAATTCCAATTACACCCTTTTAGAATCTTCGAAATGCTTCCAAATACACACAATTTTACGTCAACAACATCAACGATATCGTTTGCAACGACGACGACGACGACGATGTTGACGACCATGGAGGCAATGACGGAAGCCTCCTAACACAGCATCCCAAGAAAGTAAAGTTTCAGAAGAAAGTTAGCAGACGAACAGAGGAAAGCCATCCTGCCATCCTGCCAATCCAACTCCGCCATCGTCACCGTCGTCATCTTCGGTTGAAAGTGAAGAATTCGAAATACGAATCGTCAATCTGGAATAGGAAGTCGGTCGACTCATCACCTGAACTGCTCTTGGAGGGGAGAGGCTGAGAGAGGACATGAGGAGGAACTGGGGGGTGGATACGCGAGCTTGCGTCGCAAGACACGGCAGAGCGGGGAAGCGTCCAAACGCTTGGAACCGTCGCTTGAATCGTCCTGTCGTCAGAAGACGTCTGCAGATGAAGAAATACGATCTCGCTGCTCCTTTGAAAGGCGCCCCTGACGACCTTTGACGTTCGTCGATGCCCGTCGGAGGGCGATCGTGTCGAGGAAAACCGTCGAACGAGAGACGAATCCAACCTCTCGTGACTCGAAGCAAGGCAAGAAGTTAAGAAGTGGAAAAGTCCTAGTGCCGTTCTAACGTGTCGTTCAATCGTTATCACAGGTCAAAATAAAGGAAGAAGCACGTACTTCCCGCTAATTAATAATTAATTAATTAAGTAATTAATTAAGTAAAAATTAAGTCATCCACGATGCGACGCGGAAGTCGTTCGAGTCGAAAGAAGTGACGCAGACGTTCGAAAACGTCGTCGTAAACGTCATCATCGTCGTCGTCGTCGCCGATCTCCTTCATCGAAAACCCGTTTTGTCTTTCTGTGACAAGATGTTCCTGTTTCTCGTGCCGTTGCAGGCAGACTTGTCGTTTCTGGAATTTTCCGGGGCAGGACGGCCGTCCGCGCCCGGAGGGGCGCAGTTGCCGGGACTCGGAACGGGAACCGCGGCCCGGCTCGCGGCTCCCGAATCGTCGCTCGAATCGTTCCTGGGGGCGGACGCTCCCGATCCCCCCGCGATCGACCTGCCGGGCTTCGGAGGAGGAAGTCTGGCCGAGCCCGTCTGTCTGGCGACCCTCTGCTGGTTTTGCTGCTGCGCAAAACCTTTGGCGGAACCGAGGGACGAGTTCCTGGGACCGATCGGGTTGCCGGATTGGATCTGAGCGGAGGAGACCTTAGCGGTCGTCACGTGTTTTTTGGGGGGACCGTTGGGGACTCGAGACGTCGATTTCACGACCAATTTCACGGCAGGTCGGTCGTCTCTTACGACCCGAGACGGGGGCGGACGCCGAGGGACGCCTTCCGAGGATTCGTTTCCGTCGTCGATCGGGAAACTGGAGTCGGCGGCAGGGGAAAGACCCGCAGAAGGAGACGAGAAGTCGGAAAGGTTGGAACTCGAGGAAACGGCGGACGAGTTCTTGCCGGACCTTTTCCTGCCATTCGGAATTTCCTTTCGAGAGGACTGCAGCGAGGAGGAGGACGAAGAGGCCTTGGACGATGACACGAAGCCCGAACTGGACCTCCTGGCGTCGAGTTTACGAGACGGAAAGTCGACGGAGGCGGCATTTCCGACGGAATTGCGAGAGGACGCGTCGTACGACCTGTCCTTGGGTCGAGCCCCGAAGTTGTTTTGAACCGTTTGACGAGCCGTCGAGTCCGGAAGGTCGCCGAGGTCAGGTTGCACCTCTCTCGTCGGTTTCAATTCCGGCGGGGTCGCCGAGGACGCACACTCGGCAGATTCGCCGGCGCGTTCTCTCGAGCCTTTGGCATCGGACGCGACAGAATCGGAATCCGGCAGAGACCGTTCCGAAACCTTTCCTAATACTACGGACTCTGCGACCCTGGACTCGCCCGACCTCTGCCGATCTCTGTCGGCGACCGAATTTTCGGTCTTGCACTGTTTGCCCACTTCTCGCTGCTTCTGCTTCGTCCTTTGAACGTCTCCTTTCGTCTTGGACTGCTTCTGCCCGCCCTGCTCGTTCCTGGCCTTTTTGTTCTTCTTTTCTCCTTTCTCTCCGTCCTTCTCTTTCGTTCCCTTCGGAAAGGCTTCCGTTTCGCCCCCTTCGGTCGTTCCCCCGACCTCTGAAAGGGCGTGGAGTGCGTTGAAGAACAACTCCTGAACGAAGAGACTTTCGTTTGGTCTGCTTTCGTCCTCGTCCTGCTGTGCTTCGTGATATTCTTTCCAACTACAAGTACAAGACAGTCGAGTAGTTAACATGATAATTAGAATGGTTTTGTTTATTTATTTATTCATTCATTCATTCACACTCACTCACTCACTCATTCATTTTTTGGTGAGTTCCAATGAACAAAGCTAAAAACTCCGCATGTTCTCACAAGTTGCTGCCGAGCAGGAATTTATCCGCGTCCTCTTCCGACCGCTCCTTCTTGGCCGCCGTCGCCGTGGTTACGAACGACTCCCTTTCCGTCTGCTGCTTCGCCGCCGCTCGGATCTTCGACTTGTCACCCAGCATCACGAGCTTCAAGACGTTCCTCTCCTTCGAAGTTCTTTTCGCACCTTCGCACGTTCCCGTCGCTCCGTCGTCGACCTCCTCGTCGCAGTCGTCGTCGTCTTCGTCCTCGTCTTCTTCGTCCTCCTCCTCCTCTTCGTACTCGTCCTCCTCCTCGCCGTCGAACAGTTCGTATCCTTCCGCATCGTCGTAGAAGTCGTCGTAGCGATCGAAGTCTGCCTCGTGCTCCGTCAAGTAGTCCACGGCCTCGCAGTTGAGAGCCTGGGCCCAGAGCTCTGAGCCGTCGGACGTCCGCTGCTTCTTGTCCGTCTTCCTGTCCTTCTGTCTGTCAGGCTGACCTCCGTCCGTCTTCCTGCAATGTTTCCGCAATCGGTCACTCTCCGAACTCGGCTGCTCCTCGAAACTTAAAGTTTTAAAGTAAAATTCTAGCTTCGAATTTGGGCTCGACATTCCCACGAGTGTGTCGACCCAAAAGGAGGTTTAGAATAATTAACCAACGATACCAATCGTTATTAATTATTATAATTATTTATGATGAAAGACTCTGACTCTAGGTGCATTATGGGCCAAAATGCCTTACCCCTGGTTCTGCGAGCTGCTGGTTCTGCCACCATCTTGTCTCCTTCTTAGGTTCATGTAAGTCAGTAATTCATCTGTAAGATTTTTAATGAATTCCAATTTTGGAACTAAAAACTTCACAATATCATTTTGCTAGGTTGAGATCAACAAAGAATATAATTATTAAATTTATCCTTATTATATATAATAAAATTATATATTAATATATTATTATAAATTATCCCATTTATATAATAAAATGTGATTATAAAATATCCAATGAATAGAGAGATGTCTCATCTGCATATGTCACAGTTAAATAGATTTGCAGATAGGTTCAATTGAAATAAAATAATCAAGAAAGTTTGACCTTTAAAAGTTAAAATATGTCATTAATATTAACTTTTAAAATTAAAAGTATCTTTAATAACAATTACTATTATTACCATTATTATTATTATTATTATTATTATTATTATTATTATTATTATTATTATCATTATAATTATTATTATTATCATTGTGCATGATTGAAATGGAAGAAAGACCCATTAAGCACAAGTGAAAATAATAAAAAGAATTACCACATAAATATTTTGAAGAGTCCAAAGTAGTAAATAAATGAAATAAATAATAGTTTTATTTTCAAAAATAAAAACATTGAAAAAACCAACAACAGCAACAACAACTATTCTATTCTATTTAGGTCACCTATTTCTCATTTACATTACAAAGTCCAATGCCAGGATGAGAATAAAATGAAATAAAGCAACAATACTATAGAGTAATGCAGGTTGAGAATAGATTTCATAAGAACTTACTGGCAATACTGGAATCTCTGAGGAAATTGGAAGCCATGCAGTCATCAAAGAGGTCGTCAAAGTGCTGTCGAAGGTTGGCGGTCGGCTCGGACCTCGCGGAGCCGCCGGAGTTTCCGAAGGCCCCGCCCCGAGGCATCTTGAAGCCCTGGCTCCGAGACTGGGCGTTCCTCTTGATCCTCTGAGAGGCGCGGTCACGCGAGGGAACGAAAGGCCCGGCGTCTCGGTCGTCCCCGGGGAAAATCCTGGACCTGCCGCCGGTCAGGAGGTCGTTGGCTCTCTGCCTCGACGCCTGACTCCTGTCGAGTCTCACGGCGTTCCTCCTCGCGAGACCGGTCCTGCTCGTCGAAGCAAAAGAATCTTCCGTCAGGGCGGTGCCGCCCCTCGGCCTCGTCTCGCCCGCATCCGACCGCACCGGTTCGACTCCGTTCCCGGGGGCGGAGTCCGGATTCGAACCGCGCTTCGAGTCCCCCGCGCCGACGTCGGATGACGGCAGGGTCGGGTCGTCCCCTTCGTCTCCGAAAGCGAAAGGTTCCCCTTCGATGTTGAGGAATGTGATCGTCTTCCTGACGGCATAACCGTCGCCCCCGGGGCCGAGGTCGCCCGAGGACACCTCGGGGTTCGCGTTCTCGGAGAGGGGCCTTTTCTGGCCCGCCGAGGGAAGCTTGTTGTCGGACTTGTCTTGGATGTAAAGAGACGGCAGACGTTAAGGGAATCGATTCTCGTATAAATTCTTGCTCAAATTATATGAAATTATACAAAAGTCTTGTTTGATTATGACGTTGCTTTCTCTTTCATATAAATACGGTTTCAAGCAGTTTCACATATCTGTTGGAAATCTTAAGTTGCTTACTAATAATTTTATAACATGTTAAGACTTACATTGTTTAACTCCAAAATATGTACGAAATAAACAGCGCTAGCCCGGACGCTTTGAATCAGTCCGGTTCAATAGGAATTCAATACAATATGAGTAATCAAAGGATATATTTTCGGCAGGCATTTCATGGGGATCGTCGTAATCATCGTCGTCGTCGTCGTCATCATCGTCGTCGTCATCGTCATTCTGATCATCGTCGTCATCATCGTCGTCGTCGTCGTCGTCATAGTATGGCATCAGTTGATGGTACACGCACAGATGCTGCAGAATATTCCTGCCATGAAACTCAGCCTCCTTAGAGATGTTTTCAAATCCACACAGACACAATGGGCACAACTGATGCAAAAATTAATTACTCATTATAATATTATTAATATTATTATTATTATTATTATTATTATTATTATTATTATTATCAATAAATTAAACTTATTAACGACTTATTACATCAAAACCGTGGTTTTTACTGGACTAGTCTAAATTTTCAATAAGCGAATTTCATCAATCATGAGTTCAATAAATAAAGAAATTAATTAAATAAATAACTAGCTTTAGTGGTGTGGATAAAATTGAAAAGGAACCAGTGTGAAATTCAGAGACCATCTTATATATTATATCAAGATCATCTTATTTGAATTCTTGAATTAATTCTTTGGAAAATCATGCAATTTATGACCATTTACGAGGTACTAGTAATCGTCTAATTATCAACCATCAACCATCTGAAGGGTCATAAAATAAGTTACACAATAGGCCACTCAACACATCAACGCAACAACACAACAGCACAAAACAACAACTGCACTGCGTAACATTCACAATGGTTGATGCGGAAAATATCCTCCAATCATTGCAATCACTTAATAAATAAATAAATAAATAAACAATCTTTCATTAAAGCCATTTCATTTATAAGTATAAATTAAATGCATTTGACTGTATATCAGTTAGATCAGACTTTGTTTTCAGGACTTTGCAAGATTTCAAAACATTTCAAAACATTGCTGTTTGAAACTAATAAACTCATCCAAACAAAGTAAACAAAGCCAGCAGGGATTTGATAAATGCACGAAACATGATAAACAAATGCCGTGCAAGCTGGCAGGGGTCATTTGCATTAATTCAGGCTTCTTTTATGAGCCTCATCTCAAGTGAGGGTATGACTCAGCACTCAACAGCATGTAAATAATAATTATAACAACAACAATCATCATAACAATTATCACATTGGTTGAAAAATAAAGAAATAAAATTCCCTCTACTATCTTATCAATGGCTAACCTAAATTTGTTATTCAAGTCCTATCTTCGTATTTTAAAAAATGATAAAAAATCTCCAATCAAATTAAGAAGAAAAATCTCAATTCAAAACAAATATAAAAAAAGGGCCATCACAAATTGAATATTTCAAAGAAAAGAAACTATATTCTAATTTGTGTCTCACCACTTTGTTAGAGTTTTTTGAGTGGTGTTGTCGGATCATGTGCTCCACAAGCTCCGAACTGGATAGACCTTTTTCTCCGCAGCAAGGGCATGTTATAGGCTGATCTTTTGTTAAGGCAGAAATAGTCTTCCTTTGGGTTCCACCATAAAACAACTCTTCAAAATCAATGTTGTAAATGAAAAGCAAATATTTGAAATAATTATTAACTTGCTGTTTATCTCTCCAGCTAATTATAATTTAGCATGTAGCTAATATCAAAAATTGCCCTTCAGGCAAACATTATAATACAATGAATACATCACACACATATATTACATATGTATATTATCTAGACATGTTTTTACTAAAAGATCAAGACTCTCAATGTCTCTAAAACATTTTTACAAATATTAAATCCTTACCAAGATCAGGCTTTGACAGCACTTGCTGAACAGGATGATTAGATTTGTGATTGTTAATCTCTTCCCTTTCATTGTAACAATTTTTACAGAATACTTCACCACAACTCAAGCAAACAAATCGGGTGGCTCTGTTGTTGCCCTTTCCACACTTACAGCACTGAACGCCTTAAGAAAATTTAAAAACAATTCTTTGATTTTATTCTGACACTAAACTAAGTGCTTCTTGTTAACTAAATGTGGTGAAGTTAATAAAAAATAAACTTTCGTTATCTAGTCTGGAAAGTACTGACAACTGCTGACAATTAAAACATAATATACCAACTTTTACGACGCTCCATAAGGTTGCAAATATGTTATATCACAAATTAAGGTTTTAAGGTTAAACTAGGGGAAAATCCCTCACAGAAGCGATAAACATATAGTACGACCACCACCTCCGCAAACATGGCCTCTGTTGTTCGTCTTCGCAAATGTAACTTAATAATTAATGCTTCATAAATATTTAAAGTTCTTTTTTTAAATGCAACAATTTATGTTTTATTTTATGTAACTATTATTATATTGTTTTAGAATCTGATTCATTGAACTTAATTTATTACCAACTTCAAAGTACCTACCCCGTAACTAAAAAAAAATATTAAAAACTACATTATTGCCAAATTAAGACTGTACCTCTCCAAACATCTTACACCAAAAACCCGGTGCATTTTCGAGGACGTCTTTGGGCCCTCACGACACAAGCGAAACATATTAAGGCTACAATCTTAATGGATAATACCAAACATGCCGGTAGAGGGCAGATTACTAGTATATCACCTAGAAGCAATCATTAGGAAGACAACCCAAACACGTACTTTAATTCAAACACGTTGAAGTTTTATTAAACCTTTTGAAATTTGTATCATCAGAACAGGTAAGAAGGTTCCAACAATTCCAGGAAACTAATTCCCAACACTTCTTAAATGCTTTGTCATCTCTATTTACAAATAAAGTCCTTCTGGTGTACCCTCGTTCTTTCTGTAAAGAACATTTTCCTTGGCTTTCTTAAAGTCCTCATTGGTGACTTTCATTCTTCTCTCTCTGAGAGCCAATAAACCAGCCTCAGTACAAATGGCCTGCAAAAGAATAATAAGAATAATATTTTATATTCAAGTTCAAAGCCTAATTACCATCCAGAATTCTCATCTAAATTTAGGTGAACCGACCTTAATATCAGCTCCCGAGAGGTCATCCTTAGCCATGACGTAATCCTCCAAGCTGACATCATCTGCTAACGTCATGCGACCAGTGTGAATGGCAAAAATCCTTCTCTTTGTCTTCTCATCAGGAAGTGGGAACTCGATCTTTCTGTCTATCCTGCCAGGACGAATGAGGGCAGGATCCAGAGTCTCGATTCTGTTGGTTGCCATGATAACCTGAAGAAAAATTGTAATATTTGTTTGAATTAATGAATACAACACATTGTGATGTTAAACAAATAAATCTCAATTATATTCACATCCCAACATCAGCCAGTAATAACTCGATCATGGTATTATAATAAATAATATAATAAAACTTAAAAATAAATAAATAAAAAATAAAATAAATCTTTTAAAAAACTGAATCTTAATTACCTTGACATCGCCCTTAGAATCAAAGCCGTCAAGTTGGTTCAGGAGTTCCAGCATGGTCCTCTGGATTTCCCTCTCCCCACCTGAATTACTTTCGTACCTCTTCGTGCCGACGGCATCGATCTCGTCGATGAAGACGATCGACGGGGCGTGCTCCTCCGCCACTCTGAACAGCTCCCTGACCAACTTGGGGCCATCGCCGAGATATTTTTGGATCAGCTCCGACCCGACCACTCTCAAGAACGTGGCTGACGTCTGATTGGCCACGGCCTTGGCCAGGAGGGTCTTTCCGGTGCCGGGGGCTCCGTAAAGGATGACGCCCTTCGGCGGTTTGATTCCCATCTCCTCGTAGTATTCAGGGTGAGTGAGTGGCAACTCCACGGATTCCTGTTCACGAATTGCAAAATATTAACCAATTCATATTAATATAACAAATTAATAGGTTAGCAGTAATATTAGAAGCTGTCGATTTTAAATCAACTCAAACCTTAATCTCTTGGATCTGCTGATCGAGACCGCCAATGTCTGCGTAAGTCTCCTGAGGTGCCTTCTCCAGTTTCATGACCGTCACCATAGGATCCGTGTCGTCCGACAAGACTCCCACGACTGCATGGACCTGTTGAATATTACGTTATTATTTTTGCATCAAGGGAACAGTTATGGTTATTTAAAATGTCATTTTCCTATAACTGGACGACAGTTATTTCTTATCTTGTAATTATACTAATAATTTTATAAATTAAATTTATATTCACAAAGAATGATAACTATCGATTTTCAAGAATTTACCTTGTGGTTAAGGAGAACAGAGCAGCCAGGCTCCAACTGGTCCTTGTCAACAAATGATAGGATGCTGACATAATGTTCGCTTCCAACTGATGTTGAAACAATGGCATGGTTGTCATCGATGATCTCCTCCAATGACCCAACAGACATCGGGGTTCCTCTCAGGTCATCGACCTTCGACCTTTCTTCCTTTTAGTGGGAAAAATAAAAAAAGATTGTTGAGAAGGGCCAATCTCAATAGTACATCCTTAAATTATTATTAATGCCAGGAAGCTGCGATTTATCCAGCAATATAGGGTCAATAGTTATGCTGCTTTAGATATTGCATCGTCATGGCATTGACAAAACACACCTCCTGCTTTTCCTCTTGTGGCTTGAGTCTTTCCTGGTTCTTAATGAACTCCTCCTCCATTAGCAGATAATCCTTAATCCTCTCAAGTTTCAACAACTTCAATCGACATCTTGTGTGGGGAGTGACTGCAAATGCGAGTAAAAAGTTGTTAATCAACTGCAGGAAGACTGAAATGATTCATTCCACCAATTTGCAACAAAATCCAACTATTTAATTTTTCTGTTGGATTTACACAAGGCATCATTTCTTTGCCATGAAAATGAATTTCACTATCTAATAAAGTTCTGTTTATATTTAAATTGCAATTTAGAATTATCCTAAGGGAAATGGCACCAATTGGAAAATGGCTTAAGAGCTCCTCAGTTTTATGCCAGGAAAATACCAAATTGTCATTAAAATTTAATTATGTTATCTAAAAATTAAAATGAAATCATAAGTCTACCTTGTGGGAGCTTGTTTGCTGCCTCTGGTCCCTTGACTCGTTTCTTCTTTTTACCTACTCTTGTAGGGACAGGGGGCTCATATTTCTTCTTCTTATCCTAACCCAAATATTAACACAAATCAATCAGACACCATTGACTAATTAAACATATACTAAGCATATATTTTGAATAAAGCAAATAGCGCACCTTATCATCCTTTTTGTCTCCTAAACCTCCGCCAGCATGTTGATTTCCCTATGTGAAACAAAAAAAAATAATTACTTGCTGGAAATAACAACTGAATGCAATCTCCCAGCGCTCCGTGACTAAGCAATTTATGTTTGCTGGCACAGTCAAGGATACGTGCTCAATAAAATGTGAAATATTTAACACCATCTCCAACAAAACAATTTGCGTTAAAAAAATGCTTATTCAGTACCATTTTCTAAACAACGCCGGATACGTGAAAACAAAGACGAGACAGCTAAAAGTAAATGTATGCCTCTGACGGCTAGTTTTTCGGCACACAGTTAAAAACTAAAAGTTTTGAATATTAGACCATAAAATTAAATATTAAGTTTTTGAAATATATTTTACGTTTTATAAATCACATTAAAAGATTATTGTCGATATTTATGTGATCTTCAATATCCTTGACCAATTTTAACAATGGCACTGTGCGGGTGACGTCTGATAGATCTCCTCAGCTCCAACTCAATTATTCAAGAAGGGAGGAGCCACAAACGTGGGAAGACCTGCATTTCAAATAAATTTCAAAATTCCGAATAATTCTAATATTGTTTGATTGTTTGGGACACCACCAAAATAAGTCTTTTCATTGACAACTTTTAATTCGTATTAAATCGTTCGTCTTGTTGACGATAAAATCGTTGATCTGAAATGATCAATCCACAATAAAAACATGTCCACTTTCGACTTGAAATTGTGTATAATAAAATTTAGTAGTAAATTACTTACAAGTTATGACTTATTTACCTTGATAAATAACGCCTCCATCTAAGGGTGTTTATCTGAGAATATAATCTGCACCTGCCAAGATTTGGTTCTGTGTTATGGTGTTGCTTTATTTTTTTTATCTTCGATTAAAATGTATCGCGATTTGCTTTTTCTCGTCGAGCGTTTAAATCTGGGGTTAAGTCCAGATGATACAACAAAACCAGCAATATGGCCGGTTTGTCGTTCAAATGACCTCGACATTTTATGAACACAGCGTTCTACAATTTGAGTTAACTGTCATTTCGTGAAAATGCTGTAATTATGAAAAATTTAAATAATTTTCAAATTCGACTTCAGGAAGCTTTAACTTTACCTTAATTTGTAAATGATTTGTTAATTGATAACTCCCGCCTGAGCTTTAATGATATGGAAAAATAAACCGACGACAGCGGCCACAATTGCAGAAAAAAATCTCTTTAATTGCGCATAATAAGCTAATTCAAAGCAAGATGATTTGCAATTCGATGGAGCGGCTTTTCCCCTCAGTCAATAATAAAGCAAAATAACAAACAATTTCATCAAAATATTTAAGTTTACTTCAGCAAAAAACAAAACTTTATACCATATCATTCTCGATGTTAAAGTACAGATGAGCAACAAGTTTTGGAATATCACATTTGTTCAAAAATAAAGTGTTGCGCCTGCTTCAAAAAACTGAGCAGACTCAACGGAACGGCCAATTAAGTGTAAATCCAAGCAAACAATTTAAAATCATGAAACTAATTAAATATTCGATCAAATTTCGTCTCCGCATTGGTCGACTTTCGTCCACTCGTACCTTGGCTCTTCAGTGAGGAATTTGTTGCACTCCTCTTCAGTGAACGGTCTGCACTCTTTGAAGTTGAAATTATATTCTACGGATTTGGATCGAATAATGTTGTTGTTGTTGCTGCTACTGCTGTCTTCCGAACTGTCGCCTCCTTCTGGAGGTCGTTTCGAATGACCTTCATCCTCGTCCAATGTCGTGACTTGTGATTCTATCGGCTGGAATTCCATGAACAACGGGTTTGCCCTGCCCTTCTCAGAGTCCATGATTTCTTTCTCTTTGTCGGAAAAATCCAACCTGCGTCTTGCCAATGCACTCGCCTCAGGAGTTATCTTCCTAGAGCAAGTTTTTTTGCCTGGTTCAGGTCTGTTATCAACAAAAACAGTAATTTATAATAATTCCTTCTTCTAATTATTCATCAGCATTATATTTTAACAAACGATGTAATTGTTAAATTAACTAAACGACAAATTAAAAATATCCTGATCTTGAGAGCTGAATTGGGAGCAACGTTTCGCCACGACTGATGCATGTTTATAGAAATCAGATTTTCTCAGATCATTCATGAGAATATATTCTACCAAATTCTACCAAAGATTCTCAGGCACAGAGACATAGGCAACAATAGACATGAATTCTGAGCTTATTCTGATTTTTTCATACGTGGGATAACATCATGTCATTGCGCCACTAACCATTAAGTTCACTTTCTGAGAAACTCCAGTCCATGTCCATCATTGTCATCGTCATCGTCGTTATTATTATTATTTTTTATGATTACATGTTTATTTGTCACAGGTTTATGACACCCGGTCACGTCATTTTTAGTTTTAATACTCATAAAGCGAGCGAGATATTCGAATCATAGCTGCATAGTTTTAAGTCAGATTTGATTAAATGCCAAAAAAGTGCCATTTCTTCAATAAGATATTAAAATTTATTGATTTGAGCCAATTGTCTTTAAAGAATTGTGAATCACATCTGGAATCAACCAGAGGTTTTTCTTAAACTTTAAAATTCAAGTCAAAGTTCTTTAGAATGATGAACCAACTACCCTGTAACGTTTAATTGGTATCAAATCTAACCTTGTATCCGGAGTGGGCCTAGAGGGTGTCTTGCTTTCCATGAGTAAAAATATTCCCAAAAAAATAATAAGAAACACGAAAGCTGAAATTAAACTTCAAAAAGTGATTCTCTAAAATGGCAGTTTCTTCAAAATGTTTCCTTTAATACTGAAACTTTTCGAAATTGCTTACAGTGAGCACTTTACAGCGAGCTGAAAAATGCTTAAATAAGCAACTATGATCAGCTGCGATCTTCATAATTGGCCGAGATGGCTACACATCTATCGCTTTTGTTCGAACATCCATTAGTCATGCCAGTATTAATGATGACACATTTAAAACAAAAACGATTATTAGTAACTCTGAAGTGGCATCCGTTGCCTTGGAAACCGCCTAACTTGTAACTTGTAGGAAACTCGTCCGATAATTCTGAGCTAAACAAGTCTGACTAATTTCTGACATCACCATTCAATGCTGATTTAAAAGGACCACGTAATGATCAGTAGCCTGGGAAATCGTCACATTAGGCCAAAGTTAGTCAAAATCTGTCTAAAATACGAAGGTGAAATTACTATTTAGGGACTACAACCGTCATTTTCGATAGGGTTTTGGTATCATATATCATTCAAAGATTATCTGCCATTATCATCTGATGATAATTGCCACTTTATGATACAACAGTCAAAGTTGAAGGACGGGCATGCCCAAACCTGCTTTATATTACGTATGCACGAAAGCTTATAGCTTGCAATTGTCATCATACTCATGCACATGGATCCAAAAATTTATAAAATACAGTTTGTGGAAGTATTAAATATATTAAACAATTATATTTAATTTCAGCCTTTGTGTTTCCTTTTATTAAATAAAATTGAAATAGAAGAAACAATTCTCTAGTCAGATGGCAAAATGCCTTAAAAAGTCAAATATAAGTAACTAAAAATATTAAATTAATAAATAAATACGTTATAAGCAATTTAAAAGAAATATATATTATAATATAATGTGTGCATATGGTTCCCGTTCCTGCAGGTTGTTAGTAGAACCGGCCATTTAATGACAACAACTTCCCGATTCGTAGATTTTCTGTGTCGAGATAAATTATGGAATACGAGCAATAATTGTTTATTAGAACATATGCCTTATTACAGTTTAACCAGTCATTCTTGAGGTTTGCACTTTCTATGTATACACGTTAGGGAATGTTCTTCAAAAGCTAGCATTAAAAATGTGATCTGTGAAATGTCACACTCTAAGGGTGTCTCACACGTTAGGGACTTGTATTAGGAGTAGGTATTTGCCCGGGAAAACCTGAAATGGCTTCCCTGAGAAGTATTACTGCCAAAAGAATTTACTTGAGCGCTTCTGTGTCCCATTTGCTACTATTTGCCATATCTTGATGTTGTAATTGTCATTAAAGATATTATGGTATTTATATCCAATTAATTGTCATATTGAGAGTTTCTAAATTGTTGAATTTTACATTTTAAGGGTGCAAAGTTTAGATGGATCGACGTCACGCTCCCCGCAGATGAATTGATCTTTAGTCGTTGGGGCTGCAATATAATATTCGATGTGTATATAGAATAATCACATTGGGTTGCCACAAAAAAGATTTATAAAACTTTCGGCATTATTTTAAATTATTAAAATATTTATGTAATTAACTTGCGCTAAAAAGTTGCAAGCGTTTTGGTCAGAGCCAAGAAGTAATTGTTCTAAAAATTCTTTGTAATTTATTAAATTAGGGCGAGAAATTGGTATTTGAAAGCATAATTTAATAGAATATAATATTTTTTTTACTTCATTTTAGTTTTCCTAACTGGTACTTACACGTTACAAACGCTAATCTCAGTAAATTACGCCTAGAAAGGTAGATAAGCGGTTCTCAGTGTACACTACTTTTAAGCTTTCACTAAAAAGTTAATCGAGATTATCTTCTGAAATTTTCCGCGTTTGTTAAAAACGTGAAGTTCATGTTTTAGCCAAAATTATCTCAAATTTAACTAAATTTACTAAATCAACGCTTCAAAATTCACAAAAGCAAGTGATATCCCAACTTCCCAACCAAGGAGACTGAATATTCGTTGACCGACCTGTCAAATGAAACGACGGCCAAAGCGGCGATTAAAGTGCTTTTATCATTCATTTATTTGTCAAAAAAAGTTCAAAAAATAATAAAAATAATCCTCAAGAACAAATTCTCCAATAAAACCATCAAAAGTCAGCACTCTGGGTGATTATATACAAGTCTTTTCGTTCTGAGCCTCGGGAATAGAAGTTAAAAAATGCGTTGGGCTGTTTAAATGCATCGATGCAAAGATTATAATTAATCGTTCTACCAAACTCTTCAAGAATTTTCCAGACGAATTACCGAACCCAATTGAAAATTAATATTAAAATTAAAATTATTTCAGCACGTAAACCGACTCCACGGGCAGTGCGGAAGTCACGAGTATAACGAAAATTGGAAGAATTTCGGAGGCCAAATCTGCAAAATGGTCGTCGCAGACGCTATGAAATTGTAACGTCATCTCGAGTACCTTAAACTCGACCTTGCAAGGTCAACATCGTCATCATCATAATCATCAATATTATCATCATCATCATCATCGTCGTCATAATCATCATCATCAACAACACTCCTTCAAATTCCCCATTAACCCTGCAAAATTTAAGAAAAAAAAAAGAGGAAGGAAGCAAAAATGGACGATTTTCTGTGGTCACTTGTAGACGTTCCATGGCAAGAACTTTGAAGCTTGATGCCACAGGTCAAAGTTCAAAGTTTAACTCCGATTTACTGGAAAAGGAAAATGAATTGGTCCCAGTCAGGAGATGCAAAAAAAAAATTAAAATTAAAAATAAAATAAAAAATAAAATAAAAAATAAAAGGAGGATCACTTGAAAAGTTCAAAGTTCAAATAATTTCAGAGGCAACTCGTCTTAAAAAAATATATTTTTTCGTTAAATGGCGGGAAAAGATTTTCGTGTCGATTTGGAAATAATCTAAGAAGTCGACGAAGCACCACCGAAAGCGGGAAGAGGAAAGAAACGAATGAATGAACGAATGAATGAATGAATGAAAGATTTTCAGTTAACCATTTAGTTTAGTCACGAGTTTACAAAGAATTTACTTATTTTGGAAAAGAAAAAAAAGAAAACTTAATTCGAGCAAAAATTAAACGTTTAAATTTTAAATTTACGTTAAAATGTCAAAAAACTTTGTCCGATTTCAAGTATTCAAAAGTCAGCAGACGAGGATCTGCGTCACCAACCACACAAAATGTCGAAGAAAAGTCATCATCGACACTCAAAAAAAAAATTTTTCTAAAAAAGTCCAAACATGATCAGCAAGTAGTCACAATGAAAAGGACACGAAAGCAGGGATGGACGTATTCCTTGTGAACAACGACGACGACACCATCGGCATGGCCACAACAACAACAACAACAACAATGACAGCATTGCCTGAGCCACAGTAGCAACAGCAACAGTAGATGACCAGGAGATTCAAGAGAAACTCTCAGAACAAAGGAAAAGGAATGAATGACAACAAAAACGAGGAACACGTCTCAAACGCAGAAGGAGAAGGTTGGAATAGACAATAATAATAATAATAATAATAATAATAATAATAATAATAATAATAATAATAATAATAATAATAATAATAATAATAATAATAATAATAATAATAATAACAACAACAGCAACAGACACGCAACAACAGCAATGAAGCAAAACTAACCCTTCTTTTTAAAGACTCGTTTGAAAAACACGATTGCAGCGAATACCGATCACCCGTTAAAGGTGCAAACATGATCATCATCGTAGTCACCATCATCATCATCATCAGTAGCAGCAACGACAACAATAACAATTGACAGCAACAACAACAACACTGACAACAACAGCAGTGGGAGTAATAAAAAAGTCATGGTAATGATGCTGACGGTGGCGACGGGGAATCTGAGACCTGGGAATGGACGCATCTCCTGCTACTTTTAGGCACAAATGCAACATCAACGAATTCATCGTCGTCTGCAACAACAACAACAACGTCGTCCGACAGCATCCTTCACCCAATCAGTCGTTCGATAACTCAAAGCGACGTTTGGAGCAGAAAGCTCTTTAAAAAAAAAAAGAAAAAAAAGAAAATAAAATAATAAAAAATAAATAAAATAATAATATTAATAATAAAAATAAAAATAATAATAATGAAATCAGCCACAAAAAAAAATGGATGGTACGTTTGCATATGCTTATACGACAAAAAAGATCTTCGCTCGTCACGACGTCCGTCGTCGTCGTTCGGCGCGACACCTAACGAATGTCACGAAGATTATTCTTAATTCAATAACAAATTATTATTATTATTATTATTTATTATTATATTTTTTTTGCACCAATTAAATCCAAATTCAACCAAAACAAAACAAAAAGGGTGAAGAAAAGAAAAACGTAAACTTCCATAAAAACAGTAAGCCTGACTATCCGTGCCGCTTGAGACTTGACTGAACGACCACCATTTTGCTCGATAATCCAAAAAATAACTCTTTCACCAGTATCGTCCATCATCTTCAATATCGCTATCATCATGATCATGATCATCATCATCACCACCATCATTATCATCGTTACCATAGTCATCATCATCATCATCATCATCATCATTACCATAATCACATTCTTTCATGTCCCTGGTATGTCTCTCAGTCCTTCAGATCCTGAAAAACAAGAACAATAAATAAATTAAAATTTGAATATTAACGTTTTATTTATATTATATTTATTTAAATATAAATATGCGCTAAATATGAAGATGTCTTTATAAACCTGCGGACGTTCATCGTGTTAACATCGTGATAACATGACAATCTCTAAGAAAGGTAACAAAGGTAATCACACTCCAGGTAAGATGCCTACCTGGCTGGCATCACTTACATGCTCGTCACTTGCTCAGCATCTGAACAGGTAGCGTCTGCTGGGGGTGATATGCACCAGGTGGCGGGTAGGTCGGGTCACAGGTCATGTCCTAGAAAAGTTTTGGCGAATAAAATATCGGGAAAAACAGGTTTAACGATAATTACGAGCGGAAATCATGCAACTGGGTCAACATTGTTATCGTTATTTCATAGGCCAATGATTGATAAACAAGGTCACTCGTAACCAAAATAAGCAACACTGTATCAATTGTTAATAACTTTTAATTATTATTAATTATTATCAATCAATTAATGTTAATGACAATTAATTATTATTATTATTACCAATTACTGCCTATTACATAACCTCGTTAACCTCAATAGCCATTGGCTGCAGGGGCTGAGCAGCTGGGTAAGCAAAGTGCATGTACGTGTTGGGCTGGACTGCCGTAGCTGCCGGCAGAAACTGCATTCAAAATACAAAGTGATGAATAAAAAATCAATAAATAAAAAAAAATTAATCGTATAATTAATTAATTAATAATATAATTATAATATAATTATTTATTTATTTAGCAGTATAAACACCAAAATCTCTGAACACTTGACCGAGCGAATTGTACTAACGACTATTAACTGACGACGGATTACAAGAGCAGTTAAATGAAAACAGATGAACAGAACATCACGAATGTCTTGAAAGTATCTCAAAAAAAAAACAAAAACAAAAAAAACGTCAACAAAAACAGGGCAAAACCGACCGCAGGGGCGGGCCCCAGATGGAGATTCCCCATTTGTGTTGCCAATAGCGACGGGTCGATGGATGGGGGTGCGGTGTGGATGCCACCGGGGAGCATCTGAAGGATGAAAGGAACGACAAAAAAAAAACTTAAGTAAACAACTCGAAACGCAATTTGGTCCTTAATAGTCGGCAATAGTCTTTCAAACTACAACTTTTTATTTCATTCGTGTGACTCACAGTTGCGAATGGCGTCTGCATTATGAAACCTTGGTGGCACGGACCCACCCAGCCGGTCTGGGGATGAATGGGGATCCCCCCGAATGCGGGAGAAGCCACGAACCTCGGCACGGCGGTGAACTGGGCGAGTCTGGAAAATCGAAAACGTCGGAAAGCCCTAAGACATCATCCCGAGGTAGAATCGAGCATTTGTGAATCATTTACATCCTAGATTCAAGGTTATGGACCTCTCCTACTTTATTGGAGCCATACGTCTACCCGTTTTGATAATGGAACCACTTTATTGGATATTTTGTAAGGCCGCTTGTTGTGCCAACAATTCACAATAACTCACCCAGCTGGGGCTATTCCAGCCATACCTGTAATGTGCTCAAAAGTGCTTGGAACTGTTGCCTGGACGAGGAAATTGTTTAAATTATTTAAACGCTAATAATTCCTCATTTGCCTCAGTTGCCTATTTTGGACCCAAAGCTTATTTCATCATCGTCCTAACCCTAACCCTAACCCACCACCACCTCCACCACACCACCATCTCCACCACACCACTACCTCCACCACACCACCATCTCCACCACACCACCATCTCCACCACCATCATGGCAACCACCATCATGGCAACCACCATCATGGCAACCAAACAACTGCATTCTACCCGACCTCTTGATGTTCCGTCCATTGTTTGCTGGACTGGTAGTGGTGAAGCTTTCGCTTGCTTCCTCCGTCAGCAAATTTCACCGTCAACGGATCTTTGTGTCCTTGAAATTAGGAGACATTACAATATACATTTGTAATTATAATATATAGCTATAATTATAATATATAGCTGTAATTATAATATATATCTATAATTATAATATATAGCTGTAATTATAATGCATAGCTGTAACTGAGATTAAATAAATAACAGAGGAGGGGCATTTAAAAACTCTGAAGTGCATGCAAGATGCAAGGAAAACAGAATTGTATGCGACCGGAGAACCACGTTCTCAGTTTCGGGTTTTGCAACTCATGCAAAATCACGGTCGATTTTCGTACAATGTTAACGTGTTAACAATGATTTTTAAAAATAATTCGCCTTTCTGGAGAAGAAAATCTGCTTCCTGATTTGAAAATAAATTTTGAGAAAATCTTGAAATCCTAAGAAATTCACAAAATATATTCTCAGACAAAAGTCTGCATGACTTTACATTTCCATTAGCTCAAATAAAGTCTTACAAAGTCGTTACAAAGAAACTTGCATCATGCATACTAATGCATTCTATATGTAAGATGTGCATTTCTAAAGGTCTATTTGAATTCATTCATTCATTCATTCATTCATTCATTCATTCATTCATTCATTCATTCATTCATTCATTCATTCATTCATTCATTCATTCATTCATTCATTCATTCACCACAAGCACTACCATCATCAGACCTTGCAGCACTTTCCCATTGAAATTCTGGATGGCCTTCTCGCAGCACTCCTTCGACTCCATCCTGGCGAACCCGACCCCCCGGCTCTTCCCGGTCTGATCCCTCAGAATCCGGGTGGAAACGATGCCCCCGGAACTGGCGAAGAGCTGCTCCAGGTCGGCCTCTGAAAAGTTTTCTGGGAGGTTGGCAATGTACAGGTTGGTCGAGTCTTGTTCTTGCTGCTACATTGGATGCAAAAAGGGGGAGAGAGGATGATGACGACGATGACGCTGATGATGATGATGGCTTTTCTCGACGTTTGCAAACGATTATCGCAGATGACGATTGTCGGTTTGTTAATAAATTATTGATTGTTAGAATATTTATTGATAAATTATTAATTGTTAAATGACAAGAATATGTATTTATTAATAAATTATTAATTGTTAGAATATTTATTGATAAATTATTAATTGTTAAATGACAAGAATATGTATTTATTAATAAATTATTAATTGTTAGAATATTTATTAATAAATTATTAATTATTCGAAAGTAACAACGTATCTAAGCACCTTGGCCATTTGAGCCTGAATCCCACTGCTCTGGAGGGCTTTGACGGCGGTTTCCGCAGCCTTTTCGTTGTCGTAGTCGACGAAGCCGTAACCTGGATGAAGAGAAGAAGGAAAAGAAAAAGAAAGAATAAAAATAAAGAAGTTTGTTTTGCACGTTTTTATTGCCTTTTGTTCTTATTATTTCTGTCTAAGAATCGTTCAATTATAAATAATTATTATAAATTATCACATTTAATTATAAATAATTATTACAAATTATTATAATCAATTGTAAATAATTGCCGTTCTTGGTACTTTTAAATGATTAATTTAGAAACGTTCGGACCTCCGAGCCAGTTTTGATTTTTCAAATTTCCTTATGGGCACTGGTGTACCCATGGAGTTATTCATTCGAGCCATTATCAATAACAGGTCGTTATCAACTCAAACAAAAAGAACGACTACAAATCTGACGTAGAAACACACGGAAGGACATTTTTTGCTACAAACAATCGCTTGAATTTCAAAAGTGCCGCAACCCGACAGCCGGGACAGGCACATTCAAATCGCCATGACGACCGTAGAAGCATACCTTTGCATTTTCCTGTTGACTGGTCAATAATGGCTTTTGTGGAAATGATTTTCCCATACCTGGAAGATCAAAAACAAATGAATCACTCAACCGTGAAGTAGCGTACAGGTACTTCAAATGACGTGGTCACATAAAGCTCCCTTAAATGTAAATTTAAAAAATATATTATTGGCTTAAAATATGTTCATCTCTTTTTGCAGACAATGATATGCTTTTGAACGACTAATTGTAAACACCAAAGCCAGAATAAGGATAAAAAGAAATTGCAATCAGAACTTTTAAAAAATGAGGCAAAAATAACAATAAGCAGTCGACAGGAAGACTTGAAAGCTCTTCACAGATCAGTAAGAATCTTCTGGAGGGAACGATGGAAAACCACGGACAACCATGCATTGCGCGTCGTTTGCATTGTGCATTGTTTGCATTCAGAAAGGTCTCAAGCGAAGGAAGCAATGCCTGGCATCGGAGTATGTAAATTGGCTTCACAGGATTCTCTGAAGATTCCTACCTACATTCAAACTGAGTTTAAACTCCTGTCTAATGAACCGCATTGTCTGAAATTATCTCCTAATTCATTGGAAATCAGTACTTGTCAAGATTACATCTGACAGCAAATAGGTGATTGGCTGCCTGCATTTATTGGGGTCAGTCTGACATCACGAAGCATGAGCTTCTATAAGAAAGGTCAACCTTTAACTCGTTCAACTCATGCAGTAATATCTGGTGTTAAAATAATTAAGAAAAAAAAAGGAAGACAAATATTTCAAGTGTCTGAAAATATAAAAAAAATTCTTCTGAAGATCTTATTAACTGGTAGATGAATGAGTCTTTGGGTGTTTACTGGCTGTATGGATTGATGAACAAACAGAAGGATGAATGGATGGATAAAAGGATGGGTGGACGGACAGACGGATGGAGGGATTAATGAAACCCCAGAAGGACTGAACTCTAAACTACTTTTGCTTTTACTACGTACTACCTTCAAGCTGACAGATTTAATTAACATTTGTTTGGAAAAGAGGCAAGTCAATGAAATCAAATTAAGTTTGATTTGCCTTCATTTAGAGTTTGGAAGACCTCTCTTACAATTTTTATTACATTTAATTTTTTTTAATAAATCTGTTCATTTTGAACAATGCATACATTTATTACTGCATACCATTTGCAAGAGAAATCATCCATCTCAACTTTCACATTTGAATGCTTATGCAAGGCATTCTAATTTCGGGCTGCATCAGGTGATGTCCCTCAGGTTGAGACTTCTGCCTCTAGTGATGATGCCGACAACGATGACGACGACGATGATGATGATTCATTTGTTTGGACTCTATTGTCCTAATCATTGGGCTGCACCAACCTCACAACGTCACAAGATCATATCACTAGTGAATGCAATGTCATTACAAGTTCAACTTTCTATTTTTTTTGTAATTTCAAATCACATGTTCTCAGTTAATCTCTCAGTTAATTATTAAACTTTCTATCTCTAGGTTAGCTAGTTAGTAGGAAACACATTTCCTAGTTATAATTTTAGTTATAAATTCAATCACCATCCTGGAGGAACACAGTCACAAGTGTGATCATCACATGATGCAAAGTCCTTTACAAAATTGAATCATAAAAGAATGGAATGCCTTGGCATAATATCAACTAACAATAACAGATTACAGCTGTTTTTATGACTGAGACCTGCAAAAATGTCTTTAAAGTTTTGGCACCTCTTGACTCAGCCTTTACCATATGTTTTTGTTTGTTTTCTTTACATGAAACATTGTGGTATCTTCTTTTGTTATTTCACATGTTTTTTATTAGTGACTTGCTAGCTTGTGAATATTTACAAATAAATGAAATGAACTTTGCATACAAAAGTGATTACGCTATCTGCTGATTGTTTAAAACGTAAACATACTCCGTTTGTAATCGCTAAAATGTACAGAGTCACTTGTTAGTCAATCATTGACTAAGCAACTCAAACAACAGCACGTCCCGTCCTCCTCGGGTCGAGCAACTGAAGTAATGAACAACAATTACTATGTCACATACATTCTATGTCTGGCATGCAGAGTTTTGCATTTCAAAGAGATTTCAAGGTTATGACCAGTTAGGGATTGAGTCACCCAGACTAAATTTCCAACATCAGGCATCAAAGTCATGGGACATCTCCTCACTAAGCTAAGACACCAAGTTCATTTAGTCCATGAATCACAATACAATGCCTGACGTAATTAATACAGTAGAGTACAGGCCAAACTACATTAAATTAATATCGTTACCAACAATGTAGCATAATTAATTAAGTATTAATAAGTCGATATTATATTAATATAATTAACTAATGTTAATATATAATAATATCTATAATAAATAATAATCAGTTAGTTAATATAGGACTGACTTAATTACGACAAGATTTTAGCCAAGCTGTCCCATGCTCTCATGCCAAAAAATGTGTGTAAAAGCTAAAAAAAATATCTCCCAACAAGTTACTAATAGAAATGGCTAATTGATATCCAGGATGTATTACCAGGTAAAACCCCAGGTTTTTTTTCTTCTTAAACTCGTAATCCCAGAAAATCATTCAAACTGTAAATATGCACAACAGCACAACCCTTTATCCTTCTTTTGTTTTTTTCTATCAATTCTCCAGAGTCACAACTAGACTCTAATTGGCTACAAACAACTGCACACACCCTTCTTCCGAAGAAATCTCTTTGAGTGCATAACTGAACATATTATAAAGAAGGAAATATTTAAAGAAAAAAAACTGAAAAAGGCTGAAAAAGGCTGAAACTCCTTATAATCAAACTTCTCCGAGCAGAGCAAAAAACTTTATCTGGCAATAATTTGTCGACTCTCAAAATAATTCAAAATGCAAAAAATGCATGGATTAAAAATAAATAAATAAACTAATTGAACAATCAGAACAGACTCCATACACAGTCCAGGGAATCAAAAAAAAAAGCTCAAACTGAGTACCAGAGCAGGGAGAAAGCCATAAAAACACTGCAGTCAAGTGAAGAAATGTGGATAAGATAATCTGATATCATGACGTTCAAGCTACTTGTACAAGCTACTCTCGTACACTTCTACAGACATTGATGACTTCAGACAAACAAACAATTTCTTTTCTCCTTAGAACTTCTAAGCAATTATAGAACCATGCTTGTTGGATTCTCTGAAAAATGATCTCTCAATCTTTAGCTATTGTTCCCAAATGATAGCTGTTCAGCAAATGTGCTTTAAGTAATGAGTTGTTATGTTCAGATCTACCACATCCATCATTACAACTAATGGAGAGAGATTGCAATCAGTTAATCAAGCACTTAATAAAGGGCAAGACTCCACAGTGGTGGAAATTCAAATCAGACAAATGCCATCTCACTGTTCCATTTCTCCATCAAATACTTGTGGTGATCATGAAAAAAAAAATTATAGAGAGAGACACTCTTAGCTCATGATGGAGAAAAAAACTATCTGAAAAATAAGTTCAAAGTCCAAAATCAAAAACATATTTGCATAGCTTTCCCTCAGTCTCGGGCACAAAAAAAAACAATGGCATTTAAAAAAATACGTGTATGATTAAAAAGCAACATGGCCAAGTCAGAAGATGGTAACAAAAACAAATGTAAAATAAAGTAAAATATAAATCTAAACACATTCTGATTTATGGAATGAATGATTCCAACCACGACAAAACTGTGAGAATGCATCTCCAAAAATATATCTCTCGGGGAGGACTCTAATTGAAAAGTAGAATCAGTCACCAGGTTTATTAGTTTATTAGTTTATTTCAATTGGAAGTCTTTGCTTATCTTTCAATTATTGCTTCGAATATTGAGAACATACAGTTGTCCTAAAATTAATATATTTCTTACCAAAATAACGGACCCAAAAAAATATCATTAGTTAGACAGACTAGGAACTTGATATAAATAAGGAACAGCTTCATTAAAGCATGCAAAACATTCTACAAGAGTATGCATCATAGTCAATTACATTGTTAAAAACAAAAGAGCATATATTAATACAAGATGTTTAAAAAAAATATGAAAACTAAAATGAAACTGTCAACACAACACTGCATCACAAAAGCAATGAACCAAACTGTTTTTGCTGCATCCAAAGTTATCGTGGGATGCAGAAACTTCCCACCCCTGCTCGGACCACCAGAAATGTTTTGCTCAAATTTTGGATTCGGAGAAAAAGGAAAAACAGAGAACAAAACCAGGTATGATTTGTATTGCTTCAGCAACAATAAATACTTCTCCTATCAGCATCCCTATAAATGATATTAATACAATTTAAACTCAATCTGGAAATGGCTTTCCCACGCGGTCAAGTCTTCTTTGCAAACATCGTCCAGATTAACACATTGCCCCAATAATCTAGTTACATAGTAGTATTATTATTGGAACAACCAATAATGAGATAGCTAATTGTATGGGAAAATTGCAGTTCTTCCCAACAAACCACCTAACAACAACATTTCTCACCTGCAATTATTTGTAATCACAATTAAATGGTCATAATACACTAAGCAAAGTGATACTAGGTGAATGAGCAGAGAAAAAAAAACTTGTTCAAGTGATTAACTCTGAATGATTTCAGGGAAAGATGACCGCAATACCAATAAGAACCAGTGTTAAGGCCATCTTATAAATTCTAATTAGATTTTCTATTATATTGCTTAATTACATTACATATAATATCATATATACAGACACATGCATATATATTATAGTCTTAAAAACTGCTGCAATAATGTTCTTCAATATCTGATTCAACCTTTTGATATGTATCTTTATCATTCCTTCAGCGATAGAATCTTTGTCGTCCTTAGGCCCAAAGGCTCATCATTATGTCTACAGATTCAGGACAGAATGCTGTCTAGAATGGTGATTCTCTCAATATTCAGTCAAATAAAACAATTTAGAGTAAATTAAGTAAAGACCTTCTAAAACATGGCTGATCACATAGAATCAATATACAACTAGCTTCATTTAGCAATTTCTTTCCCAACTAATGTTCCATTTTTCTTCCTGTTTTCCCTTTCTTATAATCTAGCAATTGTAACCTCATCTTCCTCAAAGCTCAAAAATTTCACATGTTTTCAGCACTGTCACATTATATTCCAAAAGGCATATTTCTGTGCACTCTAAAAAAGCAGGTTTTAGAAAACATGAAATGTAAATGATAACAAGATGAGTGTAAGAACAAAAGGTCTGATAATGATATACGTCCTTCCAAAGAGCCAATTTTGGAAACTCAAAAATACATCTTTAATAGAAGAATGACACATGGAGAAAGTATTTGTGAGAGACACAGAGCTGAGCAAATAAATTGTTCTAAGCTGTCTTGTTAAATACTTCTCACTCCACTCATAATTTTTTTAGGCTTTTGTTCCAATTTGTAGGATCCTAAGAACTTCCCTTAATTCTCAGTTACTAAGTGAATAACAGAAACAATCAAGTCAATAATACATAAAATTATCACAAAAATTGCAACCGGAATAGGATTTAGAAAAGGCACAGTCAGCTGCTTTATAAAGAGCCAAAAGGTGACACATTCAAAGGTGAAACTCTTTCAACATCAGGATTGTTGGCTATTCTGATCTTATATCTTATTGAGAATTCTAATCCCTTTACGACCAATAATAATAATAATAACAGAAACAGTAATAATAACAATCGATGGTAACACAGCTTATCGAAAAACTCTAAATTAATATTTCATATAATAATTTTATAATAATTGTAATATCCACTTTCAATACGAGCCCGTGGAATTACTTATTCTGGTTTTAATTGGAGCATTTAGA
Organism: Hirudinaria manillensis; assembly: GCA_034509925.1. Lineage (NCBI taxonomy): Eukaryota > Metazoa > Annelida > Clitellata > Hirudinida > Hirudinidae > Hirudinaria > Hirudinaria manillensis. Next base: position 11,344,644 of record CM067528.1, on the reverse strand, counting down.
ATGAACATTCATGTCCTTCCCTCATAAAAAGTCAACTCACGGTTGGCAGAGGGCCACCAGATCTTTGTCGTTCATGTCGGGTCTCAGGCCCCTGATGTAAAGGTTGGTTTTGCTCAGCTGTTCTCCATTCAGTCCAGCCTGATTTGAATAACTCCTACCACTGCTGCTGTTGCTGTTGTTACTGTTGGTTATGTCATGCTTTGCATCACAGGGAATGGTGTTGGACTGTGGAAAGTTAAACATTTGTAATAAACAAATGAAAACAAAATCATTACATTCATTTTGTAAAGCCTCAAAGTTGGCTATAGCAGCTGCTTGGTAATAATCTTCAATCTTTCGAATCATTGCTGTGGAATCAAGATTTATCTATTATGTGGCAGTAACATTTAAATCAACATTTAGCAGGCAAACACAACTCAAGGACAGTGAAATTATAAAACAGTGTGTGTAAATAAAGAACTCCTAAATATATGATTGCCAGAAGATCAGCATGTGTTCAACACATATACTTCCAATTTGTGTGACCCCCCTGTCAATTAATTTCATACCAAAACAAACTTTTTTAAAGTTTCCAATGGCTTCAAACTCAAGTTATCTGGTTATAATTTCAAATTTCCCTAAAAACCAAAAACATGATTAAGAAATAAGAGACCTTTAAAATTTATGTATTCTGAACTGACAGCTTCCACTATTAATACAACACATAGTGATCAGAGCAATGGACCAGGATATTGTTGCCATTTTGCATCACGTTAATAAGGAAGCCGTGTCAAAGTTATTAAACAAATCTCAAATTGTTAGTTCTTAGTCACGCTCATCGCATAGCAACACCTACACGTGGCGTCATCAAAGTCGTCATTACATTAACATAATCGACATCATTGTTAATACTTTCCCCACCATAATACTATCTCTTGCCAGCATTTACGTCACCGGTAAGTTGAGTTATCACGGCGAACATAGCAATGTTTAGAGAAAAAAAAATTGAGAATCAACAGCTTTAGCTGGCTAAGCAGGCGGGTTTGCTGAAACAATTTTATGGAGACGAAGAAGAGATCAGGGCCTAGAGAGGCAAGTCTCACTGGTAATTCACAGACACTAAGTCTCACGGACGAACATCGCGCGCCACTCGTGCACCTTACTTCTTCGAACACGCACACACACGTGCACGTTGTTGCACAGCAAGCTGAACATTTTCGAAACAAATGACGTCTGCTCCGGGAGATAATTTCAGCTTTTAAATCATGCATCCACGATAATTTCTACTCTTACGTTCCCTTAACGTGTATGGGTTCGTAAGAAATTGTTCAGGTCCACGCTTACAAGATTAGGAAGCAGTAAAATGTTATTCACTGATTGATTAACATTTAATTCGATAAAGACTACTAAGAGAGGCACACATGACCAAGAGAACAGAGAAACAAATTCTCTCAAAGATGAAAGCCATCATCATTTCAATGAAGGACATTCGAGTGTTAGGCTAATTCAGAATGCCTCAGAGTTCTTAGTAACAGCGAAGTTCTATGAAGAACTAATTCTATTAGCCACGTACCTAAGACTGTAGAGAGCCTTCTACCCAGGAGCAGAGATTTAGGGATTTTTCTGATCATTAACACAAATGCCCGGTTTTAACACGAGATTTTATCAAGTTTCGAATCACAATTTGAAAAGCTCTGCCAGAATGAGTGTAAATTATTGACCACAAAAAAACCCACTTGCTTTTACCTAGTTTTCGTTCGTGAGTTCATCAACTTTGTCATAGTAAAATATGAGTGTATCGAAAAATATGACGACGTCCATGACGTCGAAGGTTTTGATAACGATAATAAAATACTAATAAAAACTGTAACAATAGCCGGAAAAAGAATGAAATATGCCTTGTGCATGGAGATCAAACAATTTAGTTCAGCGGAAAGCCCGGTCATGATACCGATGGCATGATATTCATTATACAGGTCCAATCGCAATAGTGATTGGTGTGAAGAAATTTGCAAGGAACTTATTGACGAGAAAGACAAAAGCACAAGAAGTAGGCAGAAGTGAATATAATTAACGTATCAGCAGCAGACTAGACAATTAAGACACCAAGTTTCGCGCCGCCTGCTTTCAATTACAATCCTCCCGTCTTCTCTAATATCATGCCATCACATCCAAACCATCCAATATCGTTATCATCACGAGCGTCACCGTAGTTATATTTCTTATCCGTTCGTACAGGAGAATCGTCTCGAGTACCCAGAGTCAATTAAATGGGTTTTAAATGATTGCTCATATTTCTCAAGCATCAGCCATTGGATTCAATTATCTCATAAAAGCTTGTTCCACGTAATACCGCACTGAATACGTTTGAATCCATCTTCTCAGCAAAGGATCGCACAGAGTTTTTTTCAATTCACTGAGATTTGCAGACTCTAAATGACGAAAAACAGCTAGGGAAAGAGATTCCACCAGGATTCCAAGTCCATAACTTTAAGTTACAATATGTAATTATAATATACCAACAACAGTAATTTTATTATAATAATATTATTTGACTACAACCTTACAAGGAAAAGTATTCGATTAGAAAAAAAACATCCGAACGCGTTGCAAATAAAAACCAATAAGCATCTGTTATCTGCAAATTGCTCCAATCTTTTAGAAAAACGCTTCCTGTAAGAAACAGTGTCGTCATCCGTCTTAACGGCCCAATTATTTACACTTAAAGCCGAAATAATTGGAAAACATCACCGACAATTCAGGCCCTTAATCGTCTCTTTGTTAAGCACTCGAAACTAATTATCGTAAAGAATAAAGAGTGTCATCAAATAGCGTCCAAATCCTCAATACTCGTGCCTCCTAGGAAACGTTCGTAAACCTAGAGACGTAAATAAAAAATAAAAACAAAGCACTCAAGGTCCGTGCAATGGATTCGTCGCATACAGGTTCGGAAGTCGAGGCAGTAACAAGAAGAAAGGTTCTCTTCAAGGTCGAAAAAGAGAGATTTTAAGAGGTGAGATTTTTAGCAACATTCCCCTTCCTTATCGGCACCAGAACTAAAGCAAAGAAAGCAGGTAACAAAGGCCCAGAGACATCACCTCATGAATAATTAATAGAACTCGATTGAAGAATTTGCATTTTTATAAATAAAAATTACAAAATTAAAATGCGTTATTATAAAATAGAAATCTTTCTTTCCACTTCAGGAAGGATGATCTCATGGAATTTCCATGATCAAGGATTATTGACAAGCTTTCCCTCCAATAATTGCATTTTGTCATTTTTATGACTTACTTCAATTGTTATCTCAGCTTGGTATTATGTTACGTCAACGAGTAGTTTCATATTATTCTCAATAACTATTCCTTACAACCAAACCCCATGGCTCCTCTGTTGATTGCTGCCCTCAATAAAGACAATTATTTCTTCATTTGCAGAACTAATAAAAAATGTCAAATTTAACCGGCTTTGAAATAAAATGCTTAAAGTTGTTAAAGCGACTTCGTGATAAAATAAAAAAAAAGTTTGACCTGAACCCTAAAGAAAAGAATTGATGAACCATCAGGGAGTGACAGCAATCATTAACATCGAAATGCAACAAACCCGCCTGCAAATGAATGAATGAGGCAGAAAAGAACGCACACGCAAGATCGCAAACGCCATTTGCATTTGCATCATTTGCAAACAAGCTACGTAAAGATAAGAAATATTTCCGATTATCAGATATTTTCTAGGCTTTTGAGCAACAAAAGTCTCCTTTACAATCTGCTCTGTTCAACAGACCAATTTATAAGGCATATCGCTTAGCAATTACTTCTCAATGCATTTGAAAAAAGGGAGGAATTACTTTAACTTTTTATTACAAAAAATTCGAAATCTGCGTCGCAGCTTTAGGGTGTAAAGATCTAAGAAAGGAGTGAAGTGACAAAAATGACGTGTAAACGTCGCTTTGAATAAAACAAGACCGTTCAGTCGAACATTAGTTTGGAAGCAAGAGCATAATTAAATTTAATTCTAGAAGCTCAAAGTAATTCCACTAATTTGGGACTGGAAAGCAATCCTGGTCCTCCTGTAACAACAAACATGCTTTAGACTACCAGTGGGTCCATGCTAGCCAACACGAAGGGAAGCCAGCTGCACGTAAGGCATCTTGTTTGCAGACAAAACTAATGAGCAACGTCATTGTTTGCTATTGCTTCCATCAACACGACTTGGCTTCTACAGGGAAAACAAAATACCATTTAAGTCCTCCAAACGTGTTCTGTCATGTCTGATTGAAAATGAGTTTACAGTTATAACTTATTAACCTTAACTTTTTGTTATTTTCACGCGATGAAGCTGATTTTAATTAAAGAAGTTCGTCAAAAGAATTGGGGAACATTTGTATCCTCGTTATGTATTAAAATTACAGACGTTCAAAAACGATACAGATTTTTTTGCCACAATCACAAGATTACATGTGATATTACATATAACATGCTATTATAACAGATTATGAAATGCAGAATAGATGTTTTATCATTGCATTTACTGGTTACCTCCCATTCAGTATATGGCAGATCACTCGAAAACATTTATAATTACGCATAACGTGCTATTATAACATATAACATATTATGAAATGCAGAATAGATGTTTTATCATTGCATTTACTGGTTACCTCCCATTCACTATATAGCAGATCACTCGAAAACACTTATAACTATGCATAACATGCTATTATAAAATATAACATATTATGAAATGCAGAATAGATGTTTTATCATTGCATTTACTGGTTACCTCCCATTCAGTATATGGCAGATCAATTGAAAACATTTACAATTACGCATAACATGCTATTATAAAATATAACATATTATGAAATGCAGAATAGATGTTTAATCACTGTATTTACTGGTTACCTCCCTTTCAGTATATAGCAGTTCCATTGAAAACGTTTTCAATTATGAAGTTGACTGAATGGTTGCACACAAATCTCAAAAAAGCTTGAAAGTATACGTGGCTATGGTTCTAGGAGGATTAACCTCAGAAATTGTTACCATCACTGTAGAAAATTTTGCTTCAGTAATAGTATCAGAGCATCATTTTGGTCTTTAGCCCATCGAGTGATGGCTGTCAATCTAAACCACATAGGTGATGATTACAAGGTGGCTACAAAAGCACTCATAAGGTGTGACGGTGCACTTCATAAGGGAAAATATATTTGCTGACATGGTCCTGAAAAAGACTCAGCAGTGTTTGGAATCACCCCACTGGGAAGTTGTGGAGTAGAGACTATTAGTAATTGTCAGTTCAAGAACTTCCATGAGGCATTCAAGTCACCTGAGGAAGTCTCACATCTGCATTCAGGAACAGTTACTCTCAATCAACATCAGGATACACATCTAATACACTCTTTTATCCCACAAAACTATACAGGAACAAGAGGCCATTGTCTTAAACTCAAACAAAGTAATTATTCTATAGACACTGTTAAATTCTCCTTTTGCAATAGAATCGTAAAGCCGTGGAACGCATTGCCAGGTGATGTTGTTGAATCAACCACGGTCTCCCGCTTCAACTCAATAATACAAGACCTGGATTTTAATAGCTATTTAAATTACACTTAATCTGTAAATTACACTTAATGCTGCCCCTGTGTACACGCCGGTCGATGTTCTCTGTTCCGCTTGCAATTGTATTAGTGGCCCAATGGGCCCTTCAATTGTGTCCAATAAATTCAATAAATTCAATACTTATATATTTTATGCAAAGATTTTATCTTGGGTAACTGACATGCATTTCCTCCACAAGTTCCAGACAAACAGTCTTGGACATCTTCAGCCCAAGGCCATCCTCCTGCTATGATCATTTGATAAACTACATTTGAAGCCGGTTTTAATCCCATCACCAAACATCTCTAGCAGCCTTCACTTTGCAAGACTTTGAGAAAGACAAGAGCTAGTCTGAAATGTAATCAATACACTAGCACATGGCAAGACCATCAATATTCATGAGGTTAACCATTGGATGTCTAAGGGGTTTGGTAATGGTGGAAAACCTTAAAACAGAGTAAATATATTTTTCAGTTAAGTTTAGATGTGTTATACTAGTCTGATCAAAGACTATCAAAAGACAGTTTTTTTACTAGCACTGGTTAAAGAGCTGAAATGGAAAAAATATGAACTTCTTGTTACAATGTGAAAAATAAAAATAAATACTACCAGCTATTTTGTTTTCATAAAACATGATCTTAGGATAGGGTATGAATATAAAAATACATGGAATACCATCAGAAATTGTGTTACATCAAAAGAATTTTGCAACCTGAATTCATCATAAAATAATGGTTTGAAAATATTTTTAATAGATATTAATATTTATGAATTAGCTTTAAGAACTCTTTAAATACATGAAGTTAAAAGTTAAAAAGCTGGACATCAGTGTTTTAGAATCCCAACAAACAGAGGTCATTCTAAGGACAAAACCCCAGAAAGGTTCTAGATGTGGTCATTTGATACTTCAATACTAAAGTACCAACCCAAAATGACTTAATTTTGTCTTCTTTGAAAAGGAGCAAATAGATTCTTCATTTAAATTTAGAATTGTTGTGACTAGGCCTATGCTAGAAATCAAAAGACTTAAAAGTTTCCTTGCCTCTAGTTCTGAGAAGATTATCATCATGTAGGAAACTACTTTCAAAAGAATTCATTAGCACAACTTCATGAAATAACTGGTTTGAAAATGTTTCAATTGATATTAATATTTGTGAATAAGCTGTATAAAAGCTTTAAAAAATTTACCTTGGATGCTTAATGAGGGAAGGGATGCCCCAGGAAGAAAAGTCAAAAATAGAACTAAAATAAAAACGAAATAAAAAACAATCCCTGCTTGCTGACACGTGTCTGCCCAACAAAAGCAAATGTTGAGATTCGTGGTAAATTACCAAAACGTTATTTTGCATTATCTATCTCAACAAGCATCAGTTCCAAATGCTAATGCACCGATAAAAACAACCTATTAATAGTAGCCGGATCATTACCATTATCGGTGTTCTTAAAAAGACACTCGATGACTAATTAGCATTTTAATTAATTCATTCAACATTCACCTTCTGCTATCTAATACACTTCCCCTCAACTCTGCAGGGACCCATTGAAGTGCTATGCAAACTTCCGTTCTTAATGGTGTGGGCATGTGCATATTGCAATTTTTATTTTGTATATCGCCAAGTTATCATCACACAATGTAGAATTAGAGAAGTATTTAAGTCTTTGGGCGAAGTGAAGAAGTGAGCTTTGAGCTTAAAGAGAATTGTCAAAGATGGAGATTCTGTTTTGGAGTGATGGCATTTCAAAAAGTGTAGTTCTGAGTGCCAATTGTTTGTTCATTGAAGGCTGGTGAAGCAAATCTTCTGGAACGGTGACGGAGAGAAACGGGGGGATGCTTCTTACTGCACACCTGTAGCGTTCGCACGTTACGTTCATTGATTAAGATCCATTTTAAGACGACTTAAGCGTTGCAGCTGGATCCCCTGCATTCAAAGATTCAGATCAGCAAATTCGAGTTTGAGATACAAATGGCATGCAATACTCGATGAATAATTTTGGCATTTTTCTCAGAAAAGCCATTGCAACAGAACTCGGACTCAGGTATCAGGTTATAACTCTTAGTAAAACAGAATAGCTAATCCAAATCCCATTTTCAGAACAGTCTTCTTTTCAGTGCAATTCATATAAATTACAATTAGGGAAATAATTTGTAAACATCTGCAGGTGTAGTTTGATTTCCATTTAACCATATTTTAACATGAAATCATAAAGACAAATGAAGAACATCCAAAATCGAATAAAAACGAAAAAGCTTGGACCAAATCAGCAAAGACGGTTTGTCATCTGACATTAGTAGGGGAGCTGCAACAGCACTCTGCATCACAGAAGATTCCTCTGAGATATTTCCTTCTTTTTGTGCTAAATTGCTCGTGACAATTTCATTATTTCTCTCAATTAGTAAAAATATGTTCAAATGCAGTTAATTCTACTTGGACCACAAAGAATTTATGTCCGAATGAATTAAGTTATTGAACTGTTTCTCATCACTCTCAACAAAAGATACACTCGGCTTCAAAATTGTCTCTAAACTTGAAATAACCACCAAGCAATCTGGCTAGGTAATAAATGAGACACCCACAATTAATTGCACCACTACAGCCAAACATCAATATGTAAGAACCAATTAAGACCAATATGAAAACCTACTTGATAAACAAAGTGCAACTAACAGACTTCTTTTTAATCAGAAAGGTTTTGGTCAGTGCATCATGTGTCAACAAAAAAAGAGCCTAAATTTTACGTTTCTATGCATCTAAAGCCATAGAAGGCTGAACTTTTTCTTCCAAAACTAACGATTGTTCAATGCTATGCATATTTTACACATTCTTAAGAACTTTTCTGTACTATTCTGTCATAAAAGATCCGCTTGCATTCTGAGAATCAAGCTAGCATCACAATGACCTTTAGGTTCTGATTAATTTTCCAGAAAATAGTAAGAAAACAATGCCAACCATAAAGATATACATTGAAATGAAGTCCTCAAAATTAGAAAGACCCAAAGAAATGAAGAAGAAAAGAGAGGCAACAATAACATTACTGATGAAATTCTTCATCGTGCCCAACAACAAGGGCATTCTGCAACTCCAATTAAATCAGTCAAATGTCCTGAATGGGCTGGCTATAATCTAATAATGAGAAAACTGAGCATTGTACTTTAACCTTGCTAAAAGAAATTAACAAAGATGTTCAGCTCACTGCTGAAACAACTTTCAAATCACAATGTTGAATTGTCAGATCAGATTAGTTGATTTCTCCATGGAAGGATAATCCCTACCATAAGAGGAAATCTCAAAATATAAAACTCCTTTTTTTATCTAGTCTAAATTTTCATATAATAAAAGCAGTTTATTATTATAGGTTTAGGGTGGAGAAGCATCAAAGGTTTTTTGGTCTCCACTTTCATGAAAGTTTGTGATTAGGATTAGACTCCCATAATGAACTGGAAATTATGTAAAATTCTCAATTATCCAAAAGCTAGAAGAAAACAAACAAGAAACCAATTGGAACAAAGTTGAAACTTTAAATGATTTTGGAAAAGTTCAGTTAGCTTAGTTATCAGTTACTGATACAAAATCAAAAATTGAAAACAACAATGACGCACAAAGAAGGTAAAAAGACCATATTTTGCATAATATACATATTAATATAATTTACATATTATTTGTCATCTGGCTTTCATATTGTCATTGCGACACCTATACTTAACCATCAAACTATGTGGCTGCAGAACAAAAGAACAATTGAAGAATGACAAAAAAGAAGAATTGCTTACTGATTTCAGTAAGTAATATCAAGTAAAAGCCTTCTAAATGAATGGACACGTTGTTCAAAACTCAGTAAGTCATTGATGTCATCAATGGTAACAAGGACAAGTCAAGACTTGAAGAGGAACAGCCTGATTGGTCATATGAATGCAATCGTCTTTCAAGAAATCAAAGCAAGAAAAAGCTTATAGAAAAGGAGTGAGGAAATGTTATAATGGTTTTACTAATTACAATTTATTTTGCATTCTGATCTGCAACTTTTTGTAAACTTAACATCTTCATTGAACTATGTTCATACAATTTTTGAAAGCATTTCATTTTAATATTTTTAAAATTTGTCAGTTAAAAATAAATTGTAATGATTGTGAATAGCACGTATCAGCCATTCAAATGTCACAACTCAAAGCCTCTTTTAGAGAGACTAACAATGACTAATCCAGGAAAAGTAATAATAAAGGACTGCTTAGTAAGCACCCAAGAATTCATGGCAGGCTCCATTAATAGATATTTTTATTACTTAAACAATTAACATGGTATCGATACAGTAAGTATTGGGAAATCACTTGAAACAGCAAAACAAAAAATAAGAGTGTTATTAAACAGTTTATGAATTACGAAGACAATCAATTAGGAACATTCAACTATAATATCATCAAATCATCACAATATTGGACTAAATACAAATGAGCTCCTAAAATTTTTAATATTGACAATAAAACAAAACTCATATTTTCCTAATATTGAACATAGGCATAATAAGTAAGCAGCCACCTCTTAAAAGTGAACACTTCACAATCAAATAAGAAAAAACATAACTAAGGTTCTTTTATAATTACTTCATTAATGAATGACTCGTGCTAGTTTAGCTGGGAGCATGGATGTGCATTACTTACATCTATATCATGGTAAAATTTACAAAAGATTCACTCACTCGTGATATGGCAGACTTCTGGTATTTGCCCATTGAAAGCATATGGGGTGGAAAACCACTGTAGACCAGATTCATGGGTTGTGCAAATTTTATCAGGGCACACCTATTTGTCATGGCCAGGTTAGTGTTTGGTATTAGAGAACTTTGGATTTTTTTTGGTTCGTATGTGCTGTTTGTGCTAGTCATGATAAATGGCTGAAACAATACAAAAACAATATAAACACGAAATCAAAAAAAGGCAGTGTTTTGTAATGCTTATATTCACTTATCACAAATCCTGACAGTCAACGATAACCATTATAGAAAAAATGGGGGAAAATTTTGCAAAAACTAACCATAAGTTACGATGTACGATTATAGGCTAGACAAGCTATGTTTATCATAAATAAAAACGAAAGCGAACAAATAAACTTACTCTTTTTTAATCTTTTAACCTTTCCTAAATTTTATCACAACAAGTCGATTTGCAAACGAATTTATTGTCGTGCGACCTTAAAGACAAAAAACTAGGCTATGGTTTTCCAGAACGCAGCCAAAAAAAAAACTAGAATTTTGATCCACAAGAGTTTAAAACATTATCGCCACTTTTAGACGTGTCGAAAGCTTTAAGGTAGTTTTAAGGAATTACGCGGATTACCCTCCAACGCACACCAACAGCTGAGGCCGGCAACCACGGTTGTTCGCTTCTGTCAAAACGCTTAAGAATTTTATACGCTTTCACGTCGCAGCGTAAAATCGAACTTATAAAATATTTCAACACGTCGGGAATTTTTCTACCACAAAGACAAATTCGACTCTTTATTTCAAGTCTTTTTTTTTGTCTCTAATGACGTTTATCGATGACAAACCAGGACCGGTATAAAGCGTTGCAAGAAAAACTCCCCAGAGACAGAAGAGGCTTTCGTCTAGAAATCTGAATACATTCGAATATTTGTTCACTGCAATGAAACTCTAAACATTACTCTCTCCCCGGGTATTTTTTGAAAGTCGGGAAAATAAATCTGATTTACTCCGGACCGACATCATAACCTAACAGAGTACGGTAAAATATTCAGATCTTTGACGCTCGTGAAAGAGGCACGTTTTTCAAATGATTTAATTTTCAAACTCAGGTTGAGCCACTAGCAAACAATACTCAATTTCATCAAAATTTGTTAAATATTTAAATTATATCGATGCAGTTTATGGATTTAAATATAAAACAGGCGATTTTAATGTCTGAAATAATATATACAACCAAAATACATCTTCATTTGCTCTCAGCTATCTACAATTCATGCGGCATCAAATGTTATCATCGAAGTGCCTATGTAATTCACCACTTTGTAGAAAATGCACATATTCTCAAACGTATAAATTGAAAACTAGATTATCTAAAACACTGAAATACAAAGTAAGGAAACTTTTGTAACAGAAGCTGCAACAAAATAGAGTATCATCTAAAAAATCCAATTCAATGATATACACTTTAATTTAGACCAAGAAATATGACTCCTTTAGAAACAAGACAAATCTGCAAACAAGAGGTTAAAACATGATGCAAATAAAGCCACAAATGAAATTCAAAGTCAAAACTTGATTGGAATGTGATAACATCTTTTGAGAGAAATAAATAAAATAAACACAATATAAAGTTCTGAGCCTGATTCATATCAAAGATCAAGTAGAGGAATTTATGTACAAAATTAAAAATGTTATTCTCACATCTTACAAAAATCTAAATGGAGTAAAACCCCCTATCCTTTCAATAAGAAATAAAGATTTATTAATCTTGACAACTGTCAGTACAAATTTAATAAAATTCACAGATCGGATTGCCAAACTTTAACATTTTGAATGAAAAGTGCAGAAGACACGCATTCACTTCCACAGAGTTTGTAGGCCTCTAACAACATTGAGGAAAATCATGATAATGCCCGAGTTACAAGAGATTCCCAACAAGGAAACGTTTTTGCAGAAATTATCTTGATCCAAAACCAATTGCATCACAATCAGTGAAGATGCCTTTTCACAATCCCTTTTTTTCTTAAGTTAAGAGAAGGGGAACAAAGAAAAAATTTGTCTGTTCGATATTAAAAGTGGATATCTGCAAATTGTCAAACAATTCCTCTTCAGTGAAGGCAAAGCAATTAAAAGCTCTCACAATTTTCGTTCTTTAAGGATATGTTTTCTGGATTTTTTTTCGATGCATCGTCAAGACACTTTCACGACTTCTGCATTGCCGTGGAGAGAATTTTGACTGCCTCCGTGGGAAGGAATGCCGTCGGCTTCCGATCGGCCTTCCTCGGATGGCCATCTGCGACTGGCATTGAACATTTCTATTAACTCGAATTGCTTTTTCGGACCGGCATCGTCTCCTGAGTAACCTCCCCGCGAGGAGAGCGTCGGCAAATGCGTCTCGTCGGACTGGCAATGACATTTGTCATCGCTCGTCGACTTGTTGAGTCTTTTAATGTTCATGCAATCGGCTGCGTGAAGCACTCTCGGAGTGTTTTTGATGTCCTCCAAGCTTCTGGATTTCCTAGAGGATGAAGAAGAGGACGATGATGCAGACGATGATAACGTTTCCCTGAACGAATTAGTAACGGCAGCCTGTCTACTCGAGTGGGACAAAGAAATCAAGGACGAACACAGTGACTCATTTTCATCGGTAAGAGAACGAACTTCCCTCACTGTCGACCTAAACACGTCTTGATGTTCTTCTCCGATGCTACGAAAAATAATTTTATTATTTTCTTTGCAGCTATCTGAAAATTTACTTTTATTTCTTTTATCCATCGTTCCACCATTGCCCGAGATAAGTGGATCGTTGCAAGTTTCTTTTAGAGATTGGAATTCTGCATTGGAAAGACTTTGAGCATCATTTTTGTTTAATCCATCAGACTTCATAGATGACTCAGAAACGTGCAAACGGCTCGAACCGAAAGAGTCGTTCATGGAACTCGCTCGTAACTGTATATTTTGCAGTGCTATGCTGTTAGGCCTAAGTTGTAAAGGCGCTTTTCTGAGTGAATTTGTAAGTCTGTTAGTCCCATTGCTTGAATCTAACGAGCGAACGTCCGCTGCAACCGAAGAAGGCAACGAAATGGCCAAACGATCGCAGCCACTTTCACCTGCAGCTGCAGTTACTTCATTTTCTGACAACAAATTTTGGATATTCAGGCCATGCAAAAGGTCGTTCTTTGTTGACGGATTACTAACTTTTGCACGAAAGGTTTTATTATCTATTTCGTTAAGCTTCGAACCGGCACAATTTGATATCCGTGACATCCCCAATTCCTTATGCCCAGAAGATTGGCTAGACCATTTATTTGAGAAAACCAAGCCGTTCGAAGGGTTGCCTCGACAAACGAACCTGTCACTTCTCAGAAAAGGAGTCGCGGTCTCGTGTCCATCCGTGGGATAGGATGGTGGATAAAAAGGATCAGCGGGAGGAAAAGCATTACAACTGGAGAAGCTCTTATTCATAAAACTACCGTTAGGATCCTCTTTAAAAACAAAATTTCCCGTGGGCGGAAAATGATAAAAGCCGTTGCTACTGCTGGAAGCAAAAAAGGAATGTCGTTGACGATGGATGCCGTAGCGACCGCTCGGATAGTGGCTTTGCAGGTTGACGTTGGCAAGGTATCGGTGACCGTTGAAATAGTTGGGGTAATTGGGCAGGAAAATGGGATAACCAGACGGAGGTCGCACGTGACAGAAATAGAGGGGAGGTGGAGGCTGGGTGGAATGGAAGTGACGAAAGCACTGATGAGAGGATGGAAAGCCATAAGGGAACGGTCCACCTTGGGGAAAGCCATAAAGTTGGTGGCAACAGGATTGGTGTTTGTAGTTTGGGGAATATTCTGAGCGGCCTTTCGGTTGACTGTACCTTCTGTTAAATTTTTGTTGATGAGTTTTTAATCGTTGATTGTAATGCTGACCGGTTCCCCTGTGGTGATGATAATTATAGGTAGCATGACTTTGGAAGTTGCGTTTATGCTCGCGGACGTCGTCGGCATCTCCCGACCGCACGGCTTCCGCCGAGCCCGGAGAGGCAGAGGTAGCAGGATTCGATTCTTGAAAGCTCTTTGGAGTATTTTCAGGTTCAAGGTGACTAGAAGTCGCAATGCTATCGTGACTAGATGCACTTTTAAAGTTATCACTCAAACATGCATTTCTCTGCCTGACGATTTCGATGGGCGACGGGACTTCTAAAATGGGACTAGGCTTTACTTTGTTCAATGGTGTCAAAGAAGAGGAAAAGTTGAGTTTCGACAATGTTTCGGTTGAAGAATGGAGCAGGGTTGATGGTCTAGAGGGTGGAAGCTTTAGCGATGAGGATGCAGAGAATTCTTCAGTAATCGTGCTATTCACTTGTTTGTGTCCATCTATCATCTCTCGCTTTACTGTGACTAGCAGCTCCGACTTGCTTTCATAAAAGCCTTCTTTAACGCCATAATCTTTGCCAATTTCACTGTTTTTATTCTCCTGCTTTCCATCGACGTCTATCCTATTGCCATATTCGACCCAATTATTGAGTACTGACAAAGAATTGAATTTCACTTTCCCCGAAAAAGATGTTTCCGCATCGAGAGAAGAAGTTAGGAAGGCATCGGTTCCTGATTTCGGTAAGAGACCTTTTTCATATTCGAGCAACTGGCCAAGAAAGTTAAAATTTGGAGATATTGTGGGTCTCTTGTCCTTGACATACCTTTAAAATAATAATAATAATAATAATAATAATAAATATCATCATTAGAACTAAAAAACCTTTATAAGTTATAAACCTATTACAAATACAAGTTAATTACAGAATGACTAACGTTTAATTAACTTTATTATTAATAGTTAAAGCCCCTTGCTGAATATTCATTCATATCAAACATTGATATCATCATTAGCATAATCTAAATCTCAAAGGCACAAAATCACAATTACTTATAGGCTTCATCACAGGTGAGTCCTAAATCCTTCATCAAATAAGCAATGGCCAACGTTGGAGATCTTGAAATTCCAGCCAAGCAGTGGACTAAGACACACCCATTAGCTTCTCTAACTTTATCTTATAAATATTAATTATTACTTAAAATTATTATTTATGATAATCATATTAATAAATATTTTATACCTTATACTATTCAACTTATGCATACATGGTAATCTTAAGAGAGATATTTTTCTGAGACAACCAAATTTTATCAAGCACTTATTAAAAGTTTCAAACTTTTTTGCATATATAAATAAAAGATTTTAAAAAAATTGAATAAATAAGTAAACAGATTTAATATATTCATATATTTATATTATACTTATATTCATATATTTATATTACACTTTCATATATTATATTTTACTTTATACAGACAATGCCTGGGTAATCTTTCGAAGCTAGTTCAAATGCTGCCTCATAAAATAAAAATTAATGAAACAATAAATCTAACCAATGAATTGGAAGGCAGTACTGAAGTATGGAAGCAGTTTGTCATTGTGGCTGTCGTGGACTGGGATCCTCAGGAAATGTCCTTCACCTAAGAAAGAAGGCTCCTCTCCATTCGTGCTTACATTGAGGACATAAGATATTCCATTTTGCTGCAATTATTGAAGCAACAACTCAACTGAAAATTCAATTAGTAACAACAACGATGAGTTTAATAATATTTAATCTATTGAAATTGAAATGTGATATAAATTTTCAAAAATAATTATTAAAAGGCCTCTGTTTAAGCCTAAAAACTGGCAAAGCGTTCCAGCACATTGACTCTGGCGGCTTGTGACCCCATGCAAAATAAACAATTTATTGCTCAGGCTGCTGCTTATGGTTACTTATTTATTTATGCATCTTATCTCCTTGATCTGCATTTATTTATGGATTAGCATTCGACATGAGTCACTTCATCACCGATGATGTCCCAAGCATCTGCTATGCAAATAATGATTCTTTCACATAATCATCCACATCGTGCATAGCTTGACTTCAATCCCCCTCTCCTGAGAATAATTCCTGGACTAAAATCGCTTTCTTTCCAATCTCTTAGAAGACAAAGATACAAAGAAAGAAATACAATTAATTTAATATAATAAATAAATAAATAAAATATACCATACAAGTGATACTACAAGCATCTTGTATTTTTTGGGACGTTTTCAATATCAGCAAATACTCAAAAACAAGTCGCATCCTCACCTTCATTATCTCCTGCGACAGTGCGTCCTGCTGAGAGCCGAGAAACAGAAACGGCAAAATTCTGGTGGGCCCGGTGCTGGAAAAGGACATGCAGGGTTGTGATAGTGATAACATGCACTTTTGCCTAGACGAAGATGACGACGACGACGATGAAGATGAAAGAAAGGATCTTTGAGTGTCACATAGCAGATGAAATGAGGCTTGAAAATCTATTAGGCCACCTGAGAATAAAAAAATTTTTAAATTTAAATCATTAATAATAAATATTTTATTTAAAGAATAGGATAATCTAAATGAAAGAATTCCACTGTTTTATAACTATTACGTTACTATGTTGTAAAGATTTGTTGCTTAATTAATTAACTTGGCTTTTTTAGTCACTTGTTTTCCAAAATTGGAGCAAAAATCATAGCTAAAAACTAGAAAAATACATGCATACAAAAAGTTAGAGTATACAAAATTCTCTCCACACAAAGTATCATTCAATTGCTTTCAAAGTAATTATGAGCTGCAAATCTCTGAAGCAATGCAATCGCTTCCATATGCAGAATTGCGACACATCTTTAGAAAGGCCTTCTGGATTAACACAATTAGCCAATTATCAAATAACCAATTAGAAAATAAATTTTGGAAAATATCGATATTTTATATTTCAATACATAAATATTTATATTTTTTTTAAATATATAAATTGATATAAATGATGAACTGCCAATTCATGCCATTCTTTTCCATGCGACTGCTTCTTCCAAAGAAAAATTCCATAACCTCAGCATGAATGGCAATCCATGCCAAAAGATTTTAGCAAAGAATCATGGATTTCTTCTACCTTTGGATCAAAGGGACTTAATAACAGCCATCCATCACCTCTTTTTTCAAATATATTTACTTTCGGCATAAAAATAAAAATAACGAACGACGGAAGGAACTGAGAAGAGACGAACGAACCAGCGAGAAACCTGACGTTCTTAAACTCCGCTATCAGCTTTTCCATGAGCACAAAGAGGAAGCAATCTTCTGAGAGTAGGTCGGGACGAGCTGTGCATTGGTCATAGACGACAATGACGTCATAATCCAGGTCAAAGTTCAACTTATTGTGACTCAGAGCCAAGAGTTGCTTGACAGGCAACTGGAATATAATTTATTATATTTAACTTTTTATTCTTCGAAAAACAATTAACAAAAATGTCTAAAAAATAATAATGGTTCTCAATTCATAATCACAATCAGTATTTCTTCTCTTAAGTGCTTTCTTAAGAAATATTTGATTAAGTAATGGATTAAAAATTATTTTTAGTTTGCAATCCAGACTCAATCTAGATTAGAATTTCTTATATTTACTTTCCGCATTTAATAAATAAACCTTTTAAAAAGTCCCGAGAGAGGTATGAGTTAGGATTTAAAAAAAAAAAGCAGTCTTTCAAAGACAGACAAAGTCTTATTGATGTCTTTGCAAAGAAAACAAACACATCCCAATTTCAATAAGCAAACTTGTCGATATTTTTTTTCGGCTATTTCTTATAAATTCCAAATCCACTCAGAGTCCCTATTAAAGTATGTTTATTAATTAAATATAAACAATATTATTTTTTAAAAACAAAAAACATAAATAACTTTTTTAGCAACCTTGGATTATAAGCTATGGAGTTATAAATATAAATAGTGTGTGACAGCCAAAGTAATTGGTAAAGACTGGTTACGTTTAATATTTTAAGTTATCAATTACCTGATGGTTCTGCAAGTCTCTCTTGATCATCCTGGAGAATGACACATTGATGGCTCCCCTTATGTGACAGGTGTTGAACTCCAGGAAAGATCTGCTATCTATAACCAATCTTTGCTGTGGAGATAAGATTGATTACAATCAGATGAATGAAACCTTTGAAACATTTGTAATGTAGAAATATGGATTTCTTACTATTATTAATAACCTATGAGTTTCAGAAATAAAAATTGTTCACATTTTTTCACAAATTGTTTTAGTTTGTCTTTGAGTAAAATGAAAATCAATAGTCGTTTCTTGTGACATTCGGAACTGATGATAAGATTACTTATTATTACGTCCCCATAGTAACCATGATTACTGAGCAAAAGAGGAAGCATTTGTGAAAAGACTTGCTTTGCTGTTGCATGGTAGGGGATATTTTAATTTAACATTTTAAAATATAGCAGGTGCTGTGTTCTGAGTGTTGGTGTGAAGCGCATTTCTGTGGCTGTGATGGTGACAATACTAGTGACTAGGCCTCATCATCTGTTACTGCAGTGTAGTTATTTTTTATTCAATATGATTAACAACTTGAGAAGATAATCATAACAATTAATTAAAATTGTTAACAAAACATTAACGAGCATTTCCAACTCCAAATGTATAACACATTATTCAAGCAACTTTTCCTCAATTATTTCACTGCTTCAGAGTATTAAATAAAACTATCATTCTGTGATTACAACCTGTTATTACAATTATTTATTTTTAAAAAATACATTTAAGATTATAATTAAATAAACATAATGATAATAATAATAATAATAATAATAATAATAATAATAATAATAATGAAATAAGGTTTTTTTTATTTTGGCACACAAAAATCAAAAATTCAATCAAGAAATAAAAGGACATCAGCAATGAATTATTTCAAATTCAATTTCCAGCTTTCGTCTCCAGAAATTCAATTCTGGAAGGACAAATGTCAACATCTTCGCAAAGAAAAAACACGATTTCCAAGTGCAAACTGGAAGCTCCAGAACAGAGTCATTCGTATTTCAGTAGGAAAGTGGCAGCAATCTCAAGAATATGGCAATCAAAAAAATAAATTATAAGTTTGTTTTCCTGCATTTCATTAATGAACTTTTTTTAAAATAATAAGACAGGGAAACTATAGGAATGTAATTCTTTGATTCTTATCTTCTTTTCTGAAACTTTTCTGAATAAGTTTTTGAAATGATAACCAACGTTTTGAAAACAATCATGATGCTGAGGATGCTTTGGTTACTTTGCAAGTCAGTAGAGGATAGAAATCTATTCTAAGCAACTAGCATTGACAAAGCACACAGTTTTGTCACTCAACATATATAGTGAGCTTAATGTTTTGAAATGCCAGATATTATTTTATTATCAATAAATCAATGTGTGTTAGTAAAAAATGTTTGAAAATGTTCTGAGCTTTGATGAGCTTTTGAAAATGAGGTACAAGATTATTAATTTATTAACTCTTGTGGACAATTACCAGATAATCATCACCATCACCACCACCATCAACATCATCATATTTGTAAACTGTAGCTGGTTTGTATATCACATGAAGCATGGTTTACCTGGCACTTAAATAGGATTTTAATTATTTACAAATTAAATTCAGAACATTGGAACTATATGGTGGACTGCCATAATCAGTTATGAAAAATATCTCCACAACAACAAAAAATAAATTAAATGCTATTTACGATATTTAATAAATCAAGATAAATCCAAGAATTAATTTCTAGCTCCTTTTAAAATGTCTGCACCCAGCCGGCCAGCGATAATTCAGATAATTCAGATTGACACCGATTAACTTTGTGCTGAACAATCAAACAGATGAAAGAGTGTGTGATTAAGAGATGGAGAAATTGATGACGTCAACAGCATCAACTGCCGATGACGACGACGACGATGATGATGATGATGACGATGATGATGATGATGAATAATCCGGCATCGAAATATTACCGTATGAATAAGCCTAACATCACTTAACATTTTCTGCTTAGGCGTTTAATGGTTTACCACCCAGAAATGAATGAATGTTCTCAATTATGTTTGGTGGAAGGTATTTTTAAAAAGAACCAAAAGAAAGATTCGTAAGCAACAGTTGATGAAGGCATCAAAGATTACTATGAGTAACAACCATTGCAACAACAACAACAACAACAACAACAACAACAACAATTCAATAACAACAATAATAAATATAAATGCAATGGTTGTAATTAAATAGAAATAATTATCAAGAATTATTAAAAGTACCAAGGCATATTTTCTTAAATATTTTTCATTCAAGACTTTCTGAAGTCTTTAGAATGCTATAAAACTGGACCATTGATTGAGATCCCAAAATTGATGCCACAATGAAGCAGCTTCATCATTCTAGCCAATGAACATAAAAGTTGTATAAATGTATAGATGGATGGGTGGGTGGATGGATGGATGGACGGACGGACGGACGGACGGACGGATGGATGTATAGATGGATGGGTGGATGTATAGATGGATGGGTGGATGGATGGATGGTAAGTTACACAAACAAGGCAATGAGTATTTCATTCTAGCATAGATAGGTATAGATAATCACACCATAATGTTTGTCAATCGTTGTTAACGATGATTGATTATAATGAATGATATTGATTATAATCAATCCAATACTAATTGACATAAACTTATGGATTGAAATAAATACATATCATTAATTTAGTTAACACAGGCAAAAGTGTTATTATACATATATATTAAATATTTTTTTGTCATATATATATATTATATATGACAAATTATATTATTATTATTATATATGACAAAAAATATATTTAAAAAAAGATATTAAAAAGTGAAAGATAAGGAACTTGTTTGAAACGATACACTTCTGTTTAAAACTTGGACACTACAACAATATGATGACTAATCAAAGGTGGAATTTCTAAAAGCAGGCCATGCATCATCGTCATCATCATCGCCATCATCATCACCATCATCACCATCATCATCATCATCATCATCACAAGCAATACATTAACAACTGCCTAACCAACAACCATAATAATCACGTTCCACAACAAATTCTTTCCATTCTGATCATCCAGTTGTGCAATAGATGCTCATTAAACCAATAATATGCGCGCACACGCACACAGGAGCACACATGCACACCGACAAACAACTCTTTGCA
Organism: Hirudinaria manillensis; assembly: GCA_034509925.1. Lineage (NCBI taxonomy): Eukaryota > Metazoa > Annelida > Clitellata > Hirudinida > Hirudinidae > Hirudinaria > Hirudinaria manillensis. Next base: position 11,323,282 of record CM067528.1, on the reverse strand, counting down.
TCTTTCTCGTGAGTCATCGGTGAGCTTGAAACAAAACAATCAAGAATATGCATATTTGAAATTTATGACATTTAGGTAAAGAAAAAAAATTAATGGATTTAACTTTTAACTCTGCTTAATTACAAGACAAGGACAATATTATTAAGTATTAAGCAGATATAATTCAAATTAAAAAAAAAATAATTTCATTTCCTTACATTGGATTCTGAATTTTAATTAAAATATCGGTGTCATGGGCAAAAAATTGAAATCAATATTGAAGATGCCATGCGACTATCATTCAATTGGTCACCTTGTCATCGACTATTGTCAATAGAGAAGCCAGTTCTTGAGGTGTCATCAAGTTCCACTTTCTTTCATCAGACATCTTGAGCGTGGTTCAATTGTTCTTTCCTGGCACCTAATTTACCACACAAGTGTCTCTGACAGCCAAAATTTCCACAGGCATGGGTGTGTCTTGCTATTCATCACATATCCCTCAAAACCTTCCCCTTTATTTCAGATTCAAACAAGAGATGAAATGGATGAAAAAAATCAGTGAGAATTCATGAACGTGCCAAAAAGAGATGCCTTTTTCTTGATAAAGTAGCTTTCTTTGGACTTAAGATTTTCACAGCATTTAGTGGTGACTTGAATTGTATTCATAGCAGTTTGTAAGGATTGATGAGGTAAGAGTTGAAGTGCAGTTTCATTTTCAAGTATTTGAAGTGCTCATCCTTGAAATGAAAATTAATACATAATTTATTTTATCAAATGAAACACAACTTCACCAGATTTTATCATTCTAGATTAAAGTTAGAACTCACTACAAAATAAATAAATTTAAATGTTGTCCCTGCCTTCACGTCAATACTCTTTTTTATAATCCTTTGCAATTTGCAGTATTTGCAATTCCAAACTATAAACTATTGCAGGATGCATTTGGCCACATTATGTTTGACTGAAGCAAATTCGCTCGTAACTAATTGAATAACTGCATAAACAGAAAACATCACGAGGAATCAAGACAAACCTGTTATTACTTTTAAAACCGAGTTGCGGTTTTAATAGGATCCGCATTAAATAAGCAACTAAAGAAACTAAATAAATTTCCCGCAGACGAATTTTCATGCAACTGGTTAGCTACAACACCAGCATATTATTAAACTTTCTCAAATCCAATGTTTAAGATGCCTACTAGTCCGCATAATAGTCCGTGGGTTTGTGAATGCAATATGAATTACAACGAGAATAATGAAAAGCTGGGCTAAAAAATCGCATGTGCATCACTTCTTTGGTTGCAACCTCGTCCTGCAGTTTGTCGTGAACTTAGTTTACCGTATACTTGCCCGATTTTAAAAAGATAAACTCAAAAATTATAAGTTTTCGAGCTAAAAATGGAAACGCTACGAAAATAGAGGGTGATCTAATCGGTGTCCAATCGCGATTGAGATAGCTATAGATGTACAAATCAAACAGCTGACGGAGGAATGTTTCATTATTTAAAATTCTTAATAACCTGACTTAATTATTTACTATTTTTATTTTTAACAACTTAAGCACTGGTTGGCATTCTTCGCTTCTTTTACTGTATTAGCTCAATTCCAATGGGTTCGACAGGTATGGTTAGAATTACACCAGAAGTAATGTTACCAAAATGAAGTATTTTTTTATTATTATAAATATGATGACTTGCCGTTTGGTGACCTCAGTTGAGGAATTATCCTGCTGAGATTAAGTATCCGACTTTTGTGCAAGGCAACTGAATTTCAATTTTTTGCCCAATTTATGGCTGACTTGCTATAGCCTCAGTTGCAATGCATAATAAATTTTGCAGAAATAAATAACCGAAGCGCAATAATATCAATACTTATGATTAATAATAAAAGTCAGCATTAATAAGTTTCAAAAGCTGGAGAGAAGACCCGACTGAACTGCAGTTTAAGATAATATATGAATATGCCCGCTGCACTTGGAAACAGCTACGTACGGGAAGGTGAAAAGGAAAATGAGAGAGGGCCTGATGACTAATCAGAATTTCATGACTCATCACATTGCTATTTGTCAACGAAACCTGAGTTGGTGAGATGACGGAAGGTGAGAGGATAAATGGGGTGACAAGATGGAAACAATGGACGACTGCATGAATAATTAAATTTCAAATGATCCACAAAAAAAAAGAACTACGATATCTTTACCCTCCTTTTAGGGAGACCTTGCTAATATTTGAGCTTTGGACAACCTGCCGAAACACAGCTGATTCGGGTCCATTACCCAAGTTTCAGGCGGCGATCACGAAGGCAGAGAGACTTCAAAAAGCATTTCGTGATCAATTTTCATTTGTTTAAAAAGAAAATCTATAAAAATTAGAGATGTAATTTACAGCTACCCTGGATGCCTGCATTCGCTAACATCATCACCACCACCACCACCACCATCATCATCATCATTAACAAAGGTATTGCAATCATGAACATACTTTCCCATGTCCACTTACCATCTGCGATTGAATTCTTATCTACTCAAAATTCCCTGAACGAGGATTCATTGGAAGAACGACTTCCAGATGCCATATTTCGCGAAATTTGAGAAAATACATCGAGATATGGATGGAATGGGGTTATTAGACGTGTTGTCGATTAAGTGGAATTGTCATCAGCAGTTATTGAATGGATTGATGGAGGGATGGATGGAGCATAGGCTGACTAAAATGGAATGACTAAAACATCATGGGATGGCGGAAAAGGTGGATCGTCTCCTGTTGGATTCTTCTATTCATACTTCAAAATTTATAGTTGCGGATGAATATTATCTGAAACGGATGATTCGATTATCCAGATTGGAATCGCCCATCACTTATCCATTCTCTCGGTTGGCAACCGGAAAGTACTTATCAAATCAGCGTCTGACAGATCTAAAATGGTGCGTGAAGCTTAAAATAGAAAACATTTCACTATTGTTCTCGGTACAAGTATTTCCTTTATTATAAACTCTAAATCATAATATTTTATACATATTTTGATTTATTCAATGGCAGAATATGCATTCTTCTCCGAACCTTACATTATCTGACAACGATTAGTCATTCTCAGAAAATATTATCACAGATGGTCATGGCTCACGTCGCTCTTGAACAGCTGCACCAAGAACCAACATTTGGATGGGTTGGTGAATGAAAGTCAGATAGAAAGAAAGTAAGAAAGCGAAACGTTGGAGTGGATTGTGACGTCGGAAGGAGTTATTTATTCCATGCGAAGTTCCAGTCACATTGGCATTCCCAAGTGTGTCAACAGAGGTCACGTGCTGCGTTCATCCAAAGTTCCGCACCACCTGATTTACCCTCAGAAATGGCAGACCAACCAATATTCTCATTTATTTAACATCAAGTTACAACATGTTATTTATAAACTTGAGATTGAGAAAACATAAACAAAGTAAATATAAGCAAAAAAGTTCAAAGGAAATAACTCAATAAGGAACACTTAGGATGTAAATTTTCAAAAAAATAAAAAAAAATTTGGCCTCCCAAATTGAAATACCATACAATACAGTTACCTTGTATACCTTAGCAAAGGTCCAAACGACTTTCAAATCATACATAATGGAAACATAATTTGCAAATGACATCAGCATAATCATAACAACGACGATGATGGTGATGATAATGATGAGTGCCATCATCCTTGTAAGGATTCCACTACGAATTAAAACCACAAATGCCAAGAGACCCTGGATCACAGAATGAAGCATCTTGAAAACTAGAATTAGAATGTTAATTGAGATTAAAATTGAAACAAAATTTAATCAATTTCGATTGATTAAATAATAAAATATTCAAATGACCACAATGACAATAATAATAATAGTAATAATAATGATAATAATAATAATAATAATAACAATAAGCTGAGAATTTGACTTGAAAATGCTTGCTTAACATACAACAACAAAAAATGCCTGAATTTCTCACAAAATAAATAAAAACACTTCTTAAAATGTTAATGGATATAAAGTTAGTGAAACATCCTTGTGAAATAAATTCTTTGACATAAGAACTCTTTTTGAACAAAGCAATTCTTTTGCATGATTTTATAATAAAAAATCATTTAAATAAATGTTACATTAAAATGGCTTTTACAAGAACAAAAAATTTATCCTCACATTGGACTTGCAAGTTCAAACATTGACTGGAAACTTAGAAGATGGACAAGAGACACGTAAAACATAAGACTCAACCCCAAGGGAGAAGTAATACTTTTGGGTACGCAATCAAACAAGATAACAAGTCTTTAAAATAACTTTCATACAAAACAACAATGAACAGGACCAAGAACCTTCAGAAGGAAAATATATTTATGTAAACAAACAAACAAAAACAGAAACAGGTCCATTATGGACATTTGACTGTCATAACATGAGAAACAAATTGGACCGAAAGAATGCTCCTCAAATAACAGAAGCTGATTATAAAGCTTTAATAACCTGAGGTGTTCTGATGATCAAATATAACCATTAACATATTAACAAATTCATAACAACAGACTGGACACGACGCTAAATCCATTTGACTTGCTCACTACAATCCCAAGAATTCGAGATGATGGAATAGCTGCCAATGGCTACACTGAATCAAGTCACAACTCAGAGAGAGATGAGTCGTGCCAATGCAAATACTGTTGTTAGAACAACAATCAGAACTACACAAAATGGAGGAACAACTGAACCACATTATTTTTCTATAACCAGCAGCAGCAAGACCATAGAAGATATATATATATATATCTACCCATAGAAGATGTGTATATATATATATATATATACTTGTGTTGCCATCCTATTGGTAGGTATTCATCCGACCGTCGTTCCTGAGAATTTCCTTTCCCCAAAATCATCATCATCATCGTCAGGTACACCTGGTGAACCTGGGGCTTTGGTGTAGGCCCCCCTGGGGTCCGGCTTAAATACCTCGGCCGGTGCCTCCGTATGCCGAGGCAAAGAAAGATCGATCGACTTGTCGAACGAGTGCTCCCGTAAATCCCGGCTTCTCGGGGTTGGTTCGAGTGAAGTTGGCACCTCGTCTCTCAGGCGACGGGAGCAACTCCGAGGGCCTCCGGAGGTCGGGAACGATTCTCCGAGATGGTAGGCAGAGATTCCAACTGGGTTCGTTGGGTTCATTTGTTTCATTGCAGTTCGATCGACAGATCTTCTCAAAGGCACGGAGGAGGCTTCTCGTTTCTTGTTAATCTCAGACAATTGAGAAGGATCGTGAACTAAGGCCTCCGAGAGAGACGACGTGAAGGTGGAACAGGAGGAAATCGGTGACGATGATGATGGCGTTTCGTCCTCAAAAGCATTAGAAACGTTTTGGCATTCGGGTCTGAGAGCGTCGACAGGCCGGGAGCCAGACGACAGAGGAGCGACCTTAGAAGTCGCCAAGGATTGTGGCGAATAATCGGAACACAGCGACGGCGCAGGAGCAGTCGGACGAGGAGAAGCTTCGAGGTCACTCGCAGACAGGAACGAGGACATGGTTCCCGTTCCGTCGACGAAAGAACTTTCCTCGGTCGCGCTTCTCCGCGCCTTTGACCTTTTGGTGAACTTTTCTCGAGCCATGCTCTTGATTTCACCTTTTGAGTCAGTTTCCATTGTCGACATGTTTTGATTTAAAACATTTGAATTGTCTCTTTTACTGGTTTCAGATAAAGCACCTTCCATCTCATAAGATTTATTGTGCTCAGCTACCTTTGGGAGGATATCTGGCATAGTCACCAATGAATTCCTGTAAGATTTTTTCGAATCTCTTGAACAGTTTGCGTTTTGTTTGGCTACCGAATTCTCAGGGCGCCCATCCAATTCATTCTTCGACTTCTCGGCAGCATCCGCCCTCCCCCCGTTCGGCGTGCCGCTGCTGCAAGCTACCAAATCGCCCGGAATGCTACTCGCGTCGCTTCCCGTGTTGAGGGCAGACTCCTCGCGAGCTGCTGCTCTGCCTCGTCTCTGACCTTTTCTCTCCGGCCTTTTGAGTATGCCCTTGTCCGGAGGGTCGGGGAGCGGCAAATAGGTGGCCTTCACCTCTTTGCCAACTTTGATGCTCACTTCGCCGCTGTTTCTTTTACTGCTTTTCTCGCTCTCCGTTTCGCTATGATTCGATCCTTTCATGGCTTTTCTTAATTTGTCGGCTCTTTGGAATAAATGTTAATTTTGTTAATGGACATTTTTAATTTGATGTCAATTTATGCTTGGCTGTTGGCTCTCATGTAATGCAATAGTCCAAGAAAGTTATTAAAATGTATTAGTGAAGTGATAAATTAAAAATTAATAACATAGATGCGATATTCTTTGTTGTGTAAAAGCTAACGGCTTATTACCTATAAGATGGCAAACTTCCAAACGAAATTATTCTGTTGACCCTTGAACTTGACTCGTAATCCGATTTGCACATCAACGATTGGTTCCTCAGTTGACATATTTGTTGTTTCTTTGTCAGCTTTGGCGTCTTCCTCCTAGGAAGCGATAAGATACATTTTCAACTTAAAAAGAATCGGTGCCACCAATCGGCACATTATTGGTAGTCATTTTACATGATTGCTGGATAAGTGATAAGCAAAAGACTTTTTAACAGGCAGGGATCTTTAAATCCAAACCTAATCACGCCCTAACTTAACCTTAGTCCAATTGGCCACCCCAACCCTACTTCCTGAGTCTGGAAATCCACAACAAAGCAATAAAACTTGTGCCTGCAGATTGTCTTTTACCTGTCACTTATCCAGACACCCCTTGCATTTGATAGTGGAGTGGATTATGATGTTACTAGGCTTAGTTTAAAAAGCTGATACTCACTTGTAACAAACAAGGCAAAGAATGAGAATCGCAGAAGCACCGACGATGACGCAACTCATGGCACCGAGGAGCCAAAGAGCATTGGCCGAGTTTCTGATGTTTTCGAGAGCAACTTTTGCCACTGAAATGGATGCAATCACGTTATCATAAAGATAATCAATTTCACGACAATATCACAAAAACAAAAAAATAAAATAAATAAAAACTGAAAAATCAATGACTGCATTTCCCATTAGGAACACCTGCTTCAAATCCATTACTTCAAACGAGTATATTTAAAAAAATCGTCAGCAGTCACGGAACAACAGTAGTTTTTAACCTCCGCTAGTCTTATTGAATTGGACACTATTGTTGTTGTTGTAATACTGCTGATAATCCATCTCGTTGCTGGAAAGTTCAGGTGATTCATCAGCCGAAGTCGTAGGCACTTTGGTTTCGCTGACAGGTGAACTGCAATCATGGCCAGAGAAGTGACGGCTGCAAAAACATTCCAGCATGTCCGTGCACACCTAAGCATCAAGTTAAGTATTATTAACTAGGCCAACGTGCATTTTTATTCACGGTACTAAAGACTTTAAACAACACATTCTGCTTCAACAACAGGATAATGTTGATTATCAAAGAAAACAAATTAAAATGTGAACTAAAGCAACAACAAAAACAATGGAGTTCCACTTTTTCACTCACTCCGTTGCCAGAGCAGGTCACGTTGTTCAAGCCGCGAGGACATCTGATGCTTTCCTCCACTGCCTCTGCTGTCGGAATGCATTCGTTTGAAATGCAAATGGAGTCGGCAGAGCAGGGACTGCCGTCTTCCACGAGGTGTTGCGAAGGTTCATTGGGGTTGCTAAGTACCCTGGGAATGTAAACATGCACTCCCCGTAATGAATGTATTTTTTAATGAATATTACTTTGCAATATTATAATTCAACAATATGATTCAACAGTAGGATATTATAATTAGCATAGTGCTTAAACTGTTGAAGGTTTTCTAATAACTCAGATCTCAAGTTTCTGTTTTATATTAAAATCTTGGGAACTCAGAGAAAGATAATTGCTATTCTGATAACTAAATTTATTTTAAGTCATGAAATAAGTTTCAATAATTAATAGAATTCAAATCCAGGTCTTTGACATCAAAACCAATGAATTCAATCGAGTGACCGACCTGCACTGGTAGGACTTTCCGAAGGATGTGATCGTGGTTTCAAAGAGGATGCTGTTGGCATCTTCAACGAGAGGTTTCTGAGGTCCGCCTTTGCAATGGAGGAGTCCGCACATGACATTCCTTTGTTGCAATAGGACGGATAATTTTTTTTTAAATTATAATTGTATTATTCTATAATAATAGCATTTTAAAAATTAAAATTATTCAGCACGATTTCCAGCAGCAACCTCTGAGAGCATTTGATGAACTCCGATGATGAAGTTGGTGGTGAAGTCGAGGAGGTCAAAGTCGGTCCTGACGACGACGACTCTTCTGTCAACGAAGACAGCAAAGTCGACTGTGATGACGACAACGACGATGATGACGACGAAGACAATGACGTCGGCGACGATCCACAATGACCGCTCATGGCTCCAATCCGGTTGAAAGTCGAGAAGCATCCGTCTGAAGCCTTAGACGAACCTGAAGAAATTTGAGCGAGATCGATCATCGTCACGGTAACGGCGTTGCCCGGGAGACCAAGGGTCTACCAACCGCTCCCCCACGTTGCCACGCACTGCCCGTCGTATGAACGACACTTCCCGTCGTAGCAGAGACCCGAAGAGTCTTTCGCTTCGTTGGTTTCGTTGGCGACTTCGCGTCCTTCTTCAACGTCCGACTCCAGACACGGCTGTCCATTCAAGACCTGAGAGTCTTCAGGACACTTTAGAATGGAAAGTAGTTAGCATGGGTTAACGTTGAGACTTATGATTTATTATTAAATTTAATGAATAATGAATAAATAAATTGTTTATCGTGAAAAATGTTAATTGGACTTGAAATAATGTCAATCCTCCATTGTCTGTATATCCATACATTATATACATCCAATTAATTAATGTTTACCTAATTAATATTCAATTACAAAATCAGTTAGAACAGTTAATTATTAAAACCATCAACAATACACTTCAATCCATAAACACCTCTTCAGAACTTCCCGAGCAAAATTCTGGAACGTCGCAAGTATTCTTCATTTCCCTGCACACGTGATTGCTCGGCGATAGCTGGAAGAAATGATAAACGAAAAAGACATCAGGAACAAATTTTTAGCTTTGATTGCAATTTTTCTTCAAAAAGCAGAGCAAAATATTTCCAACCAGTGCCATTGTTTTCGAGATCAGCATAATTAATTATTTATAACCTAATTAGTAATTAAGTATTCATAACCAAATTAATAATTAACGATTTATAGCTTAATTTATAAAACCCATTACAGTGCAATTGGTGCAGCATCCACCCTTTCTGCAGGTCGCCCACGGCTCAAGGAGGCAAGTCATGCGATTGCAGCATGGATCAGATGCTCTGCAGTCCTTCAAATTCAACAAAACAATTTTTTTAAATTAATAAAATTTGTTATTAAATCAAATTATTTCAAGTCAAATTCAAAACCATTAACCATAAAACAGAAGGAACCCTGGATTACGGTGGGGTGCAAAAAAAAGAAAATGCTTCTGGCATCAAAAGCAAATGCAAACAGAACAACAAACTCAGATACAAAGCATTGAGATGACAACGTAAAGTTTGTATACTTAAAAAAAAACTAAAATTCTGTTTAAAAATTAATTAAAAGTTGAGTACCTCAAGAATTTTGAGTTATTAAATTATATTTTGTACATAAACCATGAAATATTTCATTATTATATTTAATAAATATAATCGTATATATACCAAAAATACCAAGTACCACCATACAAATAAACAAAGCATAACATTAAAAGCAAAACAGAAAGCAGACGGAAAACGTGAACGAGATACGAAAGTAAAGAAATGAATCTTGAAAATTGACTGAGGTAAGAAAAACTCCTCTGATTCCTCTTGAAAAAAGAGAAGAGGAAATGATAAAAGAATCCACCAGAACTTAAAAAGCAAAGAATAAACAACACATGCCGTCCAAGATCCAGGCACAAGAATTGAAGAACATTTACCTCCGTGTGATAAGTGATTGCAGATGCCTTAGGAAAGAAATATCACGACTCTTGTACTAACTATCACTGTCACTATCATCATCATCTTGTTGATATTATCCATTACCATCATCATCGCCTTATTATCATTAAGGCCTTATTACTTGATCCTAACCACTTAAGCACTTGAACACAAACGATGCCAAGTTTATTAAAGAGATTAATGATGAATTTGACAGTCAATCTGCAAACAGAGCTGAATGATTGAATGGAATGGATGAATCATCATCATCATCATTAAAGATCGAACTGTTGAAAATTCTAATTGCAGTCCAAGCAACAACAACAACAGCAACCGTTTGCACGGTCTCCCGACGACTCGAACGACTTCGTCGCTCACCTCGAAACTGCCGCAGTCGCACTCCTCTCCTCGTTCCAGGATGCCGTTTCCGCACTCCGACGAGAAGCTCTGGAAAATAATTTGGAAAAAAAAATCATAAAAGCCATCAGACTAAAGACTCATTTGTTTATTCAATGTTATTCTTAAATATTTTAGTTTGCAATTTTTTTTTTAATTGTCTTTAGTTCTCTTTATTTCATTATGTTGTGCTCGTGTCTATGCTAATGTACGTCGGCAGTGCCTCGACATCCTAGGACTGGATAAAAAAGGCACTTAAAATATTGGAGGAATTGAATCAGACTGTGATGTAAAAAAAAATTACAAATGTATGAGAGACTGTTGGCAAGACTCAAAAAAAAAAAACAAAAGATGATGATGATAATGATGCCTGTAAAAAAGATTTCCTGCAGAGTTACTGCCTCACAATAAAAAACTGGTGATTCATAGGAATTGTTGAAAAATTCCCAAAAAAGAATATAAAAAAAATGACAAAAAATGGATAAAACACTCCTCGTCTGGGAGAATCAATCAGTCAGTTGCAAGAATCAAATGCATTCTAAAAACCTTCCGTCGACAGAGATTCGTTTTTTATTTTGAGATTAATTAATCCGATAATTAATCTGCTGCCATATTTACGAATCAAAAGCTACAAGTCGAGAACCTTTTTAAATCCGGGATTTTCTCTGCCGGGAAGAGAAGCATCGTCGTCGTCGTCGTCTTCATCGAGACTGGCGCCCTCTCCGTCTTCAGGAACGACAGATCCGTCATCTCCGTCTTTCCTGTCGGCAGATCCGTTGCTTCCCTTTGAAGGAGCGTCGACAGACTCTTCTGGCTGTTGCTGCTGTTGATGGTGGTGATGATGATGCTGATGAGTGCAGGAACCCTTAAGACAATCCAGAAATCTCGACTTGAGGTTAAGACCAAAGTCCTGCTGACTGCAAGCAGACCACCCCAAGTGGAAGTGATGATGATAACGATGTCTATGGTGGTGGTCGTCATGGGAATGGCTGGAGTTGTTGTTGTTGTTTCTTTTGTTCTTGTTGATCCTGTCGCTACTTTTGTTTGTTGGTGGTGGTGATGATGATGTTGGAAACGATGCTCGCATGTTTGGAAAGATGTGCAATCTCTTTGGACTCCTAAAGATGAAATAACCCCCAAATGTTAAAAACAAAGGTTGCACTTAATGACATTTCTGTTTTCTGATTCCATTTACGGATGATCAATTAGTTATAGAGAGAATTTTTAAACAGTATTTCAGAACTTCTGAAAGATGATGAACTCACATTGCAAAGCCTCTGTTGTCTGGACACTTCTTGTCTTAGGAAATAAGAAACAAGTCATTTTTAATAATTCGATTAATGCAGCAATTGGTGAAATAACAACTTTAAATTTACACCTTAAAACATCAAAATTGACTGTTCACTTAGAAACCAAACACAATGAACTGTCAGACACATTAATAAATACACATTACATAAATAAATTAATTAATAAACAATTAGTTAAATAGTTAACTAATTAAGTAGATAATTCGTTAATTCCTACTTCTGTTAGATCCCCCATCCGATCCGTCGTGTTCCAGTCCCAGGACGTGGCCAAGCAAATGTGCAATTCCAGTTGCCATGGAAACAATGTCGTCCGGATTTTCAACCTGGAAGCATTCAGTTGTAAATTCAGTCGATGTCAACTGGTGATCACTATCATAACCACCCCAGTGATAGCTGAGGTGATAAGCTTATGGATAATGACATGCTGGCTGATTGATTGGTTGATCAATCAAAGTGGTTTTTGCTTACAAAAATCTCGAAACACTTACGTAGGAGAATCCAACTGCTCTCTCCGTGCAAATGGAATCGGGTATTGATGCTCCGTAGTGACTGCCATCAGATTGGCCACTGCAAGGAAGGCGGAGTTTGCATAACATTCGTGATGATGAGGATTCCATGGAGATTTAAAGAATTTCATTTGAAGAGTACAAAATAACAGATCATCATCAAAATCGTTTGGTTTGTTGGTTTCAACCAATCGTGATGGGACAACTCGAGATGCAAGGTCTTGGGGAAAGCGCCACGGGGCCGTTAGAATCGAAATCGTTAATTTATAAATAAATACATTTAATAAATAAATCTTTAACTTCACAACAACAATGATGGCCACCTGAGCAGATGGAGGTAGTGGAACGGGGGTCCATCCGCTTCGGAAAACAATCCGACGTTCCGGACGAGGTTCGACAAAGTCCAACGAACCCCCGAAGAGGTCGGGAAAAGATCTCCGTCCGTCCAAAGGTCGAGGCGAACCAGCTCGACTTGGATGTTTTTGTGGAGTTCTCTTAAAAGCTTAAAAGCAAACCACTACGTCGTTAATAATTGATTATCAAGTAAACAATTAATTTCAAGCGTTTATTGGGCTCATCGTCAGACACAACCGAGATGTAAAGGCACTTCTTAATTGTTATGCCATTTAGGCAGTGCCAAGGGGTATAAACAATTTTTGTATCTTAATTCAATTCAATTCTGCAAATATTTTAAGTGCCTTTTTAATCCAAGTGCTAGGATGTCAAGGCACTGCCAACGCACATTACAGTATATAAATTATAGTACTCATTAAAGTTCATTACAATATTTATATATTATTATTTATATTATTATATTAATATTTACTTTTATTTCACTATTTATATTATTTTATATTATTACTTTTCTTGAAAAGAAAGAAACTATAAAATTCGTAACAACTGCTCGTCCAAACCTGATTAAGAACGTTGGAGAGAAGTAACATCTGTTGTTTCACATCTTCAACAGAAGCATTCAACATCGTGCTCATCTGTTCAGGCAATGAAACTCATTCAATTTATTCCATATATTATTATTTATTTATTTATTACATATATCGTTGTTATTATTATTATTTATTTATTACATATATCGTTGTTATTATTATTATTTATTTATTACATATATCGTTGTTATTATTATTATTTATTTATTACATATATCATTATTATTATTATTATTTATTATATTTATAAATTTCATTTATCCTATAATAAAAGTTTCCATAATATTCTATGGATTTTTTAAAGAGGGTTAGCAAGACAAAAACATTGATTAGAGCAAAATCTCATCAGTGAAACTTGAGAAGTGAATAAATTAATCAAATCGAGCAAATAAATTAATAAATTAATCAAATCAAGCAAATAAATTAATAAATTAATCAAATCAACGTTTGCTGACCAAACTGTGATCGACCACGAGACCCATCCTGATTACCAAGCATTGAGGAAACTTGTTGTAGTTGTTGTTGTTGTTGTTGTTCTGCTGTGAAAATAAAAAAAAATAGGAGTAAAATCAACACCGGCTTCTTAAAATAGAACCCGATGCATCCTTCCTTCGCTAATTGAAAGAACCTTGTGAAGCCGTGATTGCTCGATGGTTCGTAATAAATCGCAAGAAAAAAAAAAACTTGTCGAACAAACAACTTGTCGTCTGCTTGTATTGGTGCTTGTAATAATAAGCAATTATTTCTAATAAGCAATTATAATAACCACAAACCTTCCTGAAGGTTCTAAAGATGATGCTAATATAATAAAAAAAAAATAATAACAATATTAATAATAATATATAATAATAATAATAGTAATATATATTAATAATAATAATAATAATACAATATTAATAATAATATATGATAATAATAGTAATATATGTTATATAATAATAATAATAATAATAATAAATATAATAATAAAATAGTAAAATAATTCACTCGAGTGACTCAACCTACAAAACAGTTTGGATTCACAATCTACAAGGTAATGTCATAAAGACGTACACGAATTTTCGCTCAGCCGAATTGTTTTGCTCCGATAGTTTCGAACAGATTGCAGCTTAAAACTCAAAAATTTGATATAAACGTATTGCATTATTGTAATAAGAATAGAATATTACATTAATTAGTAGAATCTGTCAGTTTTTGTTGTTGTTTCGTTCGGATCATGCCGAGACCAAGGGGGCGAAAATCACCCGAATGTGGTGCATCGGAGATAGCAGAGATGCTGGGGCTAAAACTATGTCACAGTTGTATTGAATGCAACGATTGTGCTTTGAAATCACTAGAAGAACTGTTTAGCAAGGAAAGTCATGAAAAAGTTTTCGAGGCTTTACATAAAGATGTAGAAGAGATAAAAAAGTCTGTGACCAAGAATGATGTGATTATGGAAGCAATAGAGGCTCAAAATAAACAGATAGACCAGCTGCGATCAAGAATGGAGGAAATCTCAGCAAGTGCTTCCCAAAAGCTCGAGGAAAGCCACCAGGCTAGCAGGGTTTGGTCCAGCCTCTTCCAGAACAAGGTGGAGTCACTGGAGACAAATGTGGGTGTGGTACAAAAAACTGTGGGTGTGGTGCAAAAGTCGGTGGTGGAGGCCAAATCTTCAATTGAAGTCAACAATGATAGGCAAAGGAGGAAAAACAACCTAGTGCTGTTCAACATGAAGGAGAACGAGGCCAACTCAAAGACTAAAGATAAAGAAGAAGTGGTAAAAATGATCAAAGATATCACTGGCATAACAATGGATATCAGTGAATATTTCAGATTGGGCAGGAGAGGAGAAGGTGACAAACCCAGGCCATTGCTGATAAAACTTGGAAATTTGAGCAACAAAAATTTGATTCTGGAATCTGCATTCAAACTTCGCAAAAGTGAATCATTCAAGCAGGTTATAATCTCTCACGATTTATCTAAAGAGGACAGAGACGAAAGAAACAGATTGTTGGATGAAAAGAAGAAACTGATTGCAGCAAAGGATGATGTGTCTAAATGGACATTTGTGGTTAAAGGCTCACCTGGAGATTTTCATGTAGCAGCATTCAAGAAACAAAATTTATAATCATGAAGGATCCAAAACCATCCAAACCACTCAAAAATCTTTCAGTATTTTATAGCAATGTTGACTCCCTGCCCAATAAATTTTCTGAACTCAAGGTTTATGTAAATACGTTGGAAGTGGTTCCAGAATTGATAATCTTGACCGAGATCAATCCGAAAAATTTCAAGTATTCTTGTCAATTGTCAGAGTTCCAGTTGACGGGTTATCAAATGGCTTCGTCGGGTTTTGCAACAAAGGGTAAAAGAGGTATACTGCTTTATTATAAAGAAAGTTTGTCTATGTCTGAAGTTAGTTTTGACTCTGCATTTGAGGAATTTTTGTGCTTGAAGTTGTTTATCTCCGGTTCCATTGTAAATATCCTGGTTGTGTACAGAAGTCCCAACTGTGCATTGAAAAATAATGACAATTTTATTTTGCTGATTAAGGATTTCTTTCTGCAAAAGGGAGATCATCTGTTGATGGGTGATTTCAATTTGCCACAAATCAACTGGATTAATTACTCATGTGCCGGGAGTGAAGATAGCATCGAGAGCATACTTTTGGAATTCATTAGGGACAAACATTTGATACAACACGTGATTGAACCTACAAGAAGAAGAATAAAAGAGACTCCTCATATCTTAGATTTAGTTATAACAGATAAAGAACTGATATATGACGTAAGACACAGACCTCCCCTAGGAAACAGTGATCATGATGTCATAACATTCGGGACTTTTATCAAGCATGCAACCGCAGAAGATGTCCGAAAAAAATTTTGTTTTGAACTAGGCAATTACGAAGAAATGAAATCATCTTTGAGGGAGATTTTCGAGAGGCTGCCGACGTCGGAGGATTCATTGGTCACAGATTGGTGTTTCTTTCGAGATTCATTGGTGTCGTCAGCTCAGCAATATGTGCCCTTGAAAACAGAAAGAAAAAAGTTCAGATTTAAAATGACAGAGGAGCTGAAAAACTTGATCAAGAAGAAACATCAGCTATGGAGAAAGTTATACAGACATGGAGAAGATGTTAAAACTGATTTTAACCAGGTGAGAGAAAAGGTGAGGGTACTCTCTAGGAACTTGATTGTTGAAAGTCAGAATCGCATCGCAATGGAGTGCAGAAAAAATCCCAAATTATTCTGGAGTTATGTTAATAAGAGAACATCAAGTAGAAGCAAAATTGCCACTCTGGTTGAAGATGGTAGAGAGATCACTGGAGACAAGGAAAAAGCAGATTTATTTGCAAAGTTTTTTTCTTCGGTGTACGAGTCTGAGGAACGGCATCAAATAAATGAAGTTTTCCAACCAAAAGTTCCAGCAGAGGGAATGGCCAAGCTTAAAGTTGATACTTTTATGGTAGCAAAAAAGTTAAGCCAATTGAACATATACAAATCAGCAGGCCCTGACGGTGTTCATACCAGAATTTTGAGGGAAACTAGATATGAGATTGCAGAATATTTGTGTAAAATCTTTGGGGGGTCTCTGGATACTGCCACAGTTTTTGAAGACTGGAAGATCAGTAACATAGTCCCCCTACACAAGAAGGGGTACAAAAATGATGTAAGAAATTACAGACCAATCGCCTTGACCTCAATTTGTTGTAAAATTCTAGAGTCCCTCATCAAGGATCACTTAATGGATTACTTTCTGAGTAATGGGTTGTTCTGTCCGGGCCAGTTTGGTTTCATTCCGGGCCGATCAACTACATTGCAGTTACTAAGATTTTTGGATGTTGTTACTGAAGCTGTTGATAAAGGCACTGAAATAGATGTAGTGTACACTGATTTGGAGAAGGCCTTTGACAAGATATCACATTGCAAGTTGTTGTTCAAATTGGAAAGATATGGAGTTCACCCGGCTTTGATTCAGTGGATTAAAAATTATTTAACACAGAGATCATTTAGGGTTGTGGTGAATGGAGCTTCCTCTGAATTATACCCAGTTACCAGTGGTGTGCCGCAGGGCAGTGTCCTGGGGCCAGTTCTCTTTATCATTTACATTAATGACATATACAATGTCTGTAGCAACATCTTTTTGTTTGCAGACGATGCTAAAATTTATAAAATGCTGGGACCAGGAGACAGTTATCTATTGCAAAATGATATAAGCAGGGTCATCAATTGGTATAATGTGTGGGGCATGAAAGTCAACTGGGATAAATGCTGCTGTATGAAATTTGGAACTCACCAGGCAGATTACGAGTACACAGTAACAGACACAGAGGGAACTCTTCACTTGATACCCAAGGTAGACAAAATATCAGATCTTGGAATCATCTTGGACTCGAAACTGGGATTTAAGGAGCATATCTTGCAGAGAGTCAATAGGGCTAACCAGATGTTGGGAGTCATTTATAGAAACTTCAAGCATCTGTCAGAAGATGCTTTGGTTTCAGTATACAAGGCCCTAGTGAGATCACATCTGGAATATGCTGTGCAGGTATGGAATCCATACAGAAAGGGCCTGGTGGATACTTTAGAAAGTGTGCAGCATAGATTCACCCATATGTGCAATTCATGCAAAGACTTAGAATATACTGATAGATTAAAAATTTTGAAACTGCCCTCCCTGGTGTATAGACGAAAAAGGGCTGATTTGATATTGATGTTCAATATCATCAGAGGAACTGCTCCAGAATTCCTATGCCCTAGGCTTATGTTTTGCCCAGAGGAGAGAACGAGGGGCCATGATTGGAAACTATCAACAAACATTGCTCACAGGGATTTGAGGAAGTTTTTTTTTCAGCAATAGAGTTGTCCAAGAGTGGAATGATCTTCCTCGGTCGGTTGTCGGTGCTCCAAACCTGGACATCTTCAAAATGTTATTGGATGATTTTTTTGGGGATTGTAAATATTTGTTGTGACTGGTTGTTTTATTGTTTGTTTGATATGTGGAGGGTTTTGCTTTTTGTTTACTTAAGTAATTTGTGTTAGGCGAGGGGTTCGCTTCGACCACTTCGGAGATTGTAAATATTTGATTTGTTAGAGAGCGATGTACATAATTTGTTAGTTTTTGTTGAAAGTTTTATGTTTTTGTTCAGGCGAGGGGTTCGCCCGTGCCTTATATATATATATATATATATATATATATATATATATATATAAATCAAATCAACAACAAAGCTTTCAAAATATAAGCACCTCCTTTGATGTTGCAGTTTAAGAAAAAATAAGTGTTGCAAAGGAGTGCAAAGCCATTTTTATAAATGGACAAAGAATGGATGGAAATGAAAATAATTAAAATTAATTAATCAATTAAAAATTAATTAATTAATCAAGAATTAAAATTAATCAAGAATTAAAATTAATTAATTGAGAATTAAAATTAATTAGTTAAGAACTAAAAGTAATTAACTGAGAATTAAAATTAATTAATTGAGAATTAAAATTAATTAATTAAGAATTAAAATTGATTAATTGAGGATTAACATCAATTAATTAATTAATTAATGCATAATTTGAAGTGCTAACACTTTTGGACTTTCCGATCTTCAAGTTCCTCAGGTATTCTGCCCTGTGCGGATCGGAACTCTGGAACCTTTTCCAGGTCCAAAGCTTGTTTCCTGATAAAGGTCAACAGGTTTGCTAGTCAAGTAATATTTCTTAATCCTAATTATTTCAAATAATTAGATGCAACTAACATAATATTTAATAGTAATAAAATCATATAATAACAATAATAATAATAAAGCTGTTCAAGCCACTTCTCAATTGCTGATAAGCACTAACAATACTCTCACTGATTTACATAAGTTTACTTTTAATTTTAATATTCATAATATTATAATAATAACTTTATAATAATATTTTATAATAATATTAAAGATGCTAATCAAGCTTATAAAGTGACTAATCAATTTGAGTTACCCAAGCAAAGCAAATATTTGGCCAACATTTGAATCTCTTAAGATGAAGATGTAAATTAAGAGGAATTAAATTTAATGATAATTAAGGAATAAATTAGAGAAAAGATTTTATCAAGTGCTTCTGAAGTAGACAAAAAAGCAATCGATTGTTCAATGATTGTTGAAACAAAAACAAAAACAAACCACAAATGGGTTCGTCTTCCGTTGGTTTTGCATCCTCCATCGTCGTCGTCGTCGTCATCGTCGTTGGCACCTTGAATGCCATGTGTGACCGAGACGACTGAAAGTTAAATGAATCCAAATGTCACTCATAATTCACAAAACCTATTGTTTGCAGGCTCTTCACCTGTTTTAATAAATTTTATGAATGTTTTTTTTAATTTTTTTTTTAAATTGAATTAAATTGAAGCAAGAAATTGAAGACTAATTTGCATGTGAAGCATAAGCAGAGTCCTTAGAATAAAACTTTGATAATTCAAGAATTGATGTATAATAATAAACAATAAATTCTAAATACATTTCTGATCTCAACGTCACTAACATGTTACCAAATTATAAATTTGAGATTGGCACTGACTCTGACTCTCTGAATCATTGGTCTGCCTTTGTTGGCAGATGGATTGAATGAAATTAATGAATAAATGCAAATGAAATTTTTAAAAAAATCCCCAATTAAATAAATATTATATTAAATGATTAAATGATGTCAGAAGAGCCAACCTCATTCTGATGATCACATATTTCAAACTCCACTGGTTTGATGATGAATGTCTCTCCACCAATCAGAATCAAGCCACTGAAAGAGAAGAATAATTAATATTAATTTTGTCAATAAAAGCAAAAGAAATTATCAATAAATCATTATCAATCATCATGCAATGTGATTAAACAACCGCATCGATCAATCGTGACAGCGAAACTTGCCAAGCAAGAAAACAAGAAGTATATGATTAAAAAAGTCAATCATCTGTGAAATTGAAGTATTCTTTGAGCCACTTTATACAGATCATGTGTATCCATGCCAATTCAGGTACCAGGTGTATTTTAACTCCACCAATCATTGACAAGGCATCCTCAAATATCATCAATAAAAAAACCTTCTTGCCTCGTTTTGCTGCAGAGGTTGATGAATGCAGAAACTGGAATGGTTCGTTTATTTTTCCAGGCATTTCCAAAGTAGTGGCAGTTTTTGGGAATCGACTGAGGATGTTAATTCATTTAATTAAATAACTAATTTTGATATATTAATGATAAAATGATTTGCGAGGTTGCATTATTTACTCTACTGTTCCGCTTAATATTACCAACATTTCTAATCTTTATGCTTATAAGAAAGCATTAAAACATTTTATTATTAACTCTATCGGATTAATTTAACTACATGTTATTGTACTATATTTATTGTTTAAAAACATGCACCTTCTGATTAATGGAACCATTTAATTATATACCATCATTCCTAATTTTTTGTGTTAATTTTTCTGCTTATTGTGTTTCATGGGTCAGTCTACTAGCGGAAGCATGTGCTTCCTTAAGGCTGGCCCTTTGAGTTTTATTTTTTTTTTGCTGCTCTTTTCAGTTTTTTGTGTTAATGAAGGAATAAACTCTTAAATCGAGAAAAAAAATTACAGAATGGAAGGTAACAATAATTATAATATCAACAACTTCTGAAGAAGCACATCAGAATGATCATCTATTCTAGTTTCTTTTTCCATTAAAAAAAATAATTAATGATTAAATATCATTGATTTGCTAAAATAAGCAGATAATGTTTATTCAGAGTCAGTAATAAACTAGGCTTCCTTAAGAGTATACATGGATTAGATTCAAATTGATTTGTGAATCGATGGAAAAAAGAACCACATGTGAAACACAAACTCTTGAAAAGGTCTTATTGGCATGTAAGGTGATTTTCAATGTTTCTCTGTACGCATCCCTAAGAAATTAGAATAAACTTCTATCAATTGTAGATCTTAATTAACATCTTACCAACGTACCAACAACACAACTTCAATAATTGTTTACATTATAATGTTTAAAACACATTACAATCACTCATGTCCAAATATTCAAATCAACATTAATAAGAGCATTATGAAAATCAAGGTATGCTCAAAAATTAAAAAAAAACTTGTTGTGTCCATCTAAAATCTCCTGACAACACCAATAACAACAACCTGGGACAACATCCAATAATGTTTGTTTGGCAACATCAAATTAACATTAATTAACATCAAATTTGCATAAATTAAAATGCAATCTGGTACAATCATTCACCTGTATAATCGTAGAGGTAAGTCATAGTTGGTTTTGTTTACAGTGAATCTCAAGAACGTCTGATGCTTATGCTGCTGATGCTGGTGACTCTGATTATGAACATCATTTAAAAAACATAATTTAAATTTAATATCAATAAACAATTAATTAATGAAAAGATAAAAATGATAAAAAATTCAAATATTATAAGCAGAGGAGCAAATAGTTTGATCTGAAAATTAAGGTCATCTCCAAAAAGGCACGTGAAAATTTTAATCTGCTCCAGAAAATAACTTGTGAGAGGAAAAAGGTAAATCATGATCAAAACTTGTTACAACACCTCATAATCAATTACCTCTGAACTGGTTATGTTAAAGGCTTGAGATGATGTTGACGATGATGATGATGATGATGACGACGACGACGATGATGCTGATGGAAAGTGCTTGAAAGAAACTAGAATGATTTCACTCCATTCTTGAAGAGTTAATTTGACATCTTCAACCCTATTGCATTTCTTTTGAACTGCTCGTGTATCTAAATACAAACATAATTCTATAATTAAAATCGCTATAATCTAAATTGCTAAAAATTAATCTATGCAGGTATGTTAATTAACTTAGGATTAGCAAATGTATAATAAATACATTCATTTTCAACCAAAGAGCCATATAATGTTAAAATAATTAGTAGAAGGAAAATTTTTAGTTCTGACAATTAGAAAGTGAAATCAAGTTTAAAAATCTCTGAATGCATGGCCATATATTGAAAAAAAAATTATATTCAAGTCAAAACTATAACATTGGTACTGCTTTCAGAACCAGTATAGGCATTCATAAAAACAAATAACCAAGAAAGCTTAATAATAGCAAATCAATAATCTCTACGATTTATAAAGATTTCAAAAGATAAGAAAATAATCGAGTACCATTGTTCAAATTAGCAGTACCACTCGCAAATCCAGTTTGAGCTTTATTAACTGAGTCTGGAACAAAAATGATCGAATCAAACAGTCAATTAATAAGCACGACGATGATGTGATAACTGAGTTCATTGGACAAAAATAAGAAATTTGCCGCTATTAAAAGGGTCTAACCTGAAACTCTTTCTGAAGCTTCAACATAAAACAATAGCACCTTAAAAAACGTTAGTGAATAAAAGTAAATCAACATTTTGGAAAAATATTAGTCCATTCTCCAAAACGACAACAAATTTCGCGCGGAACTCCAGAAGCTCCGAAAATGAGAACTAAGCCGCTGGTTCTCCACTTTGCCTTCCAAGAGATAAAAGTGAAAAGGATTGCATTGATTCGAAAATATTAAGTTTTAAATAATGGTCCAAACATTTTACTCAGTTGATAATGATTTAAATGCTACCAGCGAATAAATTTAATAGAGCAATTTATTTTGTGCTGTCGCGTACTTTTATGGGTGTTATGCCCGTGTGTTAATTAAGCAACTAGATTTAATAATGTTTTTAGGCTCAAGCCTTTCTAAAGATGGTACCCTTACATCTACTTAAAGAATTATTTCTTTAATTGCGGGAATTCACTGAATTAAATAGATTTCAAATAACGTTAAATAGGTATTGGTTTGTCAACCTCATGCAAAAAGTTTAAATGACTTCCTGAGGTGTCATCCCTACCCTAAACCTTAACCTTAATTGTAATCCCTAAAGGCGGTGGACTGACAAGTCAAAACATTTGGTTTATGAAACATATTTATTAATAATCATCACAATGAGCAATCCACACCCCTGAATATGAAGACACGTAGATTAAACAACACTTATAAATGCAATTCAAATTTAAAATGTACTCACTCAACGACACGATCCAATGACAGAAAATAAAATAAGTTAATGTAATTTGTTTTAAGCTTTATTTGAAAAACATTGGCAGAGAGGCTTCTGAATCAGGTTCAATGAGCGGCAGACCCCCTATGCCTGGAATTTAAATTAATTCACTGTTAATTAATAATTGATAAACCTATTTGCTAATCGAATGAAAACAAGGATTCTGAGAAATTTCACAACATCCGGAATTATTAACGTTATTTGCGTTAAGAATGCAAATGGGTTAACACGACGAACCCAACTGGTATTCAAATCGCTGCTACGAAGAGCATTCTCTCCTTCACAGTAAGCCAACTCTCTACTATACATAAGATTAATGCCTCACTTGAATCAACTGATTTTTATCTCCAAGATCTATAAAAACTCAATTTCATCTTTAAAAAATCCATGAAACCGTTGCCATTAGTCTCATCACACCACATTATCCACCACACCAGACCCTAATCAGGACCCTCGAATCTGAAGTCAAACTTTCTGAAGACTATTTTTACACTGCACATCGAGATTTTTTTTTATCACATCCTCACTACCCTGCCAAAAATAAGTTCTAATCTCATCACCAATTCTCCGGCAAATCTATCTTTAAGCGCTGAGACCTGTCCAACCATCTTCAAATAGTTTTTGAAAGCGAAAATACTACGTGATGGACTGTCACTTCCGATGAACTAAACTGTCAGTTTCCATAACTACAAAGTCATTTGAAGATCCCGATGAATGGCCTGAGTCATTTACAAAATTGAGGCCTCTCTGGCTTCTTCGTATTATAGTACGGAAATTACAATGATCTCTACTCGAATTTTAAATGTAAAAAAGGGATGTGGCCAAGAGACGTGCTATCCACCTTATCCTGTGGTATGTCCCCATTGCAAGTAGACCATCAGTTTTTCAGGGATCCGGTTACATGTGTCAGTGACATGATCAAATTCTTATTAGAAAGCACAACATTTCGACAAATTATGTACTTGATATCTAGAATGGAACTATTCGGAGTAGACCATTTTGTCTTAATTGTCCTCCCTGCCATTCAATCCCATTTCCCTCTAACACCAAATGATTCGAACTCGAATCGCCACAGTTTTTAAATATTAAAAACCATTAAGAAGATTGATTGAGGGTGAGAGCAAGATAACTTATAAAAATGAGTGGAGTTTGCGATTAAAAAGTTGGAAGCAAAATGATCATACTTGGCTTGAGAGTTCGACCTTTCTTTAACTTGCGTTTTGTTAACGGAATCCCGAAACATAACAGTAATATCGAAACCCTAAAAATTTGTTTATGTTTTATTGATAATTTTTATAATTTATTTATATGTGATAAATAAATCTGTATTTCAGCTCATTTACGAACGCCAGTATGAGAAGTATTGCCCCCGTTGCTACCATGTAGATTGCTATAAAATTGAACTGAATTTTATTGCAATTGCTAGTAATGCAATGAATATTCCACTAAGAAACGAACTTTCGGCTTCTCTTTCTGGTTCCTTGTTCTTAATCATAAAATCGATCACCACAACATGTTTGCCCTCCGTTGTAGGAGTTGGATCTCGTTTTATTTCATCATCTTCGCTGACACTAACAGTACTTCTTGAAATTCGATCAGAAAAAGTTCTATTGTTCATTATGTTCTGTAAAAGCTCGGTACTTATAACCAACGGATCGAATTAGAGAAACTATGACGTTAAATAAACGCGTTTTAAAAACATATTAATTCAGTAGTGAATTATGAGGGCAAGGCGTAGGAATAAAAAACTGTATATGTTATTTCAAATATTAATTTGTGAATTTTTTTTTTTGTAATTTGTGTCTTCATTCGTGAAAAAGAATCAAGGACGTCATTTTATAAGGCAGAAGATGGAGATTGGCAAAAAAAAGTGCATCGCCACGAAAGCCGTACGTTGCCCACCCGTATCTTATAACCTCAAATTTTATCTTTGCTTAACATTGTCTTTATCACACTTTATTATTAGCTTTCCTACACTGCGATGATAGTTTCCACTCCCGTGCATAATTACTCCTTGGACTTAGTTAAGACCTTTCACTTAAATTCATATTTTGTCATCCTATTTCTGCTTCTCACATGCATTATTGAATTTGCGTCTATTAAATCTGAGACCACAACATAATTTCCCAAGTTCAACTTGAATTCATCCCTATCCCTTTCTTTGCTGATTTTTGTGTCACCTGCGAATTTAGACAATTTATATGATATTCCATCATCAAGGTCGTTAACCTAAGCATTACTTTCTCTGGGTCTCAGACCTTGAAGGTACTTGTAAATATATTTTTATGAAGAGTTGCCAGTATAGAACATTTTGGAGGGGAATCAAAATTTGGAGGAGGGATAAAAATTTATCAATGAGAGGGGCTAGGACCGAGCAAATTGTATGAAAA
This sequence comes from Hirudinaria manillensis, assembly GCA_034509925.1. Taxonomy (NCBI): domain Eukaryota; kingdom Metazoa; phylum Annelida; class Clitellata; order Hirudinida; family Hirudinidae; genus Hirudinaria; species Hirudinaria manillensis. The sequence goes on along the minus strand of CM067528.1, from coordinate 11,297,712 downwards.
TGTTCAATGTATAGGTTGGATCTGCCTTCCCCCATTCGCCTATTTGGTTCTTTTTGAATCCATAGGGAGCATAGCCATCCAGATTCGACCCATACCTAATATTCTTCCGAATTAAATTCATGTACCCTCTAGGGCCGGTTATAACTGCTTGGAACCACTAATGACAATGCAATCATGATGCGGATGAGAATTCGGAGATCCGATTTCCCTAAGAATTGAATTAATTGCAATAAATCTTGTGCAAACAAGCGTTTATTCGAATATTAAGCCTTATATAGAAAGGTCAATATTTTTCACTAATTGTAATTGTATTGGTATTTGATTATCAGTCGGAGGAGCCTGGTGAATGAAATAATATAAGAATGAAGATCGGAAGGAAAGATCCTGCAAATCATTCAAATGTTATTGTTTTGATCATAATTGCTTCCGAATTTTGTTTTGTAGGCTTGGTCGGCCAGCTGGTCTCAGGCGTAATAGAATTTTTATCATATGATTTAACAACTCTAAATTGTCTTAGCCATGTTCGTATCTCAAGTTGCAACTCCAGCCTCCGACCAGCACATTTGTTTGACGTGCAACCAAAAGATCCAGGGACTTGAAAACTATATTCAGCACAAGCAACAAGTATGCGGACTAAATACACTTAGGGAAAATATAGTTGGTGTTGACGATAGTAACATGTCCTTGTTTTGCAATAAAATTATTTCTGCTGGAAGTTCAACAAAACGTGATCTGACACCTGGAGTAATGCCTACCACAGAAAAGTCATTTCCAAACGAAAGTGAAGAGATACTGTCGGTTTTAGATTCTGGAATTAAAAATGAACTCGACAAAATTAATTTGAGAACGTTTTTTAAATTAATTGTACAAAATGACAATTCCTTAAAAGCTAATGAAGTTATTGAAGACGTTCAGCAATGTGTTTCACTAGATAAGTCTGTTCAAATAAGCTTTAAGAATGTTTTAGAGCACTGCAGAGCATTAAATATGCTTGCTATGTTCTCAGAAAGAGGATCAAATGATAACATCTGTTTACAAAGGAGGAAATCATCAGGCCAACTGATTGATACAAATGGCGATTCTGTTAATGATTTTGGTTCAGAGAGTGTGAATCAAGAGAATTTAACAAGTGATGAAAGTCCAAAAGCCAGCATTAAAGTGTCAACACTTCCAATCCAGAGACAAATAGTTACTCGACTCTCTGCTGGAATCCGGAAACCTTCCACTCGCTATTTTTTTGATGATACAAATATTCTGCCTCTGGAGAAACCTTGTCGCAGTAGGAGAAATAAAACGTATTCCCAAAATGTTGTTCCAGAAGAATCCGAGCAAGGACTTCGACGTTCTGTCGAGGAAAATGTCTGCAATATTTCACAAACCAAGAGCATGGGTCCCGTTAATCGGTCAGTTGATGATAATGGAAATAAAGACGTTATGACAAAGCAGGATTACCTCGAACCAAATTCATCAGATTTTAAATTTGGCAAACATTACATTAGAACCAGCGCAGAAATCAAGGATCAGATAACAGATGTTGGACACTTAGACAGAGTTAGTAAATACTTGATTTCCCAAGGCAGCCATGATAATTTTTATGAGAGCATGGATTTGTTTAGATCCAATTGGTTGTGACTAAATTGAAGTTTGAGTAGATTTAATTAGGTTAATTTAATCTATTTTAAGCAAAGAGTATTATTTATGATTCTGATTACAGACTGGAACTTGTTCTCACAATTTGAAGTGAGCTTCTTTTTGAAAAATTAGCAAACATCGTTGGTTTGATAATTCTTTTTGAAGAATCCTTTTGAAGAAGCTTCTTATGATCTCCATATTTTTGATGAGAGGGATTTGCATTTGCCAGCGAATGGTAGTATAGAAATCGCAATTGATTAAAAAGGCTTCACATCCTCTTAACCCTTTGAGCCCTGAGCTCCTGAGCAATTTAAACCCTTTTGTCAAGTATCCTAGCTGAAATTTTCAAATAAATGGCATAATAATAATAATAAATGTTTGCTCATCGCTTGACCTGAAGCTGGGCATGATGCATTCTTTGGTAAAGTGGCAATTTGGACCAGAAGATAACATAATTAAATTATTCCATTTTGTTTTGTTCATTTCTTAGAGCAGAGCTAAAGTGATTTCTAATAATTAAGAGGTTTCTTTTAAAGTGCTGAGCACTTTTACTAGGAGTTGATGTAACTTGTGGTGAGAGAGAGGTCTGCCTTCTTGTTCTGCCTTCTTGGTCTGCCTTTACTTGTTCCCCTTGAAAATTTTGATCGTGAATAACAATAACAACAGTAGTTACAATAAAAATTGATTATTATTTTGTTTGTTGATGTTTGTTGGCTAATTAATACTAAATACATGTAAAATCTACTGTCCACTCATGCCTGAAGACAAGTAAGCCAGTTAACTTTTTATTAAATATCATACAATCATTTTTCCTAAAATACTTTCGAATAGAAAAGTCAAAGTCCAAATAATTGAAGCAGGATAAAATAACTTGAAAATAATTTGAAAATTCTTTAAAAATAATTTCTATGACTTTGAGTGATGTCATTCATTTTCTGTCAGTTTCTTTTTTTTATACAAATTATAAATAAAACATATTATGTATTTAACAAAGCTATGTCCACTTGAAGCTTGTTAGAAAAGATTATTACTCAATGCAATTTGTTTTAGGTGATGAGTGTTATTTATTATTTTTTCTAATTTAATTCATAATATAAAGAAATGGTGTTATTGTTCAGAATGATGTTGGCAAACAAGTATAGTGAATATGTATGGTAGATATTAAACTGTATAATTTGATTTCCTGCATTAAATGTGGTCCTTCTTTCCAACCAGGAACTAATAGAAAAAAAATTGGACGAGAATTGTTCGGAAAGATTTTCTAAAGAAACCTCATGCATTCTAGAAGAGAGCGAATTCTTGGTGGATTGTGTAATTTGCAGAACAAAAATTTATACAGTTTTTCAATTATTGAATCACCTTAAATCACCATGTTTAGAAAAATTTCAAACAAAATGCCTTAGCAAAGCAGCTACATCTGACCAAAGAATGTCCACCATTGGTGATTCAGCTGAGGAGAGCATTGGGAACTCTATCAATGATCAGAGTTCAACCAGCCTCTCTGAGTCTTCAGTCAAGAGGAAAAGAGGGAGACCTCCAAAACTTTTGACTAAAAAATCCAAAGTAATACAACCTCAGAATGGACCTGTAGTCATTTCCGAGATATTAAATTTGAATGACAAAAGTAATGAAACTGTTGCATCTATGCAAAAGAAGGAAGACATGATTTATAACCCGAGTGATCCTGAAAGCTCTAAAATCATTGACTTAAAGCAGGAGACTGAGTCAAACGATGAGGTTAATAATTTTTTTAAAACTTTTTTATTGTATTAAAAAAAATACTCTGACAAAATGTATTGTTTGCATATAAAAAAAAAATATATATATATATATAAATATAGTCTCCTGCTTTAAGTCAATGATGTATATGTATATATATATATATATATATATATATATATATATATATATATATATATATATATATATATATATATATATATATATATATATATATATATCATCAAAATTAACATCAAAATTATATATATATATATAACCTTGATGAATTAACAAGTCACTTGAATTTATTTTAGTCAGTTAATGTAGAGAAACAAGAAGTAAAGTTCTGGTGCAAAATATGTGGCATCGGACTCCTGTCTCAAGAGAGACTGAAGACCCACAATTTGGCCCGGACGCACCTGAGGAAAGTAGAGGAAATGAAATCCGGTGACGGTAAGAATTACAGGTGCCAGAGGTGCGGAAGGCTCTTCTACGCCTTGAACGCGCTTCACTTTCACGAACTGAACCACGTGCTGGCCGACTCCAGGCAGCCCGGCTTCAAAAAAAGAAACGGATTCGAGGTCGACAAGCAGGACGTAGATTTTGCCGATTCCAAGTGCACGGCTTTATACCAGCAGCTGATTTCAGAGAACGGAGGGAGTCATGAAAAAATAGCTTGTCCAGAGTGTGGAAAGAAAATGTCCAGAGCTGGGATACTGAGTCACTTGAGGCAACACACAGGAAGCCTTCCTTTCAAATGCACTTTCTGCACAAAGCAGTTTGCGGACGTAGCCGTGATGAGAAGGCACCTGAAAGTCCACCTTGGCATCATGTACTACAAGTATGTTGCTTGTCGTTTGGATAATCTTCTCGACGGAACGGCATTATTTCTTTGAAGTGTCGGCAGCATTTTCTATTTATCAGGTGCCCCGTCTGTGAAAAACAATTCGGTAGGAAGTCGACCATGCAGGCACATGCCCTGAGGGAACACGGAGCTAGCGAAGTCGAAAAACATGGGGTTCTCCCTCCTAGTCATCAGTGCTGTCAGTGCGGAAGACAGTTTATGCAGCTGAGCCAGCTGACGGCCCACATGAAACTGCACGACAAGAAACTCAAGTGCCCCTATCCCGGTTGTACCGGCCTCTTCCGGTACAAATCCGAACTGGCGGTGCACCTCCAAACTCATTCCACGGAACGACGGTTTTTGTGCGATGAATGCGGTTACAGTGGCAAATCGAGACACCAGTTGAAGCGCCACCAGAGGCTTCACGAAGGAGATAAAAGATATCAATGCAACTCTTGTAGCTATAAAACAACTCTGGCAGCAAATCTCAGAAGACACGAGAGAGTTCACACGGGCTCGAAACCTTACAAGTGCCTCTACTGCAGATACACATGCAATACTCAAGAGAACCTGAGGAAACACATTCTCAAGACGCGACGTCATGCAGGAAAATTTGTATATCCCTGTCAGATGTGCAGCTATGCTACAAATTCAGCTCAGGATTTTCAAAACCACCTAGAAACAAAACATCAACAGGATAGGCAGACTCTCCCTTCTGTTTTAGTGGGCATGTATCAACCTGATGATAAGAATAAGTGTGATCTCGAGTCATCAACTGACAAATTTGCAAGTGCTCTCAATGGAAAGGAACAAGCCATTTTAGGGACCTCAAAGAGGAAACTGCCCAGTACTGTCACTTCTTGCAAGGGTGGCTTGAAAAATGGCATCTCCAACAAGCTTACTAACAGCAAATCTTCAAGAAACATCATCTCTAAAAACCTATCCGACCAAGATCGGCCATCCCATGAAAAGAGAACAAAAACAAGCCCCGAAGTCTTACCTGCCTCAGGGTTTCAAACGATTCAACCACTCATTCCTCAGAACACACTTTCTCTTTCACAGTTGCATCAAGCAATCCTCACACCTTCCCAGCCAAACTCTTTCCTCAATGCGTTGACCCGAATGCAGGCACCCAGCCCGATGCAGAATAATTTCCAGCTCCCCTTGATACCGCTAACGTCCCTTTCCTCTGCCGATCATCCCGCCCTCGTGTTTTCCCAACCGACCGATCGGCCTCTGAACCTAAGGTTTGCCGTTCAGCTCCCAAACATTTGTTCCAAGAATGTAATCGGTCCGAGCGCTCTGCCGAACTTAGGATCGGAAGCGGTGCAAAGCATAAACGTGCTTCCTGAACAGCTGGTCTTACTCCTCCAAGCTACAAACAACAAGCAATAGTAAGGAAATGGCATGCAGACCGGTACCACTTTTTTCCTTTTTGTAATGAATGAGGAAGCAACCTCACAGCTAAATCGGACAGCTAGACGAAGCAGCCAGACGTAGCAATTCAAACAATTTTAACTCACCCCGATCCAATTACACAAATCATGACTGCCCTTACATTGCATCAGTGAGACTTCCAAATTATTGGTTAAAGTTGCATATTTGCGCAGCACTATTTTCTTGTTATTTTGAATTATTTTCTCACCGGAAAGTCATCTTTATTTTATTTTTGTTAGTTATTTTGATATTTTTTATTTTGTTGACAGCAATATTTTATTTCAAACGGTTTTAAGAATGTAGCAGGAGCACGACCGGCATTTTTGTAAATAAAATGTGCCTAAATTCAACATCGTGGAGAAAAAAACTCTCGTTTGCTTTGAACGGATGAAAATCGAGCGCCGTGTTATCTCAACTCGACTCAGGTGATCACGTTGACGATGCAATCCATTATGCTGAATTCAAAGTGAATCTCCGAGGACCTGACGTTGAAAATGGTTTTGAATTTCAGTCTGCATCCTTCACCGTCGACGGGCTCGAAGGAATCGAGAAAGAACACCCCCTGCTTGGTACGAGGGTCCCACTCGATGGCCTGGTTCGGCAAGATCGGAGACGTAGGTCCGTTCCTGATGGTCATGTCCTTTTTGTTCTCGTCAAAGTTGTAGTCAACCCACATGGCTATGCCGTTACACTTTCCAACGCTGCAAACAAAGTTCTTGCATCAGAATGGAAGGCCAAGCAGGGAAATAGCATTTCTTGGCACTCAGGCTAAACATTCAGAATGAATATTCCGACGGCAAAGATAAGTCATCACGAAAAATAGTTGTAAAAGCTCCGAGATCAACTGACCCATCGAAGTCTACGAAACCGACTCTTTCCTGCTGTCTGACGGAGCTGATGAAGGGTGCCAGAAAGTTGACTTGAAGCAACTCAAACTCAGGAGTGAGAGCTGTTGCTGGATACTCCCACAGAGGATGGCTCTCTAAACAGCTGTCAACCAGCTGAGAAGAGTGATTAACCATGTCATCGAATGGACTCAAGTCAAATCCTTGACAAAATCCGACCGGTCTGCCCTTCACCTAAAAACAATATCATTGCCGCTCAAAGAATTGCTTTATTTTAATGAAAAGTTGTTTAGAAACAATCTACTGTCCAATTTTATGACATTTGCTTGGCAAGTAAGACCAAAAAGACTGGAATGCTGAAGATGTAGCTACAACTTACCTTGTGCAGGTCCTTAAACTCAACAGCTACACCTTTAATTGTAGCCAATTGGGGAAGGACCTTCGGGCTTTTGGTCATCAGGGTGAAGTCTGGAAACCCCGACGGGGTCTTGCATAGTTTGGCCAGCTCATCTTTGGCATAAAGAAAGCGGACATCTTCCCAGGGTAACTTCGAACTAGTGAGAAATGGCTCTCCTATTATGGTATTGATCTGGACAACATTTTAAGATGAGGGTAAATTACTGAGGTGAGGGAGAGGTTAAATGCTCCAGCATAAGAATTTTGCTTTATATATTTATTATATTTTATTAATTATGGTTTATATATTTTAAATAAAATGATATTTTAATAACTAATTAATTATTTTGGGAAATGCTCAGACTAAAACAAAGGGCAGGTAATAAAACCCAATAAATCATTGAAGTTTGATTTTGAAGGTGAACTTAAAATGTATAACAATAAATTTATAATATTATGATAATAATATATTATAATAAATTTATAATAAACCCGGAGATCACCGACCTCTTCGCCCTCAAAATCTTCAAGGATGAGTTTGGAGAATGGGCTGTTGAAGACTTTCACTTTTCCCTCCAAGTTGTTGAATTTAACAAACTCGTCTGTGAAACTGGAACTTGACTGAGGTTGAACAGCAAACACCTGTTTCAATCACAATTCATCAATCACTCTCAGCCATGTTGTTAGGAAATAAATGGATCCGATCTTGATGCAAATACCCTAGAAACTTAATAATGCATGGCAGTCGATACGAGAACAAGTCCTGGACGTAGACATAATCATCAAAACATCTCTTGAACTGAGAACCGCCATAAGCGGGTCTTACTAAAGCCAACCTTTTTAGCCCCAAGCTTGGCAGCCATTACAGGCAAGATGGAGTTATCACTGAATGACAAGCAGACACTTTCATTGTTTATAACCTGAAAAGTTATATTTATTTGAAACGTAATATCAACATAAAGGAAATTGGCAACATCGATAAAAGCAAACCTTCTTGAGAGCCTTGGAGTAGATTTGGTTGCGTTTCTGGTCATTGATCAGTGCCAATCTTGGCCTACTGCATGCCAGATGAAGGCCACACTTGCAATGGTTTATTTCCTTCTTCATTTGTTCCAAAGCACTCGCACTAAGAGGCGACTTGCTCAGATTGAACCAAAAGGAAAACTCGTCGTGAAGCACTACGACGTTGAATTTCTCTTGCACTTTGACAGTTATCGTGTTCACTGGGTAGTACACCGCCTGCATCCAATGGTCCCTCCACTGATAAAGTGAAAGATTAGTTGTAAGTTCATTTTGAATCAGTTAAAATATATTAAACCCCGTTAGTTGGCATCGATCGACTGCTACACAATCGCCGATTCTTTATGTCGTGGTTAATAATAAACAGGAAGGTCACTAATCCAACCTGCTTTCTAAAATGCTTAGGATGTGCCCAGTAGGGAGCCATGCTGAGTATGGCATCAGCATCCCTGTCCATGGTCAATTCCCACCACATGAAGATGCAATCCACCTCGACATTGGCATTGGAAACGAACTGAGCCTGTCTCGATTCGTTGAACTTCAAATCCGCCGCTTCCCCGTTGAAATTAAATCTAAATTGAGAGGAGGATTGTTCGTGTTCGTTCCCATATTTTAGAAGTCAAATATGAATTTTTTTTTAATTTATATTTATAATTTATATTTTTAATTTATATATTTATATTAATTTGTATTTATATATCAACAAATTTCTGCATGACATTCAGGCACTAATTTGCAAGGGCCTTAGGGTTTGGCTTTGTAAATCTATGCAATTAGTTTTTATCAACTATGTTTTGGGAATGGACTTCATTAAGATGATCCACATAAATTAAAATAACAATTTAGGAAATGAATCATTAAAATTGAGAAATAAAGCCCATAATTATTAAGAATCCTTCCCTGTCCACAAATACCTTAAAACGATCTGAGGATCCGACACGGAAGTGAATTTCTCCAATCCCAAACTGTCCAGCTGGATGTCATGTACGGAGGGCAGGCCCGGACACTCCCCGGAGCTCCGAGGGGGTCTTATGCACGCGCTGCACCGGTCGTGACTGGCGGGAGCAGAATCTCCGTGATCCTCGAGGCAAATGTCCCTGAAGTTGTTCCAGTTCCTGAAGAAAGGACAAGAGACCGGTTGCGCCACGATGACCGCAGAGTATGGAATGACGATGGAGTCCTCCTCCAGCAACTCCTCCAGCGCGTGCTTGAACGTCTCTAGAGCTCCCTCTCCGATCAGTTCGGTGTCGAATACTTCTGCTACCAAGATGTTGGCACGGCCGCCTATGTCTTCGGCTGGAGTTAAATTTAACCGGTCGGAGTGTTTTACAAAGAAGAAGAAGAAGCTAGCTAGCTAGCTTTTAGATGCCATCCGAGCATTGCTCAAGATCCAAGTCGAGCAAAGGTTGCCATAGAAACATAAACAACGTGACATAAACGTCGCACATAAACAAAGCGACTTCTACATTTATCTTTAAGCAAACAATAAACTTTGATTGACCAAGAATTAGTTTAACATTTCCAATCCGAGTTATTAAGACCCATCTCTAGGTGCACAACAAAGCTGATATCCAAACATGGAACGATTATCAAATGGAGGGGAGAAGAGGTGATAAAACTGTGCATACAATAACAAATGCGTTATCACGAGCTACCTGTCAATGAGTGCGAAACGGATTTGACGAGGGTTATTTTGTCTTTCATGTCATTCGCTTCCATAACTAATTCGGCACATTCTGCTACTGGAACAAAAGCCTGAAGAAAGAATATGTTAACAACTAAGCATATCACTGAGGTCCTCCAATCATTAGCAAAAAACCATAAGTACTAATTGACTTAATTGATTTAAGTGCTTAAACATTCATTGTGAACCGAACTTTGGCTCAAGTCTTTAGGCATAAAACATAATGAACACATGAGCTCAATTCAAAAGTCTCCAAATATATGAGAACATTACCTCACAAGCAACCACCCTGTCAGCTCCATGTTTCACGGCCATCATGGAAAGCAGACCCGTCCCAGTCCCGATGTCCAGGACTTCTGCAGTTCTCCCAGAGAGGTGCATTTCCTTAATGGCCTTCATTAGGGCAGCTTCATACATGTCATTCTGCCATAATTTGGATTAAATGAAAATAGGTCAACTAAAACACGAACATTAACTTTTTTTCTTTGTTTCAATTGAGACGTCAGTATGGAGAACATACAAAAATGCATTTCAATACTTTAGCATGACATGTAGATATGTACATGCTGCCTCAATGCCACCACTCCAATTACAAAAGGTAAAATTTAAAAAAAAATATACTACTCAATTAAATGTGAAAAATAATTTACCCATTAAGTTTAATATTTATTTGGTTATTGTGTTATGTAATAAAATGCTTGCATAACTTGTAAATAAAGCTTCATGTACTTGGTGCATGGCCTAAAATAACTTTACACATATTTAATTAGACAACTTTAAACAACTATTGAGGGAGTATACTATAGCACAATATACTAACAATCCAAGAGCAAATATATGACAAATAAACATCAATAAATATTACCCTCTCCTTGTCATGCAGCATATCCCCATAACCCGACCTGCTTAGAACAATGAGAAACATTTTAAAGCAAGACTGCTACGAGTTTTCACACATTACGGTCATGTTCGAACATTTTCTAAGCATTAAAGGAGCTCACCGTGCCACTTCTTGGTGGTAGTCGTATTCCTCGTTTTGTTCAACCCATTCCGTTTGACAAGTTTTAAAATTCGCCCTAGCAACAAAACTAGCCATTTGGTTCACTTAACGGCCTACCGAAAAATGCTTGCAAGATGAGGCCAACAGTTAATTACCAGAACATGCCGCCTATATAGAGACATAAAATACCTAGATTTCAAAGATTATACCTTTGAAATTGCATTTTTTTAATTTTTTTTTAATATGACAAAAAACATTACAAAGTAATATACATTCACGAGGGTAGTATTAATAATTCTTAAAGCATATTCATTCTAATTTTCACCATAAATGAGCTATAAAGAATGCTATAAAAATATAAACTACTAAAATTAATGCTCAAATTATGTTTTTAGACCTACTATTTTTCAATCTATTTCAGGATACGGTTAATGGATTACGTGAGCTTGCAAATTTGTACGGCGTAAGAATTATTAATTCTTTTAATGGTGGGTTTGTATCAATAAAACAATGTTGTGTCGTAATGTTTTATCAAATGTAATGCTTTGCACCGCTTCCGATCCTAAGTTCGGCAGAGTGCTTGAACTGATTACATCCTTGGAACAAATGTTTGGGAGCAGAAGGGCAAATCCTAAAATCCTGAGCTGGATTTGTAGCGTAGCTGCACATCTGCTAAGGATATACGAATTTTCCTGCATGACTTCGTAACTTGAGAATGTGTTTCCTCAGTTTCTCCTCAGTATTGCACATGTGTCTGTAGCAGATCTGTCTTGAAGTTCTTGTAAGATTAGAGACTGTGTGAACTCTCTCTTGTGTCTTTTGAGATTTGCTGCCAAAGTTGTTTTCTAGCTATAAGAGTTGATATCTTCTCTCTCGTGAAGTCTCTGGTGACAATTCAACTGGTGTCTCGATTTGCCGCTGTAACGGCATTCGTCGCATAAAAACCGCTGTTCCGTGGAATGAGTTTGGAGGTGCACCGACAGTTCGGATTTGTACCGGAAGAGTGCAACTGGGATAGTCTCCGATTTTTTCTCAATAAAAATTTACGCTTATTTACAGGCACCTGTCAAACTTGACAAAGAGCATGTCTGAAATAGTTCTGAAACTGTAAATAGGGGCATTCTTGAACAAAAATCGGTTCCTAAAAAATGGCCTTAAGGACAGGTTCATCGTACTCTCGGTTGCTCTAATTCAAAGGATTCATTGTATTATGGGAACGTAGGAGAGTTACTAAAGAAAAGTTTGGGAATCCTAGAATTTTAGTTTAATTTTTATCTATGTTAAAGAATAATCAATTAATTGCCTACAAATAAACGTTATTATAAATATTCATCAAAGCCAAACATCGCAGTATAAACGTATTTCGTATATCGTCAACTTGCTATCACTCATATTGATGGGCGGAGCCGAATATATAACAGGGCTTATTCTTCTGGAATGCCTGGAGGTGGACATTGCGATAGTTCTTATTTTAAAATTATAAATGTCAATAACCAATATGACCCAATCAAATCTTCATTCGAGAGGGCATTTGCGGCCACACGGTTCAAAAGTTATTGCACTATACTGCCAAAAGCAGATGATTTCGAATAAAAAAAACATAAACTTATATTAAATTATTGAATAGTTAAACAGATAAATTTTAATGGTCTGATTCTTCGAATGTATTCGAAATGCAATTTCAAAATTTAAAGTTGAATCTTTTTTGGAAAGTAACACTACATACGTAGCATTATTCATTAAAATATAATGTATGTATATAATTATTCTTTGATTTATTGTGCCTTACAAGTTTAAAAATAAAAGATATCTTAAGACGTTATTTCACAATTTTTTAAATATAAATTTCCACAAAACCAATGCAATTTTTCTTTAAAATACAGTTAACTTAAAATACTCTTGGTTTAAAATCATATAATTCGGAAATTTAAATTTTTGAGCGACCAATAGCGATATGTCCTTTAAATTAAACGCGGGCACATACAAAAACAGTCTCGTTTGTATCTCCGGAGGTTTCTATTGTGCCGTTTATTAATTCGCTGCCAACTTTAGGGTTGCCCTTGTTAAAACAAATATTTAAATTTTGGGTTTTGTTTTAATTATTCGAACTAATGAATGCAATTGGTAAAACTGAAGTGAGTAGATGCTTGATTGCAAGACTCATATCTCCTATCGATTGTTGATTAAACTTGTAATGTCCAGGTGGCATCCAGAAGGCCTCTCAAGCAAACTGAAAATATGACCAACAGGGAAAATAGGCATGTATTTGTATTGTATAGGAAAACGGCCAGTAGATTTAAAATGTAATAGTATTCATTTTGCCAGGAGAAGATGGTCTTTGGATCATTTTGATATCGGAAGACCGCTGGGCAAAGGAAAGTTTGGCAATGTTTATTTAGCCAGAGAAAAGGATAGTGGATACATATGTGCCTTAAAGGTATTAAGAAAAGTGTAGCTTGTAAAGCTTTGTTGCTGATCATGAACAAGAGCATGTTATTTCCTTTAACTTTTTTGAAAAATGGAGTCTTTTGACTCTGTTTATACATCAGTATTTCACTACTTCTCATATATTGTAAAACTGAGGAATTGAACAACTGTAGTTGAACAACTCATTTAACAATATACAAACTCTATTGTTTCCTTGAAGGTGCTTTTCAAATCCCAACTTGAAAAGAATGGAGTTGAGCATCAATTGAGGAGAGAGATTGAGATTCAGTCTCACCTGAGGTTGTCCTTGAATTAATTTGATTCATAGTTGTCATTGTGATTTATTCCATCCTGAATTCCAGACATCCTAACATCTTGAGGCTTTTTGGATACTTCTATGATGATACCAGAGTGTATCTCATTCTTGAATATGCACCAAAAGGAGAGCTTTACAAGGAACTGAAGAGAAAAGATCATTTTGACGAGCCAACTGCAGCTACGGTGAGCATTCTAACCCGACCAACAGTTCTTGAAATTTATTTTTTAGCAGTTTTTCTTTTTTATATCTGAAATAATTTTCAGTACATGCACGAGATCACGGATGCTCTCATTTACTGTCACTCAAAGAGGGTCATCCATAGGGACATAAAGCCTGAAAATCTCCTTCTCGGTATGACCGGAGAATTGAAAATTGCCGATTTTGGCTGGTCTGTTCATGCTCCATCCTCCAGGTGAGACGTCTCAGTCGACTTGTGATTCTGAGAGTTTTTTGCATCATTTTTTGATCTGCTCGGCACTTAGAGAAAGCATCGCTTTGGCGATCTTCTTGCATCTTTCTTTCTCGGCACATCAAAACATTGCGTGATTTGTGAATCCGTAACTTCCCCGATCCGTCAGACGTACCACCCTCTGCGGAACTTTGGACTACCTGCCCCCGGAGATGGTCGAGGGGAAGACCCACGACGAGAAGGTGGATTTGTGGAGTCTCGGCGTCCTCTGCTACGAATTCTTGGTCGGCCATCCTCCGTTCGAAGACGAAAGAGGACAGAACGAAACTTACACGAGGATTCTCAAACTCGACCTTCGATTTCCTGCGCACGTTTCTCAGGGAGCAGAAGATCTCATCAGAAGTGTAAGTAACTTGGTGATGGACAATTTAAGTTGAGTAGTTTTTGATTTAGGCCAAAGTTATAACATTCATAATTATTATTATTATTATTATTTAAATTAACATTTGTTGGAACTTTGCCATTGGAATGACCTTTTGGATATTCAAATCCGCTCAAACTCCGACCCTTTCGAATCTTCGGCAGCTCCTCCGCCTCAGACCTGCCGACAGACTTCCCCTTGCAGACGTCATGGTGCATCCCTGGATTGTCAACAACAAAATACCCAGAAGACCGCTCCGTCAGCAGAGCGATAACAAGGCAGACAACTGACGGGAAGCTTTGCGCTTCATTGACCTTTGACTCGAAGGTATCGGATCGAAAGAGTTTATTTTGATTTGCACGTGGGTACGTTCGTAAGGTGTCTCCTTCTGTTTATATCTGATCTTCTGCTGCAATGCCTTGCACGACATGGCAGTGCAGTTCAATGCACTGAATTTATTAAATTTAAAATTATAATGTTCTTGAAATGACAATTATTAATCTCACATCGATTTCCACGTTCGTTTGTTTGGAAATGAAAACCAACAATTTTTTGTTGAATCTGTTTATTTGAGGTTACAATCGAACAACTACGAGCTGATGCTTTTAACGTGGACTGATGCGCCTATTAGTTATCTATAAAAGTAGGCTCTGAAATAAATTTGGGTCTCTGGCGATACTGGCAAAGTCTGGAACATTTTCTTTCCGACGCCGGAGTAAACTATTAGGCAAATAAGTTAAGACGTCTGCCTTGTTCCAATTTCCGAGCCTAATGCGTCCGTGTTGCGTTGGGGGTTTCCGCAACTGTGTTAAACTACCGGGTCATGGCGATTTGATCTGTGGGTTTTGGGTCGAGCCCCTCGTGTTATGTACGTTTGGCCGTTTTAGCTTCTACGTTGAAACAGATTACTTTTAGGATATAAAAATATAAAATAGTTATTAACGTTGGTAATGAAGACCTAGAAACGTTGCAATTGTTAGAAACATTTGATTGGAGTCACGGTATAATTTAACTAATCATTCACAATGCAAAGATCGTATGATAGAAGAAGACAAAAAGAAAAGTCAAGGATTGCTCGAAGAATCTTTGTCAGAATAGAGTTTCAATGGAATCGCTGGAAAGGACTGTCAGTCGTTCTGATTGGATGAATCTCTCGCGTTTCGAGTGGCCATTTGTAAACTGTCTCTCGCTCGCATTGTATTCTACCCGGTGTTGGATGACCATCTAATAAGAGTGCGTGAGTAACCGTCCAAGCCGTGATCACTGAAATGAATTTTCTTCTACTTTAAAAAAAACGGAAAAACGAAACATTATTTCGAGTTTAATTCAAATTATTTCGTAAAATTCAAGAATAAAAAAAAACCATGCGCACGGATTTGTGCATTTCACCTAATGTTGCACCACATTTACAATAGTGGAAACATCACCCTCAGAAGCTGTTATATTCGACTGGTATTTTTGAATATATTTTAGAAATCCAACTTTAATTTTAAATTCCTCCATCACGAAATCAAGGGCTGCAGTTGGAGCACTGATTTAATTTGGACAAGTCAATTCGTTCACCACAAAATCGTCTTTAATGTCTGCCACGTTTGTTCTATGGATTCATGGATTCATGTCAAGGGCCACTGCCATGGAATGTCATCGTCTTCAGATGAAATTGGTCCCATAAAGAATATCGGACAGAAAACATTCAATAATCTCAGACTCATAAATTATTATTGAGCAAATATAATTATTATATAATTATAAAAATAATTTTTGGTAAACTTTGCTGCCTGATTTTTGCTTTTGAACTATAAGATGAATTTATTAAACTTGTTAAATTTGTTAAATAGATACTAATATAAGCAGCAATTAAAAAACGTTAGAGAAAGGACGAATTAAAAAGCGCTTTAAATGAAAAATTAAAAGCAATTTTTCTCTATTTTTATGCAAATTATCTGAAAATAATTTCGTTTGAGAATGAAAAAAAAAATTAAATGGAAATATTTTTGAAATAGTTCGTGCTTCAAATCATCAGTCAGCTTCCAGAAAGTTCCTTCAATTAAGGATCTTTGGAAGAATCGAATAATCAAGACAGACTCCTTCTGTCGCCGTTTGCAGCTGGAAAGGGAAAAAGTACACGCGGAGATTAGTCGTAGCATCACCGGTGGTGGATGGATTGAGGGATAGGAAAGCAAGCGGTTGATTGAAGGATTGACTGATTGAAATAGGATGGTTGAAAGATTGGTTTCGATAGGTTTCTATGTTGAATTAAGAAATGATCGCTCATTTTATTGACAATTTCTCATCTTTGATTTCAAGAATTATTAATTATTAATTAGAATCATTATCAGGTCTAGGTCGAAATCTGTGAACGTATTTCTCTGATTCACTGATAGAAAAAGCTTGGATAAAACACAAGATATAATTTATATTCTTTTCACATAAATAACAAAAGATCAGAAAATGTAAATTGAAAAAAAAACTATTATTTCTGTAATTAGTGTCGACGGAACAAAAACAATAACAACAACAACAACCAACAACGACGATAAGTTTGCCACGAGGACAGAAACATGATTGGACCGATAGGTCATGTGATATTGTAATTGACCAATGACAAGAGTCCACGTAGATTATTAATAAAAAGCCTAAACGTGTTTTATGAGGGGGCAACCGTCATTTCGAATTAAAGAAAAATTTACGACCTGGTCGCCAGATGCCCTCGTCGTAGTTTTTGTCGTCGCCGGTTGTGATTGTTGTTGTTGTTGTTGTTGCTGTTGTTTCAGAGAGGATCGAGAAATGCAATTAAAATATAACAATTTTGCATAAAATGTATTAAAATAACCTGTAAATGAACATTTATATTTGAATACTTGTTTGTAAAATGAGGTTTAGCGGGCTGTTCAACTATTCAATTATTAGCACCTGTAGACTCGGTAACCATGCTATCGATGCACCTACCTGGAACCAGTAGAAAAAGAAGCGCCGAAATTTAAACAAAAAAAAAGTACTTTGAAAGACGACAGAAAATGAAGCAACATTCTGGTACAAAGGATTTCAGTGCAGAGGCATTAGTAGCAAGTATTGGAATATTAAGGACACAAATTGGAACCACACAAATACTGGAGATTCAAAAACCTACAAATTCCAAACTATCGTTTCTGGAGTGCGCGCTCACTCCAATCCAACCTCATCCCGTATAGACCGAGATTGCACCCTCGTGTAATTCCTGCTATCCTAAACCGGATCCGGTTTTTGTCGGCCAACTACCTTCTGTTTACAAATTACTTCGCAAGTGAAAATAAAAACAAACCGAGGGTGATTATTAGAAAATAGAATAAGGGGTGGCACCAACAAACCCTTGCCATTACATCACAGTTCAAAGGTCAGATCACAGAGTTGTACAACTTCCGGTGACATTAAATTTTAATATCCAGTACAGCATATCGACACGAATAGCAGAATGATGCTCAAAGGATCGTAATTCAAATTACGAGAGACACAAAAGACAAGACAAGTACTAAAAGAATGGAAAGGTCATTCAAGTACAGCCGTGTACGGAAAATCAAAAACAGTTTCTCAGTTTTGCCGGCTTTAATGGCCAATGATTTCTTGTTATTTTTGTACCGACATTTTAAAAACATGTTGATAATTTTTAAAAAGTTATAATAATAGTAATAATAATGATAATAATAATGATGATGATGATAATAATAATAATAATAATAATAATAATAATAATAAAAATAATAATAATAATAGTAATAATAATAATAGTAATAATAATAATAATAAATAATAAATATTTATTGAATAAATACAAATATAAATAATTATAATAGTGATTATAGTTATAATAATATTATTAGCATAATAATAATAATAATAAAATAATAATAACAATAATAATAATCTTCAATTATATTTAAATATGTTAAACCATAATTGCCTTATTATTATTATTAAAAGTTTACTAAACATTAAATATTATAACAAACATTGTGAAATACTTTTTTTTGTGAGACATTATTAATTGAATATTAATTAAATGATTATTCAATTTAATTCTTAAATTCTTACGGAGGTTGCAAAAGGCGAATTGCTGGTGGAGTTTTTGTTCTTTCTGATCAGAAATCAGAAGTGGAATCGGATTTTTGTGCAACGGAAACAATAATAAAAATAAATATTAAAAAATAAAGCTATAATAATAAAAAATAAAGTTAAAATAGACTAAAAAATACTGATAGCCAGTCATGATAGGAGTCGCTTGTCGCCTGGCTAGCGACTGGCTATCTCAAGCTAGCTTTGTTTGATCATCCAGCTGGGAAAATTGGTGTAAAACCATTTCTTGATTACGGGTCACAACAACAACAACGACAACGACAACGACAACGACAACAACAACAACAACAACAACAACAACAACAACAACAACAACAACAACAACAACAACAACAACAACAACAGCAATAAAAACAACGACGACGACGACAAAAACGACGATGACGACTACGACTCACAGCTTAAATAATTCATGAAACTGATTCAACAACAGCGTCGTTCAAGAATGTCTTGTATTCAATAAACATTGTTATAATAAAATATTAATAATAATAACAACAACAATAATGATAATAAAATAATAATAATAATAATAATAACAAATAAAAGTTATTAAAACAAAAACAATGTCAATAATAACAACGACAAGAATACGTTTTAATAACAGCAATTGTTATGGTTGCGTTATCATTACCATTATAACAACGAGAATAAGTTTTAGTTTGTTGTTGTTGTTGTTGTTGTTGTTGTTGCTGTCCTTGTTGAAGAGGCTCACAAACACACAATGCGCACCGCTTTTCCTAATAACACAGCAACTTGATTTCATCCTTTTGTTTATGTACTTGCACCCGCAACGCCCCGGGTTCGACTCCGGCGTTCGGCCAGTGCACCTTACTTCAGATTAGTGCCTGGCGGCTGGTTTCGTCATCCTCTTCCTCGTCGTAGTCGTCGTCTTCATCCGTGTCTATTTAAATCATTAACCACGCTGTTAAGCGACGAGTGATGATGATGATGGCGATGATGATGATGATGATAGAGATGATGATGAAGATGATGGTGATGATGATGGTGATGACGATGACGATGGTGAATGATCAGAAATTGATTCGATGTTGCAGGTGTCCAATCAAATTCAACAAATAAATCACTGGTACAATCACAACTTTTCTCACAATAAAGTTAATAATAATAATAATATTAATAATATTAATAATAAATATGATGATAATAATAATAATAATAATAATAATAATAATAATAATAATAATAATAATAATAATAATAATAATAATAAATAATAATAATAATTACGTCCGCCCAAGATAACAATGGAGCGACGATGAAATAAGAAATCGAGCCCTGAGCGAAAATACGGGAAGGAGGGATGGATGGATGGAAAATAAAAAAAGTAAAAAGAAAGAAAGAAACGATGTCTTGACCCGAACCGGCCCGAACTTATCACCGGCAACGCACGCACACATACGTACACACAAACACATACACAAAGACAGAAACACACAGACACACACACACACACACAACAAAGTTGAGCACAGTCACTTCGGACATAAAGGCAGACTGAAGTGGAGATGGGTGCTCGTTTACCTGGCTTGGATCTGACCCGCAGACTGCCCCGTGGATACCTGGGACACCCACTGCGATGTGGGGTAATGAGTGGTGATGATGATAATGATAATGATGATGATGATGATGATGATGCTACTATTCTTATGAGTTGTTATAAATAATTATGTAGAATTTGAAGAAATATTGTTAAAAACAAAAATAATGGAACAAAGACATGTTCGCCTGCTTTGACTTCATTTCAAAGTTCTTCACAAGCGTTGGAGATTCTTGTAAGTGTTTTGTTGGTTGCTTAAGTGCCAAGTAATTGTTAATAATTAAATAACTAATTAATAATTAATTAATTACATTTTTAACGAATAAAAAATTAATTGTTTATTTACTTATTATTTATTTATTTATTTATCTATTTATTTACTTATTATTTATTCATTTATATATACGAACAATTATTAATTAATTTATTTATTTCATATTTATTACGTTGACTGGCTGTCGTTTAAAGTTCAGGAAGTTAAAGTATCATAAAAACAATCAAAGCATTAATATTAATCATTGCTATAATAATTATATTATTTTATTATATGCATAATAATATTTATGATATTACCTTAATAATTAAAAACCATATTATTATTTTAACAATTAAATAATAATTACCTCAAGTAATAATTAAAATCCATAATATTATTTTTTAAATTATGATATCCGCTTTATTTCTAAATTTTAAATTCAGAAATAATCATTTATTCCTCCGAATGTCAGATTATTATTTTAAAATTTATTTTTTAACTTTTGTAAATAATATTTTAAATATATAATATAATAATTTATAATATTTTTTAAGTTATGGCGCACTCGAATTTTACTGAATAACCCGAAAAATCAGACAAAAGAACTGCAAATCAAATTTAAAGAAAATTTAGGTTTATTCACCAGATGGCACCCAGTTTTGTTGTTTACAAAAGATACTTGATTTTCTGTCACGTGACACGAATGCCTATTTTTTGGATTATTGAATCTATTATTTTCAATTAATAACATTATTTACGTTAATAATATTTATATTAATTTCTAGAATAAAATTTTAAATTATGAAATATTGGAATAATATTTTAAATGAATTAAATTTTAAAAAAACATATATTTGTTAATAATTTTATGATAAGTAAACTATGATAAATGGTAATTAACCCAACTTTCAAACGAATAATCACATGAATTGATTGAAAACAATTTAATAATATATACTAGATACAATTAACAACTACATTAATCTTAAATTAGTCCTGAAATTGTCAAAAGTTGTTATTCAATTTACAAATTTATTACAGGATTG
The DNA here is from genome assembly GCA_034509925.1 of Hirudinaria manillensis. Lineage (NCBI taxonomy): Eukaryota > Metazoa > Annelida > Clitellata > Hirudinida > Hirudinidae > Hirudinaria > Hirudinaria manillensis. Next base: position 11,276,583 of record CM067528.1, on the reverse strand, counting down.
TTATTAAAAGAGTTGAAATAAAAAATTATGTCATTAAAAATAAAACCCAATGCCATTGGTTGAATGCTTGTAAACAATGAGGTCTGAATATCCATTCCACATGAATATGCAAATGTTAACAAACATTAAATAATAATAATAATAATAATAAGTTAAGGTACTTAATTAATTTATTTAATAATTGATTAACCAATTGTTCGCCATTCATTATTCATGATTCGTCATTAATTATTCATGAATAATCATTAATTATTATTATAATATGTGATTAATTATTCACGACCCGTGATTAATTCTTGGCGACAACGGTGACAAAATAACTGATATCGTAAATTCATCCCCAAACACGACAACAATGCCATGGCAACGCTGAACCCACGGGGTCAGAGGTCAGCGTTTTATTGCGACGTAATTTTGTTTTACGATTAAAAATCGCTTTCGATTTATTTGTCACTTTTGGAGAAATAAGAAAATAATAATAATAATAATAATAATAATAATAATAATAATAATAATAATAATAATAATAATAATAATAATAATAATAATAATAATAATAATAACAGTAATAGTAATAATAATAACAGTAATAGTAATAATAATAACAGTAATAGTAATAATAATAACAGTAATAGTAATAATAATAATAATAATAAATAACTTGTTTCACTCAATTCATTTCATTTTTGAGTCGAAGTTATTGTTTTAATGTTTTTAATATATTTTATGTTTAATTCTTTCATAATTCATTTCTCCTTTTTCGTGTTAATTCATTTTAAAATTGAAAACGAAGGTGGAATAAAGTACAAGATGGCGGATATTTAAGAGGCACGTGGAACCGTGTTTTACTGGAATCTTTGATAGTATTTTAATGATGGCTTTTATGTTGCAAAAATGTGTTTAATATTTCAAATAGTTTTGGTTAAAAATGAAAATGATTAATAGTTCTAATAAGGATAATTGTCAGAATATCATGGATTAATAACAAGATAAACAAGATTAATAACAAGCAATTGTGAAGCGTTTTATTTGATTTTAACAATAAACATTAATAAAAACATAATTAATTTAATCATTTAATAAAATTCAATAATTCTTTCGAGAATTCATTTCGAGATGATTTCAAAGAAGCTGCTGACAAATGCCCGATGAAACATTTGTCCACGTGACATCAATAAACACTGACCTTTGACCTTTGAAAAGGTGGTTGTTACGATCCACGCTCGTGGTTAGGAATAAAAATATTATTATTTTGTTAATAACTAATTAACATAATACACAATTTAGTTATAATAATAGTGATAATAATTATAAATTTTATTACGGTATTCATTATTATAATTTTAATTACATTATTGTTATTTATATTATTGTAATTGAAATACATTTAAAGTTAAATAATTTATTAAGTTACAGGCACAAAATTAAGGTTGAAATTTAAGGTTTAATCGGTTTAAAATCTCATTTTATATTTGTTAAACCCTATATATCTGGAAAATAGATTTTCGGGCAATAGTCACTAGCTTTAGTAATTCAAATAATTTATGTAATCACAACTGGTAGTTGAAATAATAACAATAAATAAATAAAATTATTAAAGCTAATATCGAGTTAAAAGACATTAATTAAAAGTTAAAAGATGGCAGATAATCACATGAGCTGGGGTAGAATATCCGAAGAGAATGAAGAATTTTGATTGGTTGATTCAAATCAAAAGAATCTATTTAATTTATTCGTGGAATAATTTAAATGAAAAAAATGAAATAAAGGCAGACGTAAATTGAAATCTTTGATTTTTAAGATTGAAATCCTAAAAGAATGTTTATGTAAGAGTTATGTAAGAGTATCTAAGGTCATTTCAACGTTACCTTCTTGAATCCAGAAGCTTGGATGACAAAATGATTCCATGGTCGACTACATTCAATAACAATTGATGAATTAACAATTAGTTAAGTTGAAAATTAATAAAATACAAGTTTATCACCTGAAATATTCTCTTAGCAGTTTGTTTTACAAATTGGGCAGACCACATTTCACTTCTCCTATCAGCTTCTTCTTAGAGATTCAGACAATAAACTTATTATAGTTTATGGTTAATTAAACTTTTAATAAAATCACTTTAAAGTCAAAGGAAATAATAAATAAAATATTAATCCATCTTATCAGCCCCTGATATTAGTTATAGTTATTTGCATTCAGTCACTGTTCCTCTTAAAACCATTCCAACAGTCGTGTCAATAACTCCGCCATTGCAGCCATCGGCGCCTCAATCGATCCACTTATTCATCGTCGAGCAATTTTCCAGATCCTTTGCTCATCTTCCAACTCGTCCACCCATCCGTGCTCGTCTCCAGTTTTCCAAGATCCGAATGCGAATAGACGGTCCGTAGGCGGAGTTACGCGGATTGGCGTCCAGTAGCGTCCAATGATAAATGGAGCAACGCGAGCATCAGGCTGCCATTCGTCAGGAGCCAATATTAATAGGTCACTAGGCATGCGCCGTTAGCATCTTTTTCCATCGGCATCCGAGCTGGATTTTGGTTTCAGAGGTTTATGGGTTATAAAAGAGTCTCTTGGTCCACTCTCGGACTTGAAGACCGTGAGATTTAAAAAGGCGTGCATTTAAATGAATCCTTGGTTTCTTTGTTTAATTTTGTTTTGTTTTTTAAATCTGGGTTGGTCGATTTCAAGATATTAAATTATTAGCAAGCGTTTCAAGATTGGATTTCCAGGCTAGTGATTGTGTTTTCATTTTTATTCCAGTTAATTTTAGACAGTTTATGCTTCTAATTCTTCTGTTTATCAATCGAGGATATCATTCAATGTAAAAGTCTTTGGACTTTACATCATCTTAAAACACTCTTGAAACATATCTGTCAAAATCTCAGAAGTAAAACTGTAAAAAAAAATTAAAAATCTATTTAGTCAGAAAGGTATAATAGCATAATGAATAGCATTATTAAACAATCCTCTCAGAATTACTTGGGTTTTCCAAGCAAAGGTTCAACCCTTAACCCGATAAAAACTCCACAATCAACTCCAGAGTTGAAAGGAACAGGAGAACAGAACAAAGGAAGATAAGAAAAGGAATGAATTAATGTCAACTTCATTTCCATCTTTGTCGAGAGAATGAATATACGATTTCTGAAACTTGTGGTTCCTTAGTGGTTGCATATTCTGAGTTATTAAAATTAAATGAATATTATTTGTCATTTTTTAAAAATATTCTTTAAATTATCTTCCAATTTTATATTTAATTTTACTATTACGATATAAATTCTGATAAAAACATAAATTAGAATCATAGTTGGTGCTTTTTTATATATATAAATTAATGAATTAATTTACTATTAATTACATAATTGTATTTTTAATCGTATTATTAATATAATTAATTAATTAATATTTATTATGTAATATTTACATTTAATGTTGACATCAAAACAAGCCATGACTCATAGGATAATAACAGACTATTCATAAAAAAACTTCCTACTGAAAAACAATTAAATTAGAGAGGTATGGGCGTATCAACTGAGCGATATTGAGAGCGAAACTCTGGAGTGCAAAGACATTTAACTAGTTCTAATATCTATGCTGCTGCGCGGGATAAAAACAAGTCACTTCATACGCTGTTTTTCTTTCCTTTCTATTCCTCCTCTTCAACGTTCCTTCCATCACGAACGTCTTCAAATGAAGACAATCGTCAATCACGTTTTTCTTTTCAATCAGTATTTCAATCACGCTTCCTCTTCATAACGTGGTTGTGTCAATCCAAGATATGGATTGTTTTTATCGTCATAGAAACTATTCTTTTAAAAAAAAGGATCTAATAATTCGTTTGTGTCAGTTTGATTTAATTTCAAGATATTTTCTTAATTTTATTTCTTTTGAAATATTTGCGATCAATCACAAAAAAAAAAATATTTTATTGCAATTTCTCGAAGTACTAATTTAAATGTTTGTAAATCAATTTTGTTATTTGACGTTTTCGGATTTTAAATTAGAAAATAACACTGAAAAATGTTCAACTTGTTTTAGACCACGAAGAGAAATAAATTTTAATTTTTAAAAAATCAGTTAATTTATAAATACTAGGATTAATAAGGGGCAGAAGGAACTTTATGGCCTATCAATTCTTTTACGATAACCTTGATTTTAAAAGATATACAAAACCCAAAATAAGAGGATTATATTTAGTATTAACACAGAATCTTAAATTTCTTTTTAATTTGATTAAAAATTTTTGTATAAAATCAGCAAAAATTCATTTTTAGGCATAGAAATATGCTTATGGCCACCCATAGAAAAAATGACAATTTAAGTGTTTTGTCAAAATACTTAAAATGACAATTTAAGTGTTTTGTCAAAATAATACTTAAATACAAATAATTCTAAAACAGTAACTAAAATTATTAAGAAATAAATTCCAAATTGTTGGAAATTTCAAATAATTTGAAAATGTTTTAAATTCAAAACAGAGTCAAAAATGAAAGAACGTTTGACGCCACAAGGTTTTGAAATCCGCAATCGTCTGCTCTCCTCACCTGTCCACTTACCTGTTCGTCAACCTCAGTAGCATCCACCTGGAAATGTCGTCGACTGCCGCCAAATGCCTGTCGTCTGGAAACATGGTACCGTCATCATCTTCTTCATCATCCTCATCATCGAAATCCAAGGGAGTCCTTTGCAAGGTTTGCGGCGATGAAGCTTCTGGGTTTCATTATGGAGTGGATTCGTGCGAGGGATGCAAGGTGAGGTCAAGTCATCGTCGTCGTCGTCGTCATCATCGTCGTCATCATCGTCGTCGTCATCATCGTCACTTATAAATGGAACAGTCAAACATGTGCTTGTCAGATCTCTCTGTGTTTATCAACATCGTAATTTCTTCATTCATTTTTTAATTTTTCTTTTCATCATCCAATGGATGAAGTTTATCTTCTTTTTTTTTAGAACAGCAGACCAAAGAACAAAAATATTCGCGTGAATAAATAAATAAATTTAAAAATTTGTTGAATTTAAAATTTAAATCTTAAAATTAAGGAAATTAATTCACAATTTCAAATCCGTGATTTTTCAAAGTTAAATCTGTTTCAGTCATTCTTTAATTTTTAAAATTATATTTAAATATTTAAAATATTAATTACATATTTATTTTATTTATTTATTTTATTTTAATATATTTATTAATTTTTTTAAAATATATATTTACATCGTTTAAATGTTTTTGTAATTACACAACTGTTTAGTGATCACGATTTGTCGCCCTTCTTGTCCTGACAAGCCAGACATTTAAATATATTAATTAATTAAATAAATAAATAAATACATAAAGGGATTAATTAATTATTTATTTATTTAAAAAGCCAGACATTTAAATATATCAATTAAATAAATAAATAAATACATAAAGGGATTAATTAATTAATTATTTATTTAACCTATTTAAGAACCTTAAGACTGACCTTATAAGTTTATTTTTATTAATTAATTAATTAGGGTTAGGGTTAGGGTCAGGGTTAGGGTTAAATAGGTTAAAATAATAATTTTTTGTACAAGTTTATTAAAGTGCCAAAGCAACTGAAGCAATCACAATAGCAAATTAAACAAATGTACAATATAAAAAAACAGGCAAAAATAAACTCATAAGGTCAGTCTTAAGGTTCTTAAATAGGTTAAATAAATAAATAAATAAATAAATAAATAAATAAAATAAATAAATAAATAAATAAATAAATAAATAAATAAATAAATAAATAAATAAATAAATAAATAAATAAATAAATAAATAAATAAATAAATAAATAAATAAATAAATAAATAAATAAATAAATAAATAAATAAATAAATAAATAAATAAATAAATAAATAAATAAATAAATAAATAAATAAATAAATAAATAAATAAATAAATAAATAAATAAATAAATAAATAAATAAAATAAATATTTTACACAAAGCATTAATTTATTACAAATAACTAGATGAACACGTGCTAGAATTGATGACGTCACGAAACAAAGCATAGAACGAAAGCCCAAAGTGTCCATTCCTGATAAAGTGTTAAAATGATTTAATAATATAAATTCTTAGAAATTAGAAAATAATTAGAAAAATAATTTTATTTTACAAGAAAAAAGATTGAAAATAAAAATTATTGTCCAAAGTTTTGAAGGGTTTTTGAAACAAATAGATGGACGGAATGAAAACAAAAAAATAAAATAAATAAATCTGACTCTTCTTTCAACTACGTGAAAAAAACTTTCAAACTTTCAAATTAATTAAAAATTAATTAATAATAATTTCAACAATATATAATATTAATTTAATTAATTAATAATATTAATAAATAATATTAGATTTTATGTCATTCGAATAAAAATTTAAAATTAAATCAAATGTAATTATATTGTAATTATATATATAAGCTACTTTATTAACACAATTATAAATTATATAAATAACGTAAATTATAAATATTATAATAATTTTAAATACAACATTACATTTAAATTTATTTAGCCAATTTTTAACACGCTCTTTTTATCCCACGATTTTATCCCAAAGGGGATATAGGGGCACCATTACTAACAACAACAACAGCAACAACAACAACAACAACATTAGTTGGGATCTTGGTTAATAAAATCCAACGAGTTATTAAAATCTTATTGCAAAATCAACAAAAGTTTGGAAAAAGAAAACCACTTCTCTACTTGAATCTGTATTGTTGTGCGCAAGTACGTTTCCTGTACTTAATTTTCTAAATAGTACGTGATAAAATGTACTCTAGTACTTATTATGTGCTCTAGTACTTCGAATGTGCTATCGAACTTATCTTGCACATCTAATGTACTGTTGTAATACTAATGTGCTATCGTACTTCTGTACTTCTAATGTACTCTTGTATTTCTAATGTACTCTTATAATACTAATGTGCTATCGTACTTCTGTACTTCTAATGTACTCTGGTATTTCTAATGTACTCTTGTAATACTAATGTGCTATCGTACTTCTGTACTTCTAATGTACTCTTGTAATACTAATGTGCTATCGTACTTCTGTACTTCTAATGTACTCTTGTACTTCTAATGTACGTGTTCTGTACTGAAGGAATCTTTTCGCAGCCTCTCGTTCGAAATACTCCGACCCATTTTGAGTGGAAAATGTGACTCCGAAACAGGTTAATTAGCTGTGATGAAACCTGTGCGGTCCCGAAGGAACTTCATTTGAAGATCTCAGGACTAAATTTTTTTTTTTTATCTTATAGATAATTAAATTACTTGAATTGTTAAGTTTTTTTTTAAATAATTTAAATTTAAATTTAATTTAGAGCATTATTATTCTCAATTTGTTAAATTAAAAAAAAAAACTAAAAATCGTCGTCGTTTTTATTTTCGTACGCCATCTTTTTTTCTTCTTTTTTATTTTCAGAAATTAAAATTCAGAATCGAGAAAATATTTTTTAAAAGAAAAATAATTTTAAAAACAGAAACTAAAAAGATTTATATTTGAAAATTGCTTCTTTGAAGTGACTTTCACAATCGACATTCGATTTGTTTATAAACATAAAAAATATCAAACAAATACAATCGAATATATTTAATTAAATTATATATATTAAATAATTAAATTAAATTAAATATTAAATAATTTTATTAAATTAAATTTTAAATAATTAAATGTTTAATAATTAAATTATATTAAATAATAAAATAAAATAAAATATTTAAAACAATCCAAGTGTTCATGTTTTGACGAAAAAAAAAAGTCTCTCGTAATTGGATCACGGAGCCGAAGAATAAAAAAACAAACAAACGATGAAAACGAAACCGAAAATTGGAATAAAAATACCCCATCCCCCCACGCACCACCCAAAAAAACCCCAGAAGCAACTCATCTGAGAAAGTTCAATGAGTGCGTAAGTCTGAACGAAGCGTCCTTCAACAGGGATTTCAACCCTCGTCTACAGGCAGACCTCACACCACGAAATTGAACAACTTTTAAAGCCTTAAAAAATATTTTTATTTATTTTTTTATTTATTTTTATTTTTTTATTTTTATATGTTTAAAATAAATGAAAATTTAAGTTTAATTTAAGTTTAATTTAAATTTAAATGCAAAAAAAAAAATTGCTTAAAAATGAAATTGGTTTCAAAAAAATGAAAATTGAAATCATTGTTCATCAGGGATTCTTTAGGAGGTGTTTGACCCAAGGCATGAACCACAAGTGCGCCGTCAACGAACGGTGTGAAATCACTCCCTTCAGTAGGAACAGCTGCCAGTTCTGCAGACTCAAGAAGTGTTTTCAGGTCGGCATGTCCAGGGAAGGTTAGAGACGATTGCTGTTGTTGTCGATGTTGTTGTTATTGCCGGAGTTTTGTGTTGCTACTGTTGTTGTGAGGATTGTTGTTGTTGGAAGTTTGTGTTGCTATTGTTGTTATCGTCGCTGGAAGTGTGTGTTGCTGCTGTTGTTGTTGTTGGAAGTTTGTGTTGCTATTGTTGTGGTGATTGTTGTTGTTTGTGTTCTTAATGTTGCTATTAATGGCGATGCTGTTGAGATCATTGTCGTTGTTAATGTTGCTCGTGTTGCAACTGTTCCTGTTTGTGATGATGCTGTTGAAATTATAGTTATAATTATTATTGTTGTTGTTGTTATTGTTGTTGTAATATTCAAAGAATTGTTACTATCTTGAAGCCTGTCTTTTTTTTAACGAGTTTAATTTTTTTAAAATTAAATTATCAATTTTATAAATATTATTATTTTTTTTTACTACCGAAATCAATTTTTATTTAAATTTATTAATTTATTTGCAAATCCCTTTTCCTGGATTTAAAATCAAACACGGGCGTGTTTAATAAATTTCTCTGAAAAAAAAGATTATTTCTATGAATTAATAGAAAAAGGAAAATAATTTTATGATGACAAGAGCTTATTACAATGATATTAATAATAATAATAATAATTAATAATAATACTAATAATAAAACAATAATAATAATAATTATTATTATAATTATTATTATTATTATTATTATTATTACTGTAATTATGATAACGGTTTTCTTAGTGATAATAACTGTAATAATAATAATAATAATAATAATAATAATAATAATAATAATAATAATAATAACAATAATAATAATAATATTTACAATATTAATACTTGGAGAACATATCATTAACGACGATGATGGCAGTAGTGTTGCTGGCAGTGATGATAATGATGTCTTGAAGCACACATCTGATTACAAATCACGTACAGAAGTGGGCAGAGCTGGAAACTAATGATGATTGAGGTGTCGTGGGTGGGTGTGTGTGTGGGTGTTGTGGCTGAAATGGGGAGAGGTGGGTGTTGGAAATTTCTCAATCAAATGTTGTTTGCAACTCACAACTTCTCTGTGCCTGTGCGTGAGTGTGATTGTGTGTTTGTGTGCGTGTGTTTGTGTGATTTCTCAGTAACTGATTTTGTTGTTTTTATCAACTCGTTGAGACATTTTGTTGCAGTTTGTATCTTTGGTACCTTGGTAATAACAGGTTTCACCTGACATTTCTTATATTTTAAAGTCATGTTGATGATGATGACGACGACGACGAGTGTGGATTGATGATAATGATGGCCGATAACGAATACCTTTTGGACCGCTGGACTTCTTAAGATAAGTCAATGGATTTTATTAAAATATTTTTTTGTTTAAAATATCATTTGCAATTAAATTTAAAAATTGTACCAAATACCTTTTAATACAACCCCTTGTGTATTTCATATTTGACCTGATTGGTTTTTTGCTTTTAAAACCTTTTGACATTTTCTGATCAACAGATTTTGGTCTCGCTTGGATGCTTTCTATTTTAAATTAATTAAAAAACAAATCAAAGAAGTCAATTATCAATTAATTCCTAATTAATTTGCTATTTCTTTCTGAATCATTTTTTTAAATAAAATTTTCTCGAAATCACTATCAGCACCGTCACCGTCACAATGATGACGTCACCGTTTCAGTCAATGAGTCGTTGATTCTTTTGTTTCCGAGACGAGAATCATTGAAGCGTGGAGGCACTCAGGACGATTGGAGTTGAATTTCAAGCGAAGAATTTAATTTCTTTCTTTTTCTTTTAAATAAAACTTGAAAAAAAAAGGTGGGTGGATTGATCGCCATCTTTGTCTTCTGCTTTGTCGTACTGTCTCTTCTTCTTCCTCCTCATCCATCATCGTCGTCGTCATCATCATCATCATCACCATCATCGTCATCATCATCATCATCACCATCATCGTCATCATCATCATCGTCGTATTCAGCATCGTCATCATCACCGACAACAACGGCCCTCAACCGCCATTGTTTTTTTTCCTCCGATTTTTCAAAGAGATATTCTTTCAATCCGCTGATTCTTTTAATAAAAATTTTCGTCAGATTTTTCAGATTTTTTTTTCTAATTTATGTTTTAAATTTTTAAATTCTTTCTTTAAATTCGACGAAAAGAAATTTTGCGTTTTCATCCAAGAGAATAAGCGAATGAGCCTGTGATTAAATCACCATCATCGTCGTCACCAACATCACTATCATCAACGTCATCAACGTCGTCATCATCATCAACTTTTTAAGAGTAATTTTATTAAATAAATATAAAATGCAATAAATTCATAATTCAAATGAGAGATCAGAAAATAAATTAAAAACTCAAAATTTACTCTCAACGAATCCTAGTTACCAGATCTGGATGCGATCATAAATATAAAAGTTAAAAGTTAAAAGATAAAATCTAGAAATAAATCATCGTCATCATAATTATCATCGTCGTCGTCGTCGTCATCGTCGTCATCGGCGTCGTCATCATCATCATCATCCACACCTTCTATGATACCATTCCAAGAGTAAACAAAGGATCTCCAGGAACAACTTCATTGTTGAAGGAAGTTAAAAGGATTAGAAAATGTTAATCAGTTGATTGAACTGCTTATAATAACAGCTCGTTAAGTAGCATCATTAACATAATTTATTTAAAAGTTAATCCCTTGACGAAATTTTAATTGTTAATGTCAAAGTAATAAAATTTAAAATATTCAAGTAAATTTAAATAATTAAGCGGCCATCTTTATTAACATTAATTGGATGAATTTATTTATTTATTTAATTATTTATTTGTTTGTTTTTTTAGTTTAATTAATATTAATAATATTAATAACAATTTAAAATTTTAAATATAGATAAAATGAATAAGTAAATAAATAACTAAATAAACAAAATACATAATGAATTTATAAAAAAATCCCCGCAATATTCCTGTAAGAAGTGATGGTCATTCCATGTCCGGCTGGAAATTAGGGATCAGTGGAACATGTTCGTGCGTGTTTTCTATGGAATCCATTTTCCCAGAGGGATTTAAGAAGCGAGAGTTTCAAGCTCCGTCGTCTGCGCTCTTCCCGCCTTTTCCTTGGTCACCTCCTTTAGTATCATCATCATCACCATCACCATCATCATTATCATGATCATCATCGTCGTCAGAATCTTCAATATCTTATTTATTATCGGTAATTGCAAATAATAGCACCGCTAAACAATATAATATAAATAATGATTATCAGGTATTAATAATATAATAATAAAAATATAATATTAATAATAACTATTAATTAATAATAACCTAATACTCCCATTAAGACACACTTCAGTGGCGCCCGGTGAGGCAGACGACAAATGTGACACTTGTCGTTTCCAAGTCAAATTTCGATTCACTTTTAATCCAACTGTCAATCATCACGTCATTGACTTCGTTCTTTTAGCTCCCTAATTAATAATTCATTAAAGAAATTAATAATCTCATTAGCATTAATTAAATAATTTATTTATTTACTATTAATTTTATTTTGTTAGTTTTGTTAACAGTTTAATAATCAATGGTCGTTACTTCTATTACATTCTCTCGTCTGTTCACGTAAAAGTCTTAAAGTTCTTCTCGGATCTCAAATTACTTGCTCGTCTGAGTGACACGTCGTTTAATGGAATCAAAAGATTATAAAAAATGAAATAAAACGAAAAATCAAAATCGTTTTTCAAAGTAAAATTGTTTTCCTTGTCTGCTATCGTCGTGTTACTTCCAAATATCGAATGTGGCCCTTCTTAAGTGGCCCTCGTGCTTCCTCGTGAAATAAGAAAATATAAATTAATATGTAAGTATATAGTGTAATAAATTATAACAATAATATACTGTTACTGTAATATTTATTATAAACTCGATATATTTCCCTTTCACCAAAGTAATGACTTTAAATAATAAAGTATTAATATTGCTACCCTTTAAATATTCGATTTTTGCTTTCACTTTATCGAATTTAAATAATTTGAAATAATTTTAAAATAATAAACAAAGAAATTCCAAAAGCACGCTTCATTGAGTTAAACACGTTTATCAATGTTCAATGAAAAAATGCTCAACAGCTTCGAGGTTGGGCAGGAGACCGAAGCGATTGAAGGAAATGAACCAAACATCCAGCGAACCATCCATCCATCATCATCGACAGGAAAAGAAGAACTTCACGGGCCTCAACAACTTGTTTCCATTTCCTCTTCCACTTCCGCACATCGCTCTCAACATGGCGGATCTCCAGGTAGTCCAATCGTTGAATCACCTGTGATTTCGTCATTGGGAATTAATTGGCTGTGACCAATTCCAAACATCGTTAATATCCACCTCGAGTTCTGATAAACTGCCATTAAAATTTGAAATTCTAAATTGTTTGGCAAACGATAGTTTATTATTATTATTATTATTATTATTATTATTATTATTATTATTATTATTATTATTGTTATTATTATTATTGTTATTATTATTATTATTGTTATTATTATTATTATTGTTGTTATTGTTATTATTATTATAACAATAATAATTATTGTTATTATTATTATTATTATTATTATTATTATTATTATTATTATTATTATTATTATTATCTTGTTTGAGGCTTTTAGATGAGACGTCATAAATCTCATCCTTGTATGCCTCCAAATGTCTCGTATGTTACAACACGTACGATTTATTTATCATCTAATTTTAACTGAAAATGAAAGAAATAATAAAATCAATACAATTGCAATCATTGAATACATTGAACCGTGAATAGGGATGAATCCTTAAATCTTGGAATTCCTTTCAGACTTTCATGCGAAACCTCAATTCACCCATGGGTGTCATAGCTTCCCACCAGAACACCATTTTGCCACCACCTCCTCCTCCACCCCCGCCATCTTTGTTGTCTTCTTTCTACCACCTGGAAAATGTAAACATGTCCTTCTTTCCAAACTCCAATGTAACTTTTTCCAATCCCCACGCGTACTCGAACATGGCGGACATTGGTAACTTAGTACACGGAAAGCCGGGAATGTTAGGAAAGCCGGAAATTTCAGAAAATGCAGACGACAACATATCCCTCTCTTTTCCCGACATCTTGAAAGCTTCCTCGCTGCTGGGAACAAATTGTGTCGGACAATCTTTCTCCTTCACTTCTCCGTCTCTGAGATGCTACATCAACAGTCATATGCCGAGCTCTAGTCCTGCATTTATGAACGAAATTGAAGCAAACAAAGTCGAAAGAATGGCTTCCTCGCCTCAAGTTTTCAGTCCGATCATCGTGTCAGGAGGTGGCTCCAATAAAAGATTCAAACCCAACTTTTCCGGTCTCTTTCCCAAGTCGTTTGAGGCCGGCTCGCCTCAAGAATCGAAGCAGGACGATCGCTTCTCATGCTCTAACAACTCCTCGCAAAAACTCTCGTCGTCGTTTTCAGTCGATTTTCTCAAATGCTCCTCGAATCTCGACGAAAGCAAAGATTCTCCTGAAGACGCTGACAACCCGCTCTTCGTCGGCTCCAATTTTAACGCGCAGCCCACAAAAACTCCCTCTTTCCTGGCTCCGAATCGAAGGAATTCTTCACTCGACGTGGAAGGAGCGTCCGATGAATTCGGTTCAAAATCAATTCCTGCGAATCGTCTTCGTCCGGACTGGAGGGAATGTCTTTTTGGCAACAACCTTGCAGCCAATCTTCCACACTCGGAAGAGCAGTCTTTCTCGAGCGAATGCGTCGCCCAAAATGTTCACGAATCAGAAAAGTTCGGTTGCTTCGGTAGACACAAAGGCGGACTGAAGAGCTGTCAGGTCAATCATTCTGGAAGTTTATTTTTGAGGAGGCGGCCTCACAATCAGGCCTCGTCCTCTTTAGAATCGAGCACGGGACCCGTCGACCAAGGGTCCAAAACCAGTGTAATCCCAGGAACGGAAGATAACGCAGTCCCTGTAATTTTAAGAATCGACAATTCAGACCTGACTGAATTTGTTAATCACGACTCGTTCGGTAATTACGACGAAAGCAACAACTCGAATCACAACAACGACATCATATCCTCGACGGAGCTGGACTCTCCTACCAAGAAAAAGGTGATCGACTGCATTAATATTTAAATAGAATTAAAGCCTTTTTTTAAATATATTTTTTGCAATCTCCTTCAGCCTGAAACCATAGGAATGCTGCTGAATATTGCAATTCAATTTGTATAAGAAACAAACTTTCCACGGCTAATCAGAAATGAATACTTTTATGATTTTAAGCTCCTTCTCGATCTGCCTTCGAGCGAGGATGGAGAAAATAAAAACTTCCTTCCGAGAGACGAAACCGATTCCGCAACAAATGCGAACGATAAAGATCAGGTACGAAAGCTAATCAACTTTTAAGTATCTTCACGAAAATCCTCATTAAGGATTCTCGCAATTTATCCTTCTCCGTGTTTTCCTTCCCTTTGCGTCACTAATGGACGGCCGTCTGATCTTCCAGTACGGAGATACATCTTTTTGCGGTCTCGAATTTCAACCTGGAAGAGAAAATCGTATTTCGGAAGAGCTGCTGGGAGTCGGGAATTTGCCGGAAAACCCGGCAAACGTCTCTAGCGAAAGGAATCTGAAAATCAGCGAAGGAGATTGGATGGCTCTGAGTGCGGAGTTGAAAAAGCAGATCTTTCTCGCCAGAAACACGGACGTATCTAGAGAGCGCATTGGTCTCATTAACCTCGTCGAGTCCAGTCTGGTGAATGCCCATCTGCAGACCTGCATCTACACCAGTGCAAAGGTTAGGGATGGCATCAAAAGATACGAGGAGACGAACATGAAGAGATGTCACGTTAGTAAATCTGGTTGTACTTTCATATTATTTTTGCTCTGTTAGTTGGTGGTTTGCGGTTGGGCCTTAAAGAGTGAATACAGAGAATGAGGGCAGTCCTACAATCTGTGTAAGAATAATTAAAGTACAATAGAAGAATAAACTCAAAGTGACATTAAATCATTTAAGAATAGAAGCTACAAAGTCATTTTGATTAAGCAATTAATTTTAAAAGTAATATCAATATTGATATCAATATCAATATATCACAACACTATAAACACCAACAACAGCAAACTATTTTCAACCCAATAAACGCAGAATGAATGAAGCATCAAGAATCTGTATCTAGCGGTATTTTTGGGGGAATTAAAATACAACGATCTATGATTCTAGGGTTTTCCAGAGCTCCATCTGAACGATCCAATGAAATGGTGGGAACAATTCGTAAACAACATGGTGCCCGTCATCAAAAGAATCGTCATGTTTAGTAAAAAACTGCCCGGTTAGTTAATGCCATACAACTTTAAGTAATGCTGGATATTAATTTTAATGAATCAATTTATTTATGGTTTTATTTTATTTTTTTTTAGGATTTTCAGAACTTAATCAAGAGGATCAAATAGTGCTGATAAAACAAGGTTCATTCGAGGTCATTCTGACCAGATACACGTTGCTGTTCTCAGAAGGAGGAATGTTTCTGCCCGACATGAGTGTCCTTGTTCCTAGGTTTACATCATACTTAATTACTTGAACCGAATTCGAGAAAAAAATATTAATTTGGATTTAATTTCAATTTAATTAAATAGAAATAAAATAATAGAATGAAATAAATGTTCAATGTATTGAATAACATTTGTGATGGTACATGTTAAACAAACTGTCTGGGATGTTACCGAGTTAATCCTATAAATTTCCTTTTACTTTGGCATTACTAAAATGAAACTTTAAGAATGCGATGTTACATTCGTAAAAGATAAATTTTAATAGAAACTGGTGAATTAAAATTAATATTGACCTGAAGGGCACAAAATGTAAAATTCCTAGAATTTCAGATGATAAATTATTCGTACGTAAATGCTAAATTATTGCATTTATTTTGAACCGAAAGTCGGAACGAAATGCCAATCGTATGGACAAGAAACCTTGGACATTTCTTTAGATTTTCCTAATCTTGGTGCTTTCAGATTTAAAATTTTATTTTAAAATTCTTTTTTAAACACGAAGCTTCTGGAAGGTCAGTAGACCTAACCTTTGCCTTTTGTATACCTTTGTACTATTATAGTTTTACATTTAGTTAAATACAATAGCATTTACTTCAAGGGACTTCTTAAATAAAGATTTAGCACTTTATTTTCTCTTGTTATAAAGAAATTGAGACACACCTTTCTTATTAGTGTCAAGTAATAATAAACATTTTGTGCCTTTTTCGTGAATTATCCAGATTATTTCTTGAAGACAATAGCCCAAAGTGACAAGTTTGGACGACTTAGATTTTAAATTCCCAAGCCGTTCTGCTATCTTTTGTTATCTTCTTGAATAATGTCACATTCGACTTTGTTCAATGACATCTACGAACAACTTCGGGTCGCAGAGGATTACATTACCTAACGGATATACGATACATCATTTAGCAGTAGGAGGGCTTACTACGAATAATGCAAATGTTTACAATAGTTTGTTAGTAAATTTAGTTTATTTCACCAGCAGTCCTTCTTATTACTAAAAGTTTTATTGTTTTTTGTTTGTTTGATATTCTTGTCTAAACGAACTTCCGTTCTCAAACCTTCGGAAATGTTCCAACATTTGATGACCTCTATGTTGCTTTTCACGCCAAATCAGGAGTAGCCCAATTCCCTCGAGTTTTGAATTTCTACAAGTCAAGGTGGACTGGTTAAAACCATATTTTGTACTAGGGCTTTTTAGTACTTGGTCCAATCTCTGTTCTCTTTTCGTTTAAAATATTTCATTCAGTCCAATGAATCCAGATAAAGAAGGGATAGAATTAAGTGGGAATTATTTTAAAACAAATAGAATAATTAAATTAAAATTAACAAATTAAAAGGAAAAGTTAATGTAATAATAATGATAAACATTTATACAATACAGTCAGTATTTTAAACTTGTGTTGTCAGGGAAATGTTCAGCCACATGCCCTTGGGTGATTTCTTCGAGGAGCAGTGCAAATTTGCCAACGACTTCAATAAATTGAAACTCGATGATTACGAAACTGGAATATTTTCCGGCATCATGATCATGAATCCAGGTTCGTCCATGTTTTAAATCCAAGACCAAATTGGTTAACTGTTTACGACTTTGAGCTTGTTTTTTAAGCGTAGAATTTCTGTTGTTAGTTAGTCAGTTGTCGTCGGTCAGATTTGCCAATTCGTGAAAATTTTAGGAACATTTTCATTTTCTGCTCAGAAAGAGAAGGATTGGAAAACGTTCGAGCTGTACAGAAGCTTCAAGTTCTGTACATGCAAGCTCTGTACACCTATATGAAACGCAACAGGCCTGGTGAGTCTAAATAGACACGGATAAATTATTCATTTAAATTATTTAAAATTATGCAATCGATAACTATAAATAGATCATGTTACGATAACATTACAAGGACAATATTACATCATTTGAGCGGCTTTTAGCGATCCTATTACATAATTAAAACCAATAATAATCTGATAACGATGCAAATTCAAACTTCTCAGACAAGTTGATGCTATTGACAAGACAAGCTACGATCAATTCCAATCAATTCTGAATTTTTTACAAATGCAAAATCATATTTATCTCGCGTATTTTTCCATTTAATTCAAAATATGTTTGGAAATATATAAATTTTTTATTCAAAACATTTTCGCATGCACTCAAGTTAATCTCAAAAGTTTCACCGCGCTCCCTTATTACGTACAGACTGGTTAATGCATCCAGGTCTGTCTAAAGATAGCAACAACAGGAAAGGTGGCAAAATGTCGGAAATGGAATCTTGTTTAAAATTCAGTTGAATATCTTCCTTATCACCTTATCATCAGCATCAGTAGCAATTTCAGCTTAAGTAATGAATTCGTCAATTCCAACACTTTCTCATTACACTGCATTTGCCAGACGATAGAAGTCTAAGGTCTAATGGAAAGGGGTTGCCAACAAATTGAAAACTTCTTATTAGATTTCCTTGAACGACACTACTAATTAGCTAATTTACGTATTATTCCTTAATGAAAATTCGTCCAAAGAAATGAAATACAATATATTTTAATCAATTTCTTTTCGACTTTTCTCGCCTACAGACGATTACGACGAGCACTTTATCAGGACGATCTGCAGTCTACCGAAACTTTTGCGCATCAATGAATTGCACTCGAAGAAGATGCAAGGGATGAGGATGCTTTGTGCCAACGGTATCAAAATGCCAGACCTACACAAGGAAATGTTTCACTATTGAACTTCTATTTCTGCTTCTCGCTAGGATTTTACAAGCAATTTCTTCCAAGATTTTTAATTTTGGAGTTTCACGGTGAAATAATTTTTAATTATTTTGTTAGTAAAATACTGGTTCATTAAGTTAAGTGTTTTTTTTAAGTCCTACTTATTCGGTTCTCAAAAAGATAAATTTTAGCCTGATAAAGAAAGTAATACCTCAGAAATGGCCACGTAAGCACATAAGAAAACATAACCACGTCAAACAATCAGATTCCATTGAAATTGGATTGAAATTTGATTGGCCAAAAAAAAAGTTAAAAGTGAATATAATTTTAATTTGCGATTATTAATAATAAAACTTTATATTTGTTCCGTGGAATCAAACAAAAAAAATTATTTTCATTTGATTTTGGGTGCTCAAGGCCTACCGTAAATAAATTTATATAAACCGATTTGTAAACGTGCTTAATGACTGTTTAATATGACATTATTAGATTATTATATTATGTAATTAAAACGTTTTACTTATTTATTCTCCTCGATATTATTATTAGTTAATGTTTAATCTCATTTTATTTCATTCCTTACGTAATACAATCGTGACTATTTTAATGCCAGATGTCGTTTTAGGCGGAATGATTACGTGATCATCTTTGTTATTGTTTTGTTACGTAATTGTTGATAATTAGTCATTTATAACTATTTAAATTATTATTATTATTATTAATATTGTTAATTAAACTATTAGTTATGTCAGAATTTCATAGATTGTGGAACAATTCGATGAGTTATTTCACCTAACATTGAACGATGTTCAATATAAATTATTTAAGAAATAATTTCATTTTATTCTTTATTTTGAATCAAAACATCTTTTTATTTATGTTTTTATTGCCCCAATGTTTCGAAATGATCGAAATTAAAAACAAATGCTGTTGTACATAATTTTCGGAAGATTTTTATTTATCATCCTTTGCTGATGACGATGTTGTTGCTATAGTTACGTGTCGTATATTGTGGCAATTGTGATGGCTTGCTCTACTAAGTCTCCTTTTTTGTTGTTTTTTTTTTAAACTATTGCAAATTACTTTCAATGATCCTGAAAAATGATTCTAGTCTTTTATTTATTTATTTTTTTGATTGAACCAATTGTAATGAGTTCAAAATGTTTGTATTTTTCCAAAAAGCTATTCTCCATGTATTAGTCTCTTCAGCATGCCGCCAGGCATATTTTTCTAAATATCTTTTGATATCAAAATATTTTTTGAAGCGTTGGTGCAATTAAGTGGTATAATCAAACGCTAGACCTATTTTTTTTACACACGTATGCTATCATGCTATCGTTTTAAGGCATGGTTATTGAAATTACTTGGTTAAAGTCTATTTTCTCCAGCTGACAATTCCATTGTAACAAATGTCGAAGTTGTTTAAAATAAATTTTCTTTCAAAATCTAAGTGAAGAAGCTGGGATCGATGTTCTTTCGCAGTTAAAGAGTGGAATAATCGTTTATAATAATTGCTATCGACTGTTCCAACTCCAACGCCCAATTTTTTGCTTTAATTCATTAATGGTACCAAAAAAAACGGTGCCGTGAAAAGTAATGTTCTTCAATGCTAAGTTTAAGTACTTGCACAAGTAACGCCAAAAAAATGTTCAGAAGTAAAAAGTGTGGGCATGTAAAATAGAAGTAATGCGGTAATTAAGCTGAGGCTTAATATTCAGACTATATTAAGAGCTTGGAAATATATGTTAGGCATGCATTTACATTTTGGCATTATTTTATTTTTTTACTTTTCTTCCTAATTAACATTAAATGTTCTTTACAAAATCCTTCTTATGCCTCATACAAATATCAAAGGCTGAGGAGTTTTGTGAGCCATTAGTAACATTAATAAAACTCTGAATAAATGTTAATATTAAAAGTGTTTTAAAAGTTGTAAATTATATTGAGATGAAAAATTATGCCAATCGGTTCTCGGTTTTGTTGCCTCAGTTATCTTCATTTTCTTATTCCATATGCATTTTTATTTATATAGATTTTCAAGAAATTCGGTGCTTTTCTTTGGTTAAGTTCTTTGGCTATTCAATTTGTCCTTTGATTTTATTTACAATTATAATTTAAAAACACAATTACAATTTAAAACTATTTTTTTTATTAAAGGTTTAAAATGATTTATTGTCAATGTTGGAAATTTTAAAAAATTATAATTTATGGATTTATTAGTAAACGGCATTGTCAATGCATAGTTTAAACAATAATAAGGAGCCATATTCAAAATTACACACGCGTGTTTAAAAGTGGGTAGGGATTTGGGAGGTGGCCTCATTCCAAATAAATAGTTGGGTTGGGTTTCGTAACTTTTTATTCATATAGTGAACTAATTTACAAGCCACAGGATTCAGATGTCAACTTTATCTCCGTGCGTTTGGCAAATTTACGTTAATTTGGAGACACTTTCGGCATTATTTAATGACAAAATGTTACGATCTTATTCAGGATAACGATTTTAGCGAGAAAAATGAAGGACGTAGACGGAACTGTGTGTAAACTTGAAACTATAATCATGGAAAAAATTTATGATCAAATAGTACAGCTAAGCCACATGTGGAACGAGGTTGGTATTTTTGGGATCCCTTTGGAAGACAGATGCAACTCAATTGCAGACCAAGTGTTGGCTTTTATGGAAGATTTGATAGAGGGCGAAGAAGAACTGATTAGGGATCTCAAATCAGAAACTGAAAAATTGCTTCTGAAGATTGTCTCCTTGTGCCATGATTTAAACCTATCATTTGAGGAGGTAAGCATCCTGAATCTTATATTATTTTATATATAAGAATATACCTTTCTTTATTGTTTAACTGTTAATCAGAAGATAAAAATATCAGAATATTATTCCCAACTGTGGAATTTCTTTCTAAATTATTAAAAATTTATTGAACCTTTAACAAATTCTTAACAACTTTAAACCAGCTTGATGAAAGGATGACCATATTGGAGAAAAAGAGGGTATTGACAAAACTTAACGGCTGCCTCGAAGAGGAAAAGTCCAACCGAACCAAGAAATGGAACGAACTCCAGAAAGAGATCAAGGAAAGTAACCGACTGATGAAGACTATGCACTCCAACTTTGAAACCTCGGCCATCATTCCGACTCCGGGCGACTTAGAAGTTCTTCAGATGCAGGCTGATGATGTAAAGTGGGAACTGGTCAGATTTTTATTTCTTAAGCTTTGATTGTGATTCGAGGTGGTTGTGATTGATTGTTCTAACTGTTATGTTTACATTGAATACAAAATTAAGTAAATAGTAAGTAATCTTAGAATTGTAGCTACTTATATTTTATTATAATTTGGCTTGAATAATGAATTCAAAGAGAAGCTGGATTAATTTTATTCTAAAAATTCTCCCCAGAATTTTAAGAAACCATATTTTATAGTCATAATTAAGTTTCTAGTTGTAACATTATAATTGATTGTTTAATTATAATTCATGCAAATGGTTTAATGATAAAAGTTTGATGATGATGTCATAACTCGATGCATTCGTATATTGGTCAACCGAAATGCTTGTTCCAGTGCAAGAGAATGAAACAAATGCATGAATTGAAGCAGACGATAAAAAGACTCGTCGGTGAATTGGACCAAAAGGTGGAACAACAGGATAGAATTTATCTCGCAGACGAAGTGGGAGATCTCCTCTATTCCAACGAGAACCTGAAACTTCACAAGACCTTTCTGGCTAAGGTATGCTTTCCATAATACGTTTAATCCAAACAAATTCATATTTTGAATTTTGTTTTAATGTGATTTATGTGTTTAATGCAAAGATTTGATGATTGTGAAATCTTGCCATTTTGGTAGCTGGAGAAGATTAAGAAGATCAACCTGTCAAAAATTGCAACCTACAAAGAAGAATTGAAGAAAACATTTGAGTTTAAACTGGACACTGAAGAGATTTTCAAAGAGGAGGAATTTGGATATTTCTGCCCTGCAAGTGGCAACTTAGTAAAAGCAGTAAGTTCTTGTTGCCATGAGTTGCAATTGTTGCATTGGTCTGTTGATTGATTAACTGATTGGTTTGTTCTGTGATAGTTGAAAGAAAAAGTTCTGGAAAGAAGAAAGAAGATTGATTCCATGATTCGGAGCAAACAGGCAGAATTGAAGCAATGGTGGGAGAAATGCCAGGTCAGTTGTGAACACAAAGATGGAAAGAAGGATTTACTGAATGGTTGGTTCTAAATTTTATAACTTAAATTGTAAAAAAATAGGTCAAACTGTTTGATTAACTTTTCAAGGGGATTTGGAGAAATTGGATTGCAAGGCATTGAAGGAGGAGATTCTAAAAATGGAAAGTTACTACCACAACAACAAGGAGATACTTGACCTCCACAAAACATTCAGAGACACTTTTGCTGACCTTACAGAAGCAGAGGTTTCTTGATTTAACAAATTCACAATATTATATTCTAATAATATATTACTTGTAATAAATATTTAATCGTAATTTCATAAATGAACAGAGAAAGTGCATCAATGCCAGCAGACGCTTAAACAACATGGGCTCCACCATAGAAGACAAGCCAAGGAACAAACTGTTGAGAGATGTTTCAAGGGTTATTATCATCACAGTGACAATATTATAATATAATTAATATTAACTGATATAATATAATCATAATATATATTATAATTACATTATTTTTAGCATTATATTTATGTTATGTTTACAGATCAAGCAAAAATTGATCTCCAAAGTTGAGCTTCAAGAACATGTAACAGAAACAAAGCTCTTGTTTAAAGGACTCCACCTCTCAGAGTACTTGGAACAAATGCAAAATGAACTTCAGTCCAACATGGATGCATGGAAGGTTTGCTGATTGGAAACTGTTTTTGCAACAGATAGTAATTCTAGCAAATTACTATTTTTTTGGATATCAAAATTATGTGTGGCATAGCAACTCGCATCAAAAACATAATTATGTAATTTGGTAATACCAAACAACTTCAGCCTGAAGGGATTTTCTCCCATTAATTGGCTACTTTTACTAACAAAACAAAGAAAACACAATAATCAAACCTGATATGCAATATGTGCTGCAAGAACAACCTGAAATTCTTTCCAGATTGAAGGATGCACTCCAGCTTCATCGAGACACCACTGCTGTGGAAACCACAAGACTCCAACATCCCAGAGAAGGGAGGAAGGAAGTTGCAAAAACTTTAGGAGAAATGGGTATAGGCTGTCAAACAGGCAGGTGTGTTGTGGTTGATTTAAATCGATGATTATGATTATGATGTGCTCATACAATTTCCATTGTATACTATTTGCATCAAAATTCAGAACAAAATTTTCAATATTTTTTGTTTACTTTTCAAGCAAACGTCGCAAGACTCCGGCCAGTCCACGAATCCAAAGAGAGACAGCCACAACTTAAATTGTGTAAGTTGTCATCACAAGAACCTCTACCTTATTGCATCATGTTAGGGTTAGGGTATCATTTAATCAATTGCCCTTTATACAGCACTTCCTGGCAATATAGGCAGAGTGTTGAATGTGACGTATAACAAGTATTCACCATTACTGCTGCACACACAAAAACCATCTGTTCAGCCATCTTGCACTCCACGATTTTTTGTTTGAGATGTTGAATTCTATGCTCCAAATTATGCCACAAATTTCTTGCTAAATGCAAGTAGTTTTATCCTTATTTTTCTTAAAAGCCAGGAAAAATTGGAACCAATTCAAAACCACCGAGGCCAGCATCGGTTGTGAGGAGGTCTGCCACTTCAAGCCAAGTGGTGCCCAGGAGTGCCAGGACTAAAATGTGTCGTCCTGTAACTGAAAATAAAGCTGCAGATGTATGATCTATGATTATTTGATTTTCTCCCACTAAATGGGTCACTTGATTGTTGATTGATTGATTGGTTGGTTGGTTGTCTTGTTGGCTTGATCACATCTTGGCCACAATAACTCTATTCATAACTCTATTGAACCTTGTTTGAATGTATTTGCTAATGTTCATCTTAAAAGGATTACAACTTCTATACTGACTTGAATTAGATTTAATTTAAGTTATTTAATTTAAAATCATTATTTCTATTCAGACCAGAATTGAGATCTCAGAAATAGAAAATGTAGACGAAAATTTTCTTGATGCTACAGCCAGCTATGAAGAATTCTACGTGAGTTTCAAGAGCCATGAAATTTCAAAAGCCATTAAGTGAATATAACCTTTAAAATACATACTATTATATTATTGTTGTTATTATTATTAATATATAACTTTATTAATAAAGTATTATGTTATTAAAGTATATAACTTGTCATTATTATGCTTAAACAACACTAGAAGTAGTTATTGCAAGACTCCATGTCTCATTTAATAATTAATATTAATTTCAAATTCAGAACAATTTGGCCTCCAGTAATTCATTCATATCGAGCAGCATCTTGGAAAACCCAAATTCTCCGAAAAAGATGAAGAAGCGCCAGTTTTTAATGCCACCTTTCCGATCCTAGTCGACTGGTTTGGCACTCAAATCGTGTTCTGAGTGTTGACTGCAGTTGGAAGACATCAGAATTTGTTTTCTACATCGTATCGTATCTTATGGTATCGTGCGTTGTATCTTATAACCAGCTTGTATGTAGATGAAATCAGATTAACTTTTAATCTTTTTTTGAATTTGTTGGCAATGTGATTAGATTTCAACCACCGTGTTCATTCTTTTGAATGCTCGTGATACCCGACAGATACCCGAGTATTTTATTTACTTACCGATTGCAAGGTTAAGCGCTGATCCTGATTTTTGGTTTTTTGTCGTTCATTTTATTTTGTTTCATTGTTTGACTTTCAAACGATCGGAACGTTGTCAGAAGATGATTTACGTTTTTGTTAAAATGATCTCCAATTGTAATCAGGTCTGATTTCTTTGTTGTTTTTTTTTGCCATGACGATCTGCTGGAATTTTGTCCTTAACCTAGGACAGTTGCATGTTATTTGATGAAAACGTATACTCTGCTTTTGAAGGCACATCCTTTATTTTACTGGTGATTTGCTCTTATTTAATAATGTCATAATTAATTCAGATTCTTATAGTGATATTAATATATTACTATTATAATTATGGTATTAATTATTAATATTCAAGCGCTGCCTTGAAATTCTAAATCTCAATAACTAGAATTAGTTCTCAAGATGGGGAAAGAGTATTTCTATACTTTGATTTGTTTAGGTTTTAAGACGTTCATGTGACAACAGCCAGAGATTATGATTGCAGAGTTTTATTGAAATCCATAAACATGTTCCAATGTAAGATAAAACAAGCTATGAATTGATTAGGGTGTCTCTTCATTCGTAATCTTCCTCTGGTTCGTAGACCGGTGGTGGCGGTGCCGGGTAAGGGGTGGTGGTTTTCGGTTTCTGAGGCTTTTGCTTGTAGACGTCAGGCTTTCCCTTCAGCTTTTGTGGCGGTTCGTAGGGCTTGCTCGGCTTCACGGGGTAGTGCTTCTGGATTTCTACGTCATCGACTGTCGGCAGCCTTTGGACCAAAAAGCGAGCCTTGACCAAGTATTGATCAGGAGCTAGGGACTTCATTTCGAAGTATCTTTTGTAGTCTCCGAACAGGTTGATATCGTCGTAGCAGGAAGCGTACCACCATCCTCCGAGATGGACCTGAAATGAAAATAAAAGAATCATTCGCGATGTCATCGCTGCACATATCCGTCTATGTTGTCTTTAAACG
This sequence comes from Hirudinaria manillensis, assembly GCA_034509925.1. Classification (NCBI taxonomy): domain Eukaryota; kingdom Metazoa; phylum Annelida; class Clitellata; order Hirudinida; family Hirudinidae; genus Hirudinaria; species Hirudinaria manillensis. Next base: position 11,250,263 of record CM067528.1, on the reverse strand, counting down.
TTTGCAAACTTTGGCGCAGTTGCTGTAGAAACTCTGGTCGTTATCGTGGTCGTAAGTTGAAAAAGGTAGGCCATCCTCCTTTTCTGAATGGTCGATGCTCGAGTAAATAGCGTAGTTACGAGCCTCTGAAGCAAGGAGTAGCTTCGAGAATTCCTTGTCATGCTTCTTACCAGCTGGAATCGTAAAGAGCAAATTGATTACTGCTCATGTAGCGCTCTATGGAGGTGCAGAATAGGTATGGAATTAGTATTATTGTTATTATCGGTTGGTGGTAATTGATTTTATTCAATTATTTTTATAGTAATTTTATGAAACTAGACTGACCTTTGGTTACGACCTCAAGAACTCCGTAGTAATTTCCGCCTTTGGTCAGGCAATGTCCATATTCGTTTCCAATGTAGAAATCCTTTGCAGTGTTGCCGAAGCCAGCTTTGAATTCATTCCAGTTCTTGTTGAAGCTAAAGTCTGGACTTTCACGGTTCAAGACAACGAAGTAGCTGTTGACACAAGTGCCATGAATAGCTCCACAGCCAGAAACGTTCAGAGTGTATTCTTGCGCAGGTTCAAATACGTCTGAAAAGAAATAATATACAAATCAAGGTTAATGAAAATTATAAGAAATAGCAGCACAAAATATGATTTACCATTTTGCATCGTTTCTCGATATTTAATCATGTTACAAATTTAGAAAATGCTAAGAATTAATTTGGGAAGCTTGTTAAAATGCTTACGTCTTGGTTTGTCGCAATATTTGAACTCGACTGGTTCTCCTTCACAATATTCAATGATGTTCTTTCCGTAGACCACGCTGTTTTCCAGAAGGCACTGCCTGTTCCTCTGATGGAAAGGTTTGACGCCACACAATTGAGTACAGCCTGACCATTCTGTCCATGGCGACCAGTTGTCTGAAATTTTGTTTTGAAGTTAATAATAATAATTGATTATGATCGTACAATTGTTAGTTAAAGATGGATAACGTTCGAAAGGAAATTTTCACTAAGATGACGTGATCGTAGCAGTATTACTAATATCTAACTTAAGAATAGAGCAACTAGACATTGTAAGATACCAACGAAAATAGTATTTTTAGTTCAAAGAAATATATATCATTATTAGCACCCACTCTTGCTTAAAACCGACACTGTTAAGAGAATGGAAATTTGAAATCCAGCCAACCGCAATTTGTGTCAAAGCAGAACTTGACTTCAGAAGCCGATCCTTCGCATGGTTTTCCACCATAAGATGCCTCGGGTTTACTGCAGACTCTCGACCTTGTTGTACTTCCTCCATATCCGCAAGTTTTGCTGCACGCAGACCAAGTGGACCAATCGGCCCATCCTCCGTCAACGGCTATTTGGGTTTTTAGTATTTTTCAAATGAATTTCTTTTTTTCAACAAATTTTTAGTTTTATTTCACATTGGTTTTGTAATTTTAATAAATTGGAATAGGCCAAAAATAAATGACTGAATATGATGCGGCAATTTGAAAGTTTAGACCAACCGCATGGTGAGGCACTGCAGTTCTTAGCTTCAGTAAAAGGTCCGACGCAGTTCTTGCCGTAGTATTGAGGAGCGGGGTTGTCGCACTTTCTGTTCCTCGTGGTGACTCCGTACTCTCCGCAAGTGACGCTACAGGTCGACCATTCTGACCAGTTGTTCCAGTTTCCATCGACATCTGGAGCAAGAAGAAAAAATGAATCCAAGTGAAGTCAGGAGAAACCAGGTGAAACTGCAAACAATTGCATTGGCTCACCGCATGGTCTTAGGTTGCACGATTTACTCTCGGTATCATCGCCTTCGCAAGGTCTGCCTCCATGTGCTGTGACTGGATTCTGGCATGTCCTCTTTCTGGTAGCCGTTCCTTCAGCGCAAGTGGCACTGCACTGAGACCACTGTCCCCAACTGCTCCAACCGCCATCAACAGCTGTAAGGAAATGTGGTGCAAATGATGGTAATTGTTTTCCCATAGCAGCAGTTAACCGAAGTAGTTACTAACCGCACGGTTTGACGTAGCAAGATTTAGATTGGGAATCTTCTCCTCTGCACATTGATCCACCATGGACTGGTTTCGGTTCATTGCAGAGTCGAGTTCTCGAAGCAGTTCCTCCAGCTCCGCAAGTGACGCTGCATTTCGACCATTCGCACCACTGACCCCAGTTTCCATCCACAGCTATAAGAGAAAAATATGGACTTTCAGATCTCTGAAGAAGCTTAATCATCCAACAATCCTCTTAAAACTCACGGCAGGCTTTAAGCTTGACGGCCTTAATCTCCGTGTCTTCTCCTTTGCAATTTTTTCCACTATGGGCTGGAGTTGGGTTGTCGCATTTCCTACTCCTCGAAACAACGCCTGGACCACAGCTAGTGGACGGTTTTCCCCAGCTGGACCAACTACTCCATCCTCCATCAACAGCTTAATAATTAATTTACCATTTGAACCGTTAGACGACTTCAACAACTAGCTTTACACGTGCTTACGGGCAGCAGGCAACTGCACTTTCTTCGTCTCGACGCTGTCACCAACACACGGCTTTCCTCCAAACTGTGGTTGAGGTTGGTCGCAAAGTCTCGTCCTCTGAACGTAGGTCTCACCATAAAGAACTGTCGGGTGAGACCAGGCAGACCAATCGCTCCATCCACCATCAACAGCTGTCAATGATTTTGTATTAAATAATTTTTGTCAAATTCCATGAGAAAATATAGAATCTCCACGTGCGAACGTAAGCTATTGTATTCTTCTAATGTATTAAGTAAGTATAAAGTTAGGAGACGTAAAATTCATAAGAATGACTGAATGCCGAATGTTTTACTGTCAAGTTTCACTTTTAATCAAAAGACAATTTAAACAAAAAAAACACGTTCTTACGGCACGGGATGACGTAGCATTCATCAGCTTCGCTCTTCTTCCCGAGACATTCCTTCCCGCCGTTCGCCGGACTGGGACTATCGCAAACACGACTCCTGGAAAGAGTTCCACCGGCACCGCAGGTAGCACTGCACGTCGACCATCTTTCCCATTGACCCCAGCCTCCATCGACGGCTGTTGAGGAGTCATTGATAAATCATGAAGGACCGTAACATAAAGACTGTCACCAGCTTTGGCAAGGGAACGTTTTTCTTTGTCAACTTACAGCAGGGTGGTGCCAATCCAGGTGCGTATTCTGTCGACGGTCCTTGGCAGTTTCTTCCTCCGAAGTTTGGCGATGGCTGGGTGCAGGTCCTCGTCCTGGAAACGATGCCTCCTTCTCCGCAAGTCACGCTGCATCTCGACCAAGACGACCATTCTGTCCATCCTCCGTCGATACCTGTGTGGGAGATGAGTAAAATAAAAATTTAATTTTTAGAAGAATTCTTATTACTGCTGATAGGAAACTAATTAATTAATTATGCATTCCTTGCTTGCGGTCATACGATTAAACTATTTATGGCAAAATTAGTATTTAAATTATTCTCACCACATGGAGGCCCAGAGCATGTCTTAGTATCAGTAGCTTCTCCGTCGCAGTTCCTGCCATCGTACTGAGGTTCCGGATTGGCACAGCATCTGGTCCTTCTGGCTAGTCCCCCATCACCGCATTTTACACTGCAGAGCGACCATTCCGTCCATTCAGTCCACCCTCCGTTGATAGCTGGAATAAAGTCAGCGATGCTGGAGATCTAACCAATCATGGAAGTAACCTGGAGTTACTTACGACACATGTGTAGCAGCAGGTTCTTGGTACTCGACGATTCACCCTCGCATTCCTTTCCACCGTTGGATGGCGCGGGATTGTCGCAGTTTCTCGTGCGAGTTACTTGAGTGTCAGGGCCACAGGTAGCAGAAGGATCCGACCATGAAGTCCATTTTCCCCAATGTCCGTCAACAGCTTTTATTGAATAAATATTAAAAATTTAATTATTTATTAAGATAATATATAATTAATTACAAATTATTTGATTTGAAATGAGATATGATTTAAAGCGCGTTATTAAAAATTTTCATCAAGTATTTACCGCACGATGGTCCGACACATGGTCTAACTTCCGATGATTTTCCGGGGCAGTAAGACCCTTCGAAGGCGGGTCCAGGGTTGTCGCAGGCTCTCCTTCTGTGTTGAACTCCACCGTCTCCGCAGCTGACACTGCAACTCGTATACTCTGACCATTCTCCCCATGCTCCATTAACGGCTTAAATGATTAAATCGCTTTATTATTCAAGAGCTATTAAAATATCTAGTCGTGACTTTATAATCCAACGTTACTTACGACAAGGTGGTACTGAGGCACTTCGGACATCCGTGGCTGATCCTGGGCATGGCTTGCCAGAATAGGCTGGTTTTGGTTCTGTGCAACTTCTCGACCTCGAAGATACAGATCCTTCTCCACACGACAGCGATGGGACCGACCATTCAGACCATTCTGTCCATCCTCCATCGACAGCTATCAACAATTAGTGTAGAATCTTTTAACATCAAGTCATGCATCAAGTCTATCAAGAAGAAGGAAACTAACGGCATGGTCTGACGGTGACATTTTTGTAGCTGACGGCTGGACCTTTGCAGAATTTGCCGCCGTAGGAAGGTGCGGGATTGTTGCAAGTTCTCGATCTGCTCGGGTAAAGTCCATCGCCGCAAGTGGCCGAGGATCGCGACCAACCTCCCCAGTTGCTCCAAGAGCCATCGACAGCTAGCAAATTTACGTTTCAATTTCATTTTTAGTTCAACTCTTGACATGTCCGACTGATTACGAGGTCAACTCACGACACGGCGATCCAGAACAGCTTCTGGACTCAGCGGATTCGCCTTCGCAAGTGGAACCTCCGTGTTCAGGGGCTGGACTGTCACAGAATCGCTTCCTCGTCACCAGTCCTCCTTGGCCACAGCTTGCGCTGCAACTCGACCATTCAGACCATGCGCTCCATCCACCGCACACCGCTGGAAAGCAGAAAGTTTTCGACTTATGGGATGATGTCTCAATGATAACTACTACATTTTATGTATCATCCACAAACAAATTATAGTCTATAAAATGAAAGTTTCGAAAATTAAATCCGACGAACACTTGAAAATATTTGTGTTAACTAACGGCAGGGTGGTCCTGAACAGTCCTTGCTTTGTGAGGCTTCACCCTCACATGCGTCTCCCCCATTGGCCGGTGCCGGATTGTCACAAACTCTCAATCTTGAAGTCACACCGTTGAGACCACAGGTCACGCTGCATTCTGACCATTCGCTCCAGTAAGACCATCCTCCACAGATTGCTGGATGGTTATTATTGAAAATCATTTACAAAATAATTTTGTTTCCTTATTTTATATCAATTATTTTCATCCTATTCAAAAAGTTGATTTTAAACATTACTCACGACATTGAGGGAGTTGATCCACTCTTGTCTCAAAATTGAATCCTTTACAGTTGGCACCACTGAAAGCCGGCTTTGGATTGGTACATTCTCTGGACCTGACCGATGTTCCGCCGTTGTCTCCACAGGTTTCCGAAGGTCTTGACCATTCCGTCCATGCTGTCCATCCTCCGTCAACGGCTGGAAAAGGTTGAAGTGATTGCCGTTAATGTAATTTCCATGGTAAACCAGAAAAGGCAAAAATATTCTCACCGCAAGGGGGAAGTTCGACATCAGCATGTTCTACTGCATCTCCATCGCAAGGTCTTCCCCCGTAAAGTGGAGAAGGACTGTCACAAAGCCTTACCCTTGCCTTGGTCCCTCCAAAACCACAAGTGGCGTTTCCATATGACCAGACAGACCAACCACCCCAGTTTCCGTCAACGGCTTTGAAAATAAATAATTTATTTCAATTCATTGTGATGCTTAATACTGTTATAAATTTACTCAAAACACCGATTCATACTCACGACAGAAAGTAATGAAACACGATCTCTTCTTGCCAGACACTCCTTCGCAGGGTCTGCCTTCAAAAGCAGGTGCTGGATGGTCGCATTTTCTTCTCTGAACTTGAGTCCCTCCGAATCCGCACGAGGCGCTGCACTTGCTCCACTCGAACCACTTACTCCACCCTCCGTCAACAGCTACAAACATGAACACAATTTACGTTTCCAGCCGCGCTTTGAACTTTCAATGGACTTTGAACTTCTACAATCCACTAACGGCATGGTTTTGCCTTGACAACTTGCACTTCGAGAGCATCTCCGATGCAGTTCTTGCCATCGTACTGAGGGGCGGGACTGTCGCAAGCTCTTGATCTCGTTTGGAATCCCTCTTCTCCACAGGAGGCACTGTTCTTCGACCAATCACCCCAGGCTCCCCAACAACCGTCGATGGCTTAAAAATTAATCATAAAGAATTTTAGAATAAGAAGTACTTATTGTAATTCCAACTTTTATTATTTACTTTTGTGTAAATTGAAATTTTATGCATTGCCTAACAACTACCAAGCTCTCCAATAAATCTAAAGTGCATTGAATGGACTTAGACACTTACGACATGGTGATAGAACGCTTGGCTTCGACTGAAAGTCTTTGCCTTGGCATGGTTCACCGCCATCGGATGGTGCTGGGTTATCGCATCTCCTCGTTCTCGTTACTTGGCCTTCAGATCCGCAAGTCTTCTCAGGGGCTGACCACTCAGACCATCTGCTCCATTTTCCATCGACAGCTGAATTATTTAATTTACATGAAGTTTAAAAAATACCAGAAAAGTTGAGCCAAATATTAATACTAGTAACAACAGGGCAAACTTAACAGAAGCGAGTAATAAAATTAGTGGCAACCATCTATTGTTGGATATTATTTACGATTCACAGCTTAATTCGTTTCAGCAGACTAACGGCACGGTCCCTCGCAGCATCCTCTGGTCTGAAGGGCAGCTCCATAGCAGGGTCGACCTCCGAAATCGTTGACGGGATTCGAACAGTTTCTTCCTCTCGTTTGAATTCCTCCAAAACCACAACTGACGCTGCATCGGCACCATTCAGTCCATGAATTCCAGTTTCCATCGACCGCTGTAATAAAACGTTAATGTTTATTTATTGAATTTTCTCATTAATGTTATTAAAATTTTAGAATATACTTATAAATGTTATAATCGGAAATTTAGACCATCGAGATCTAAACGTAAAATCTAATTGTAAAATGGAACAAAGACTAACGGCACGGTCTAGGGTTGCTGCACAGATTAGTTTGTTCGTAAACTCCTTGGCACAACTTTCCGCCGTTAGCCGGGACCGGTTTGTTGCATTCTCTGGATCTTGTCTGAAGTCCCCCATCACCACACGTGGCACTGCAAAGCGACCAGACTCCCCATCTGGACCAACCTCCGTTAACGGCTGCGGTCGAGTTGTTTTTAAAATCATCGGGCTATTTGGTCACAGGCACACTATCTTCATAAAGTTAGTAAACTCACGACATGGTGGACCGGAGCAGGGCTCGATTTGAACCGAATCGCCATCGCACTCTGACAGAGGAGCGTAAGTCTCGCTCGGGTAGAGACCTCCTTCAGTTTCTTGTCCGGCGTCATCGGACATGAATGTGTCACCGTAGTAGTTGCTTCCGGCATTGTCATGGAAGAGGTAGTCTGAAGAGCCTCCTTTTTTCTGAGGAGTTTCGCCATATAACGATCTTGCATATCTGAATCGAATTATAGCAGTTTCAAATGCACCTTTCAATACCCGTTCCTAATCACGTGAGTTAATTAAGTTAATTAAGTGCACTACCTTCCTGGTTTGGCCACGTCTTTGGCGTTGTTGGCTCCTGGCAAGCAAGTCCTGGACCTCTTCTTTATTCCAGTACCACAAGTCACTGAACATTCGACCCATTGAGACCAGGATGTCCAGGAGAACTTGGCTTTGGTCACCTGAAAATCAAAAACAGATTTCGATTCATACATATGATATATTGAAGAACGAATTTGAAACTTTATTGAAAAATGAATTCCCAAATACTTACCGCCGGATAAGTGGTTGGAACGTGTTTGTACGTTGGTGGAGTCTCATAGCTCTTTGGAGTCGGGTAGGTTTTTCCAACGTCTTTTTCCGGATAGGATGGTTTTTCGGTTGGCGCAGGATATTTCGGAGGTTCTGGGTATTTTGGCGGATTTACAGGGTAGTCGTCATCTTCGGGCTCAGGATACGAAGGCGGAGGGGGGGGAAAGTATTTTGTGGTTGGAGCTGGGTAGTCCTTTTTGGGAGGTTCAGGATACTTCGGTGGCTCAGGGTACTTGGGAGGCTGAGGATATTTTGGGGGTTCAGGTTTTGGTTCCACTGGATAATCGTCGTCGTAGTCCTCCGGCTCAGGATAGGAAGGCGGTGGATGAGGAGCGTACTTAGTGGTTGGAGTTGGATAATCCTTTTTGGGAGGTTCAGGATACTTCGGTGGCTCAGGGTACTTGGGAGGCTGAGGGTATTTTGGGGGTTCAGGTTTTGGTGGCTGAGGGTATTTTGGGGGTTCAGGTTTTGGTAATTCCACTGGATAATCGTCGTCGTAGTCCTCCGGCTCAGGATAGGAAGGCGGTGGAGGAGGGACGTACTTAGTGGTTGGAGTTGGATAATCCTTTTTGGGAGGTTCAGGATACTTCGGTGGTTCGGGATACTTGGGTGGTTGAGGGTATTTCGGTGGTTGAGGGTATTTCGGTGGTTCGGGATACTTGGGTGGTTCAGGATATGAAGGAGGTTCGGGGTAGTCTTCGTCTTCGTAATCGTAATCGTCTGGAAGTAATTGACAACGTTTTGACTTTAACGACCACAAATGAATTGCCTTATTTGATCAGCTTCTTGATTATAAAAAAATTCATAAAATTAATAAAATCAGAACAGATCAACTATAAATATTACCTTGAGGAGTTGCCAGAGCAAAGGCCCCTGAATTAAGATATTATTTAATTATAAGAAATATTTTATTTCGTAAATAAACATTATAAATATCGTAAAACATCATCAACGAAGATATTCAAGTTCTCTCGTCAGCTTATGTCGACACATTTCAGCATTATCGCATGTAAAGACAACGAAAACTTACCCAGCAGGGCCAATATGAAGATCTTCATGGCTTTGAAACCTGCAAAATAAAATGAATAGATTTAATCACTTAAATAGATAAAAGTATCATTTGTAAAATGTTGTAAATGTAAATAAAGGAAACTTCTCACTCGAAGCCCTAGAGGAGCAGACTGAAGATCGCTGAAATTCGTTGAAAATTCGGTCCTTTTATACCTTTTATGAGATATTAATTATAAGGGAAAAGTGAAGGGAAGATTGTAAAACACTATGTCTTTCAAAGGTCATTGAGACAGGCTTGATGTGTTTTTTAATTGTGACCTTTTGAGAGAAATGTCAAATTATTTTAACATGGAGTTGAGCAAAAGGTTGAAATTAATCATGAGTGGGGTCTAGTCAAATTGCTTGATTATTGATCCAGTACGTTACGTGAGATATCTCTTTCCAGTACAGGTCAGTTTTCGTAATGTCGTTCAGCCAGCGTCGATCAAGAAGTAGAGTGCTTCCAAAATGTTTTTTTTAGAGTTTCTAATGGAGGTAATTTTGGATTTCTTGAATCTGTTTCGCCGAAAAATTGTGAAAATCAAAAGTGCAAAATCTCGCATAAATATGAACCGGAGTTGATTGATTTTGATTGGTTTGGCATCCAACAATTATGACGCTAAAATCTGAGAGCTAGATGTTACTTAATTATTAGGTTCACAAACTCTTTACTAAATCTTTTTCTGCTACTTGATCAACTGAATGAACTTTAGCCAAAAAGGATGCTTGATTGAAATATAAAATAAATATCACAATGATATTTTATTTAATTTGATTATTTAACAAAAGAAATCCAAAGACTAGTAGCTGATATGATAATTACATTGTTTGGTCTTTCATTAATTAGTTCTATGAGCAGCGACCCTAGTTAGGTGTTTAACTTTGGAGTAATTCGATATACCGTTGGGATTTCAATAATTCTATAATCTTTGATGATAAGAAGTTTTTATCTTATCAAGGTATCTAATTTCTTTCTTTGTTCCTCTCCATCCCTAATTTGTGATTTGACATAAAATTGACTTGTGGCATAGTATTTATTAAATCTCATCATATTCATTCAGCAAATTAACACGCGATTATTGTCAAGATAATTTCATCGCGAAAGGCTTCACCCTTGCGTGATAATATTTCTATAGAAAATAAAATTGGCCCGCTCATGCATAACTGATTCACAATATGATGAAGTCATTGACTGATTTTGGAATTCTTACGATATAATTTGCCGAAGTTGATTTTGTTTCGGTTTTAAAAAATGCTTCTTGAAATGCGGTCTCTAATGAACCTTTAACAGCGATAAGAGAAGGTTTTCGTATTTATGCTGTGCTTTTATGATTTTTTCCAGAATCTAACTATTTGAACTCCATACTTCAAAGTTAATTTTTAAAAAACTCAATTTAACTAATTTAATGTTTATTCTCTAAACTTGTATTTTGAAAAGATGATCGCCTAGAATTTCAGGAAACCTATCAAGTGAAATCCTATTGGACAGTTCAGTTGAGCGCTATTTACAACTTCTTGGCCCACTTAGGTTTAAATATTTTTAGTCGAGGCTTAGCTGCAGAGCGGGACAACTTTGATATAATTTGAATATTGGCATTTGGAGCAAAGATAAATATTTTAAACACCGAGCGATTAGTTAGTTTGTCTTTTGTAAATCTTTTGTTCGCCAGAAAAGTCCATCTAGAGGTTAGTTTTTCTGGTTATTTCAAGTTATCAATTATAAGCCTATAGAGAAGGATTTGGTTTATAAATGTTGCGTTCCACATTTTCATCTCACCAACAAATGCTGTTTGAATACAGTAAACAAAACTTCAAGGAATTTTATTTTCAGTCGTTCATTTTCTTGAGATGAAGAACATTCAAAAAGAAGTGAAAAAGTTAAAGAGTATTTTAGATGTCGAACTGCATGACAGCATACTTAAGTTAAGCAGTCTCTGGTCAGAAATCGGAATTGTGGATTCTCAGATTACGGAAAGAAGCCACAAAGTTGCCTATCATCTCAATGATCTTTTAAATGAAATGATTGAAGAAGATGGAAAACTTAAACTGAAGCTTATTGAAAATGCTCACAAATACACGCTCATGGCATCTCAGATTTCAAGCAAGTTGCAAGTAGCATTTGAAGAGGTAAGCATTTGCTTTTAGAAGTTTTTCGGTGATGGATTGTGCACTCGGTAGATTAATTTGCATGATTATAACAGTTTGCATGACTGGAAAGAAGCAACCAATTAACTCATCAACCAGTGCTTTAGTTTTTTTATTAAATTTTAATTTTAGCCAAGAGGAAACATGACTATTTTGGAAAGGGAGAGGGAAATGAAATATTTGCTGGAAAGACTTCAGAAGGAAAGAGAGGATAGAATCGATCAATGGCAGAAGTTGCTGCAGATGCAAAGAGATTGCAGTGCTTTCATGCTAATGGCACCTGAGGAGTTTGATGCTTCTTCAGAGATACCGAGCCTTGCCGATATTGAATTTCTGGAACTGCAAGTCTATGATGTCCAGAAAGAACTGGTCAGGAAAAATTTGAACATTTTTCATTGAATATTTTATTAATAAATTATTACTTACAAAGATACTGACGATCAGGCATTTTGATTTCCCTAAAATCATGCTAGAACGATCATTGAAACATGTTTTTTAGGAGGTCAGGAAGAAGCAAATGGCTGAGTTCAAGAAGATGATAAAAAGACTCGTTGGTGAATTGGACCACAAGGTGGAACAACAGGATAGAATTTATCTTGCAGACGAAGTGGGGGATCTCCTCTATTCCAGTGAGAACCTGAAACTTCACAAGACCTTTCTGGCTAAGGTACGCTTCTCAATCCCGTATGGTTTTGCGTACTTTTATGTAAACGTGTTCCTCTGAGATTCGTGCCGTAAATAATTTCAGTTGGAGAAAGTAAAGAAGCTCAACTTGTCAAAGATTAATTCCTTCAAGGAGGAGTTGAAGAAAGTTTTTGAATTTAAATTGGAGGATGAGAAGTCTTTCAATGAAAATGATTTTGGTCATTTCTGTCCTGCTAGTGGTGATTTGGCACAAGCTGTATGATCTTTAGTGACATTTTTTAATTATTTATGGAGACAGTCTGTTTTATTGATTAACTGATTGGTTCTGTGGCAGTTGAAAGAAAAAGTTCTGGAAAGAAGGCAGAAGATTGATTCCATGATTCGGAGCAAACAGGCAGAATTGAAGCAATGGTGGGAGAAATGCCAGGTCAGTTGTGAACACAAAGATGGAAAGAAGGATTTACTGAATGGTTGGTTCTAAATTTTATAATTTAATTTGTAATAAAAAATAGGTTAAAATGTCTGATTAACTTTTCAAGGGGATTTGGAGAAATTGGATTGCAAGGCATTGAAGGAGGAGATTCTAAAAATGGAAAGTTACTACCACAACAACAAGGAGATACTTGACCTCCACAAAACATTCAGAGACACTTTTGCTGACCTTACAGAAGCGGAGGTTCCTTGATTTGATCTTTAGCACTTGTTGCTATAAACTAAAGATTAATGCTTATGGATTAATAAATAAATAATTAATTAATAATCAGTGCCTCAAAAATTAATTAATTGTTGATGAAATATTTTAATATTCCTCAGAAAAAGTGCATCCAACTGAGCAAATATTTGAAGGCAACTGGTTCAAGCAGAGATGAGAAGCATAAGCACAAAATCTCCAAAGAAGTCTTCAAGGTTATTGAATAAATAAATAAATTAATTAATTAATTAAAAAAGATTTTTAAACGATTACTTTGCATTCGTTAACCGATGGTTACCTGAAAAAGCGCCTACATGTACTTATTTGTACCTCAGCTTCAAGAGAAATTAACTTCAAAAGTGTCAGAATGGGAGGAAGGACGAGGACAGAAGTTTCTCTTCGGAGGAGTTGACCTCGTCGAATATTTTGAACGAGTACATAAACAGCTTAAGACCAACAAGGAGACTTGGAAGGTCGGATCATTAAAATCATTTAGAACCGTTAAATATTCAAGTCGTTTGCTATCACCATCATTAATATTAATTATATTATAATTCATTTATAGCTTAATTTTCAGTTTTGATTTATATTATTAAAATAGGCCTTGAAGATCTGAGTCCTACTTTCTTCAAAGCTGTCGGCCTAAATATGAGTTAAATAAATAAATAAATTCAAAAATTTCAAAATGCATGATTAGTTGCCAACATATTATTGATGTTCCCAGGTGGAGATGAAAGGGAAGCAATTGGAATCCCTTCCACCTGTTCCGTCATCAACTCCTTTCAAGAGGAAAATTGCAAACATTACTCCATCTAAAATTGCTTCTAAATTCATGAAGGTATGTGGCTTATACAGACATTCACATCATAACTTTTATCAAATTCACACTCCAATCTTTCCCCACTCAAACTATAGTTGCAATTAACTTCCTAAAATTAATTTCATGATGTCCAAACTAGTCAGTTAGACTTCTGAGTAAAAGGTAAATTTCCAAAATTGCTTACTTTTCAGTTGGAAGGGGGCACACCTGTGCCCGTGAAGCAGGCAGTTAGGACCCCGATGTCTTGCAAGGTCTCTGACAATCAATCCGATGGTTCCTGCAGGAGCGGCAGGAAGTCAAACGACAAACAGGTATTCGAGAAAGTTGTTGTCTGAGACATGACCTCCCCTACTGAACATTTTGAGCTTCAAAATATTTTCTTTTAGGAATTGCATCGTCAAAATTCGGCCAAGAATTTGAAGGTCACTCCTAGGGTGAGTATTTTTTTTTATGTTCTGACTCATATCTAGTTTTTAATTTTTTAAATTTTTATTTCCTCATTTTGAGCTAAAATACTTGGTTCTGACTCTGTGTTCTTTCAATTTCTTTCCCTCCACAAAAAATTAAATTAAAATGCTAGAATCTAAGTTGGTAAGGAAGATCAAAGTTGTGGTTGCAGCTTCTGTTTCCATTTAATTTCACAAACATAAAATAAATTTTCTTTTGTGAGATTTTCATCGAAGCAAAGTCATGATGTCATTGATTTTGCGATCCTTTGTCCCTTGCAACCGATTGCAAGCATCTTATTTAATTCCTCAATAACTTAAATCTTTAATAACAAGTCATTAATAATAATTGCAAGCATCTTATTTAATTCGTCAATAACTTAAATCTTTAATAACAAGTCCTTAATAACAATAAAGTAACCATAACACCTTATATAATAGCAGTAACACCTCATGTCCTTTCTTGCTATTTCCAGAGGAGCAGAGGCAGCTCCGAGTCTAGGCAACCAAGAATCGTCCGCAGGTCGGGTCAAGGGTCGAACCTTCCGACAGGCAGGAGGTCGAGGGGAAGCACGAATTCAAATTCATTCGAGAAAAATGTGAGCTCAGAGGACGCGTTTTCGTATTGCATTCGTATTCTTTATTCGTGTTTGTTGGTATTTTAAGTTTTTTTTTTCTATTTTAAAATGTTTATAAAAATCATCAGAACAAGGACGGCGAAAGGAAAGAAGTCGACGAAACCAAGGAAAATTTCATCAACGAGACCGCGAGCTACGAGGATTTCTCGGTAAGAAGAAGCATTTTCGTTATTTAGGAGCATAAATTTGTAAATTTACGATTACCTGGAATAATTACTGAACGGATTATGTTTATTTTATAATCAAACAATTACTGCAAATTTAATTAATATATTGATTGATTAATTAGATTTACTAATCAACATTAATGAATTAGATTAAGCATATTAATTTATTAATATTGTGTTTATTAATATTAATTTCTGATCTAATTACTAATCAGATTGATTAAATAATTAACGTTAATTTATTCGTGGCATTATTTAATTATTCGGATTATATTAATTAGCATTAACCTATCGGATTAAACCGTTCTCTCATATGCAAATACCTATTATGCAAATCAACAGAGAGGACTTGCAGTGAGTGATAAGTCCTTCATCTCCAGCAGTGTCATCATCCTTCCAAAGGCAAAGAATCCGACAGGAGACCAGAAGTTTTTCGAGCCAATTAAGTTTTAAGTTCAGTCGACCTTCGACCTTGCTGCTTCATATTTTGTTATTATTATTATTATTATTATTATTATTGTTATTATTACGATGTAAATTGATTTTTATGGTTTGTAGTTTTTCGTTTAAAATAATCTTTGGTTGTTTTTATTCGTTTAAATTATTTATGACTGAAACTATGTTAGGAGTTCCGAAGAGGTTATTGAGGACTTTTATGGAGCATCCGAGTTATGATACTCTTACCGATCGATCAATTGTTTTTAATGAATATTTATTTCAATTACTTATGGTTAAGAATATGTTAGGAGTTCTGGAGAGGTTATTAAGGACTTTTATGGAGTTAATTTCTTTTATTAAACATTAAAATATCGCTTGAAGACATTTTTAACATCTGAATTAAGATGTTCTTGTTGATTGATTGATTGATCGATTGATCGATTGTTTTCCAAACGTGTTCCGAACATGTTCCGTTTCTTTGTTTTCCAACGAGAGACGCCATCTTTGAGAGCTGCCGATCCATGGCAGACGATAATTTTCCATTTCATTAAGTATTTCGAATCTGGTTGAAGTCAATCGAAGCTTGCGCTTGATTGGAGGATCTTTATGACGTCATAGATGATTGGTTGAGTATTCTATTTTGGTGGCTCTATTTTATTGTTCTATTTATTTCCACACTTGTGTTCTTGTGTGCATGCATTGATGTGCCTGTTTGTGTGTTTTTAAGTCAGCTTGTCACTTTCTGCTGTGATATCAGCACTCCTCATTTTCAAGTAGTCATAGTTTTTTTTTTATATCTTCTTAGAATTTCCAACTCAACTGCTCAACTATTTTTGAATTTTAACTAATTTTCATGGTTAATTAAATTATTAATTAATTTTATTTAATTAATTTAATAATTAATTAATTAATCCCTGCCTCCCTCTCTTCCCGAGTCTAACATCTCATTGGCAAATGCATCTTAATCTATTCTACAGCAGTTTTTCTTTTGCAGCTGATTCTCATGGCCCAACAAACGCGATTGATCTGCCGTCATTAATTTTGTTGGATTTTTTTTTCCTTTTGAAAAAAAATAAAGAAAAAAGAAGAAAAAGCTTCTTCTGCATTTCATCCTTGCATTGCATTTAGTGGTGGCTCGTCAGACAACCACATGTTTTAAAGCTTAGATTTTTTTTTTTTGTTTTGTTTTGCAGTTTCTAATCATTCTCGTGGGTTCTCGAGTGGCCATTTTTCAATGTATTTCCAATGATCTCCGACAGAAAAGTTATTAATTCTAATTAACTTTTTTTATAACTATTATTAATGATTAAAAAGTTATCATTTGCATTTTTATTGCTATTATTGTGCTATTTTATTTTGTTATTTGTTATTATTTCTTTGGTTCGGTTCATCTTGATTCGAGTTAATTATTTGCATTTGTTTCTAATTCAGTAGTTGCTTGAAATTTATTGACTCCAGGTTTGAGTTAATTTGCTTTTTTTTTATGAATAAATAGAAATATTGGAAAAGAAATCGAGTGCTGGCTTCCATAGCTCGGTGCATAGTAATCTTCCATGGCACCTGGAAAACGCGCTCGAATTAAGCTCAAAGCTTAATTCCAGTTCGCTCTTAAAGTTCTTAATCTTTCATTTTCAACTGGACCGTGCAGAACTATCTGCCAAACTCCCTCCCGCATCGATTCGATCTTGTCGGATATTCTTCCGGTTCGTTTATTTCTTTCCAGCTACCCCAAAAGTGCATTTCCTGTCTTGCGTGAAGTCTGGGAGCAGATAAGTTGTTCGTGCCGGTCCCTGTAATTGTTACGTCGGTCCGGGCGGAAGCCTACTCTATTATTATTTTATCTTGTTTCGTTATCGTCTGTCTCAGTACGTGAAGGAAATAGGGTCTTATTTCTTCCACCGTTTCGTTATTATTGAAACTGACACCTCTCGAAAGGTTATTGAGTCTGTACTTTACGTGAGTTCTGCGATCGAATAAGCACTCGCTGGACGACGAGGATCATCATAATGGGTTGATTGATTTTCGACAATTTTGTTTAGAAAAAAAAGTATTACCTGGGGTCTGCGTCTGGGAAGGTTTATTGGAATTAAATTTTATTTGAGGGCAAAACAAAATCTTGCTTTAAATTCTGGTTTCTTCGCTCGATTTGAAACCTACGGAAAGTGGTAGAAAAATAAATCCCCAGAAGCGTCTCTGAGGCCGCGTTTTTCTCGGACCAAGGATCAATTTCTTGGAATTTCTCCAGGGATGGATCAGAGGATGATGAATCGACGGTCTTGTCGAGTCCAATTCTAGCCTCCCCGGTTTGTCCAGAAGATGAGGCTAATTTGGTTGTGCGAGTTGCATGCTTAATTCTGGGTCTCATTTTGTAGTGAAGATTTAGAAAGAGATGGGACGTCACTCCTATGCTTGTATAATTGGATAATTCATCAATAGGAATGTTGCAATCCATCAGTCATTCTTCGTTTCGACGCGTCTGCTGGACATTGCATGAAAACCGACCTTGTCGTTTGCACAGAATAAAAGTCTTTCTCCTTTTTAATTCCGCGTCAATTTTTGTTGTCGAATGTGGGTTTCTTGTCGAAGAGGATCGGATGGAACAAGCCGAGAGTAGACAGGACGATGGCAGCGAGGAAGAGCCAGAAGAAGAGACGGTCGAAAACCTCGGCCAACCTCGTCCACTCCCTCGAATAGTTGAGAGCAGAGGCCATAGACGGAGGATCCTTGGTCTTCGGGAGTCGAAAGGTAGGAGTGAGGTGCTGTAGGAGCTGGAGTTGGAAAGCAGCAGTGAAAGCCGAAGGTTGCTGGGCCTCTTGCAGTGGAGGGGACTGACTGACCGGTCGCGGCTGGCGAGAAGAAGACTTCGGCATCGATTGATCGCCAGCCGGCAGCGATTTCATTGATTGAGGAGTCTGAGGCGTGCGAAGGCCATCAGAGGAAATTGATGGAATGCAGAGTTGGTCGATGCGCAGTCGGTCAACTGCTGGAGCTGAGGCTTCGTTGTCGGGGCGCGTGTCTTGTTGTTTCGTGCGATCGTCGCTTCCTCCTCCTTCCTGTTCTTCGTCGGATTTCGTCTGCTGTTTGGACCCCGGGTCTCCGGAGTTTGACTGAGTCGCTGGTCCGCGGTTCTGTTGTTTTGAAAGATAATAGGATCGATAGGAGCTCGTAAATCGAAATTGAACGAAAAAAATCGATTTTGCTTCTTTTTTATCATTGAATCGTTCGCTCAGTGGCAAATCATGATGGATCGGTTGTAATATTTGCATCGTTGATTTTTAGGTCATTTTGTGGAAACTATTACGACTTGGACTTACGTTCGTAGCGTGCTTTGTTGCGAATTTTGGCGCTCCAAAGCCTCGAGTGACGGGTTTCGCTGGAGTGGTCATGGATTCAACGGTAGCTGCAAATACCTCCTCGTAGTAGGTTCTGGAAGTTTCGCACATACCAAGTATCTTGGCCAAGTGGACCAAGAAAACCTTCTTCATCCAAATGGGGACCGGTCTGTCCGCAACCCCGTACAGGTTTAGAACCCAAACCGTCAGAACCATGGACATGGTGGTAATTGCCAGAGTGCACGTCAGATATATTACTGAAAACACAGAAACTCAACGGTTAAGGAATTAGTGAAATTCAGGGACTATTTCATCTTAATAGGATAAATAGTTCTATACGATTATAATAATCATAAAGAATAAATAGTGATAGTAATAATAATAATAATAATTATCATTATAAATCGTGCCAGATGCAATTTTTCAGAATTCAGTGGCTCCTCAAAGAGATCTTAGCCGCCAAAAAGTCTTATTAGGAGCCTGTCGGAGATCGAGTTCACACAGGAGTAGGCACCCAGGCGCCAAAATAATTGGCACAAATAAATCCCAGCATCACCCATGGATAACCTTAGGCCCCAAACCCCCGTATGGTCCTACCCTCCCCCCTGGGTATGGTTCAACCACTTACCAAGCAGGGGTATGTGGTCTGAGGTCTTGGGTATGTTCCCGGCCACATTGAGCAGGAAGATTCTGAAGCTGAGCAAGACTACAACTCCTATCTGGACCTTTTGAGCCGGCGTGCAGAAGAAGATGGACAGAAGGAGGATGGATGTCATGATGGAAGGCATGATGACGTTCATGACGTAGAACAAATGCCTTCTTCTGGAAAGCGGATTTCAATAAACGGATGAATGGACTGCACGAATGGTTGATTAATTGATTGATTGATTGATTGATTGACTGACTGATTGACTAATTGATTGATTGATTGATTGATCGATTGATTGATTGATCGATCGATTGATTGATTGATCGATTGATTGATTGATCGATCGATTGATCGATTGATTGAATCCGATAAAGGTGAATTGTGAATCTGTGATTAGGTGACTCGAATTAATTCTAGAACAGGAAAATAAAATCTAAATGAAACCCAGATGAAAGAATGAAATGACAGGTTTCCTTTAAAATACTTAAGACAGTCAGTTCCAAGGACTGATTAAATCCAATAACTTCGTTAGAACAAAGTCACCCGGAAAATAATTAAATTAATTTATTGCGACGAAGAATTGAAAAAAAGAGATTTTATTATTTGTAATTATTACGATCATAAAAAGAAATGTTTAATCTATTAAATTACAGTTTAAAAAAATCCCAACTTCTGTCAACCAGACGGCAATATTTTTACAGCTTCAAAAACTCTTCTTAATAAAACGTTTCTTCCAGATTTTAATTTACAGAATGCTTCTCTTAACATCGAATTAATTTCACAAACAATGGAATTAAATTAGTTTAAAAAAATAAACAAACAAATAAACAAACCAATAAACAAATACGTATAAATAAATATCCAAATTAATCCTATTTGACAAGCAAATGTAATGCCTCACTCTTAGCACATGTTCCCAGCGAATGCAACTTAAAGTTTACAACCAGAATGGAAAATGCTCTCGGAACATGAAACACGTTTTCCAGGTAACACCTTTCCCGCCATTCCTTAAATCGTCTGACGTGTTCGAACCAAACATGGGTGGCCATAGGGGGATTGAAACATGTTATAACAATATTTTCTTTCTTTTTTCTGATTTCAACGATGGTAAAATGCTAAATTTATTTATTTGTTTAATTATTTCATCATAAAAAAGAAAAAATCTGGAGACCATCAACGCTGATCGGGGATAGAGATGTTGAAAATGTAGAAAACTGTATATTATAATAAGAAGACAAGAATTTTGAAAAATCAAAGTCATTAACTCATAATATCATAATAAATCACAATAAGTACATTTATCAGTTATAAGTTACAGTTACACGGTTACAAATAAATCACCAGAAAAAGAAATAAATCAGAAACCGCCAATAACAAATAGTAAATAATAAATAATAAAATGAAATGATAATAATCATTATTTCCAGTTTTTAAAAAAAAGGTTAAAATGTAAATAAATGTTTGGCTTTTTATTCCAAATCGGCGAAGAACAAACCTGAGATAAACAACGAAGGCAGTATTGGAAAATCTTTGATCAGGGCAGCATTCGTAGGAGAATTCGTGCCTCTTGGCCGTCGTTCCCTCGACTTCCCACTCGCCGTTCTTCTTGTAAGAATCCAAGTTGATTCTGGTCAGGGGCACGGTCAGGTTCATCTTGTTGGTATGATAGGACCATGCCCCGAATTTCAGTTCGCAGCGTTGTCGGTCGAAAGGATAGAAGGTTATGTCGATCTCGCACATCGTGGCAAACACGCCTTGAAAAATAGGTCGCGAACAAAGTTTCGATTTTGAAGATTATTATTTTTTTTTTAATTTTTCCTCCTCTTCAAGTCCTCGTGAAAAAATTGGCCGAGACAAATTGAAAGGCAAGAAAAAAAATTGCATAAAATTTTTACCGAGACCGCCAAATGTTACCGAATAATTTTGAAATATTCAAGATAAAGATGAAACTTAAATCTCCATTTGAAGGAATATTCTTATCTATTCACCACAAAATCATCAAATATTAAAAAAATTACCATTTCCTTCCGGAAATTGCCCACAAAATTGATTATTTATTGTCATGGAATCATGTAGGCAGATGCATTTTTTAAAAACCGGAAGTGTAATCCACTCGCTGTATTGGATCACACCATCACGAAATAGGGACGTCCAGCATAAAGAGAAATGTTTAAATGGACCATCAAATGAAAGCCATAAGCGCTATTTACGATTACGAAGCTCAAATAGGATGCTGCTCACCCCCTGGCTCCCAATGGACCAGTCCATAATGCGACACTACCGCACGGAACTGGTTGTACTCTTCGTAGATTTTTTCTGCCCTTCAAATGAGATTAAAACATTTTTTTATTTAAATATTTGTTAAAGTTTATTTTATATATTTTTATTATTTTATATTAATTATTTATATTTTATTATTTTTATTTATATATATATGTATATATATTTATTTTTATTATTTATTGTGTGAAAAATTCAAAGTAAAAATTGAAATTTCTTTCTTTATTAATCCGCATTTAATTCATATTTATTAATTCGTAATATTATGATAAATGGAAAATTTGGACAACATTTCTGCTCGGCATAAATTTACTTTCAGCAGCCAACGTTTAAAAGTAATTTTAGGATCTGATTTTTTGAAAATAGTTTCATGGCTGTAAAAGCCTCTTGTAAAATCGAGTAACAATTCGTTCAGGTAGAAATTTGAAACACCAGACTTGAAAAAGATGTCTGCACTTCGCAACTTTATTTGCGGACGGTAATAAAGGTAGGAAATTAACTGACTGGAAGTTAATTTGCTTCACGTGTTCAGAAGGTTTCAGTTTCGGTTTCGGTTTCAATGTTCTGTGGGGAAATAATTGGTTCTCGAGAGCTTTCAGTTGAAATTTTTACGTTAATTTAAGTTCTGCAGTTCATGTTTAATGCAATAAATAATAATGTTTAATGAATAAATAAATAATAATGTTTAATAAATAAATAAATAATAATGTTTAATAAATAAATAAATAAATAAATAAATAATAATGTTTAATAAATAAATAAATAATAATGTTTAATAAATAAATAAATAATAATGTTTAATAAATAAATAAATAATAATGTTTAATAAATAAATAAATAAATAATAATGTTTAATAAATAAATAAATAATAATGTTTAATAAATAAATAAATAATAATGTTTAATAAATAAATAAATAATAATGTTTAATAAATAAATAAATAATAATGTTTAATAAATAAATAAATAATAATGTTTAATAAATAAATAATAATCTGAGATATTTAATTAATTGTTATTATACTAATATTGGTTTTATTACTTTCGAGGTGAAATGGAACGTTAAATCGTAATGTCAGAAGCAAATATGCACATAAACACAGGACTTGATAACTGACGGTGGCTGTTTCGAGTTTGCCATAATTTCTTTATAACTGGGTTTATTTTTTTTTTTGCCCATAAAACGAAAACTAACCAAAAAATGGCGTTGACACCTCTCTGCTTCAACCCACACAATCGTACCGTAGGATGTTCAGAATGAGGTTTTTGTGGAAAAGTTAATTTAAATTGATATTATTTTATTATATTAATAATAATTAATAATCAGCTATAATTTGAAAGGTTTTACATTATTTTATTGTACAATTACAATTATTGATTTAAGTATAAAGCAGATTTTTATTTCTAATCGACTCTTAACCTTAATCCTAATCTTAATCTCGACCAAATATAAAGTTACATTTAAAAACTTGTAGAAAATAGCTGAAAATTTCAATACGATCTTTTTGAAAAGAGCTTTAACAAAGCACAGAAAAGAGTTTCAAAAGTAATTTCAAAGCCGAGTATAAACTTGCAGCGTGGGAAACAAATCCGGGTCCAGAAAATGTTGGATGAGCAGAATTTTATCTCAATTTTATCGCCTGAAATCACTCCAAAAGCTGAGATTGTCTGGATTCAAAGTGGATTTAAATTAACATCATTTAGAACTAAATTGACAGTCGTCGAAAAAAATTGTGAAATTCAAGAGAAAAGAAGAAAAAAATGATTTTTAAATAATTCCACTTTTAACCGCGAATGTTTGTAATCGAGCAATTTTGCAAATGCGTCAACCTCTGACCCGATTCAACTATTTTACGAATATCTTTGGGACCCATGAATTATTTTTTATTACCATGGCTCCTCTTCTTATTGCAGCTCCTTCGAGAAACTTATTTTTGCAATCTTTTTGCAACATTTTGCAATCAGATTAATCACTGACTGGAAGTAAACCCGTACCATGAAGTGAACATCATGAGAAGTGTTTATTCGTCCGTTGTTGGAGCATTTTTTCGGATGAAAAATATTCAACAAAACGACAACAAAACAACAGTAGCAACAACAACAATGACGATGACGACCACAACAATTGTTGTTGCTGTTCAATGTAATCAGCGATTGTAGTGTGTTTTTTTTTCTTCAGACGAAGAATTATTTTGTACCTGGACGACTCTAGTCCTGGCTTTCTATTGCAATAAAAATTAAAGTTCTTTTTAAGAAAGGAAGAGGCTGGAATTAGCTTGGATTAGGTGGACAATGACTTCTCGATTCTTATGGAGTATGAAGCTGAAAAAATTTCTGACTTTTGAAAGATTGCCGAAGATTTGAGAAAATCACTCAACAATTCGTGTGTCAAGCAAACTTCAATCCGCCCGTCGCAATTCAAATTCCAGATTCAATACAGATTCAAATTAATGAAGTGATAATGGATTAAAAAAAAAAGAAATAAATAAATAAAATTATTAGATTTATTTTAATTATTCAATTTTATTTTTAAATTCGTTTTTGAACGTAAAATTATATTTTGCCCACAAACGATCAGCAAATAGTTTTAAAATCTAAGTTAACTTTTAACTTGTAACTAGTCTGTTCAACGTATTATTATAATCGTACATTATAATTATATTTATTATAAACAAAATAATAATAAAACCTATCCAAGCACCAATACTTCTTCAAAACCAAACTAAACCAAGTAATAACATTTCCATGCATATCACTAACACGATCGATTAATTCCGGAATAATCCAGAAGCTAATTTAAATATTAACACTCCACGTGACGTGCACCACGGAGGATGGAAAGCGGCACCGGAGATGGAATTGGAATCGAGTGAAGCCGTCGGACGAACAACAAGGATTCCAATCCTTTGGAGAGAAATTCTGGATTCAATATTTCTTGGCATTTAAAAAAAAATCAATTTTAGTTAAAATTATCTTTTTATTTCAGCGATATATTTTGCAAAGGATTTTTTATTAATTAATAATAAATAAATAAATAAATAAATAAATAAATAAATAAATAAATAAATTAATTAATTAATTGTTTGTAATAGATTTTTTTATTACAATGTTTATTGCAATATTAAAATGTTTATTAAAACAGTTCAGTCACCATCAACAAAGTCACAAAGTAAAATATAAGGAAAAGTTAAGTTCAACATCATTTTTCAAACAAAGAAATTGAGCGATTTTACGGAAAGTTTATTTTCTGAATTAAACGTTAAAATCATTAAAATCAGTAAAAATGTTGAAATAAATTAAAATCAAATCTCCTGTTTAATTTTATCGAAAATTAAATTGGATTACTTTAAAAAAATAATAAATATAATAAAATATAAATAGAATATTTTTATTTATAGTTATAAATAAAAGTTAAATAAACATAAAAATCTCATTTTAAATATTCGAGGTGGTTTTTTTTGCAGAACGTTGGACTCTTTCAAGGACCATCCAAGACGTTGAACAATATTTTACTTATTTTTTACCAGAAGTGCAAGTGTCATCCGCTAAGTTATTCTGTCCTCAGGAAACGATTCGGGGATTTGTTGGATTTGGACATCCATCCGTCCATCCATCCGTCCATCCGTCCATCCGTCCATTCGTCCATCCATCCATCCATACATCCATTCATTCATATATAAATTTAATATTGAAAAGCACTTTCTTCTCGAACGATGATAAAAATTTTCGAGTCTTTCAAACAATTTACAATTCCATGGACTCCTTTCCATGGACTCCTTTCCATGGACGCCGAAAATCTTTGGCAGTAAGCGCCCGTAAAAGCAGAAAGATCAATAACAATCCGACAATCAATGGCGCATCTTCCATCTTCCGATATTCTTACAATTTCTCAGGCAGAACCGACTACATCGGAGACTTTTCTGAGCTTTCTTTCTAGGAAATCAAATCTATTTCCTTCTGCTGTTGGAAAGGATTAATGATGATGATGATGATGATGACGATAGTGATGGCGATGATGATGATGATTACCACAACGATGGAGGAGTTCCTCGCAACCTTATAATGTCAAAATAGTCAAAACAGTCAAAATAAAAATTGGCAACCAGATTTTTCGCTTTTTCTTCGAATTATAGACACCAATTGCTGAACTAAGCCATCCTAGCATGGAAACATTGAAGGATTTCGATGGAAAGATTCATCCGAACTCAATCCTTCCATCGGCTCTCGAAAGCGGTTCCGCGTGATTTGGAAGACTTTTCCGGTCCGAAAGTTTGTTTTCTTTTTTTTTTTTGAGTTACGGTTGACTGCCTTTTGGTGTTGGCCATTCCAATCCGTGCAACACCTCATCTGCAGTTCAAAGTTCAAAGGTCAAAGGTTAAGGAGGCGAAGGCAATCAGACAGTCGGACAGACGTAAATAACCGCTCCGGTAATAACATTCGACCGTTCGACCAAAAAAGAAAATATGAAAAACAAAATAATTTCCGCACGTTTCTGAATGTTTTTAAAGACAGCAAATTAACTTGCAGATCTTTCTTGTGTCTTGGATTCCAGTTTAGAAAACCTTTTAATGCATCTTGTAATAAAGTTGCTTCTCTTTAGTGCGGGCCATCTTTCCTGCTAAATGGAGCGTAGACGCGAGTAGTGATCAACGTTGTTGTCGTATGGGCGTCCATCCAAGCAACCATCCAGGCATCCATCTAGGGATCCATCCAAGCAACCATCCAGGCAACCATCCAAGCATCTATCGAAGCATCCATCCAGGCAACCATCCAGGCATCTATCGAAGCATCCACCCAGGTATCCATACAACCATCCATCCAATCATCCATCCAAGCAGCTCCATTGCAATGCCTTCTCAAGGACTGAATTCAGGAAATGTTAAAGGAGTTGTTTGTGCTTAAAAAAATGCGATTAAAACATTCAGGGTCAGTTCTCCTCTTGTGTCCTTGCCATGATTGACCAGTTAGGCCTGTCGGACCGGTTAGGCCTAGCAGTCGAGTTCCTGATGCGAGTCTCTGGGAAATGTTTAGAATCTCGACTTAATGAAAGAGAAAGTTTCCAATATTGGACTTGCAACGTGGATCTGTGTGTGTGCGTGTGTGTACGTGTATTTGTGTGTGCGTGAGCGTGAGCTCTAAACCAGCCTGCGATTGATTACTGATTATTATTGCATTAAGTTCACTTCGTTAATCATGATAGAGATCGGGGATGTTGATGACGCTGATAAAGAAGAAGAAGAAGACGACGACGATGATGATGACGATGATGATGACGATGATGACGGTTCTCCTCGATTGCAGATGGAAGCAATGCATCTTTTGATTTGACTGGCCTGAGTTTCCAGTCTCATTTGTACAAGAGAAATGCTGAATCAACCGAATGTGCCATCAATCAGCCCTCAATGGGTTCAGAGACGGTGGAACTTGTATCCAACGCTCCATTGCTTTTCGGACATCTTTCGTTGTGAAGTGTTTTTATTATTGTTATTGTCGTTATTATTACTATTATTATTATTATTATTATTATTATTATTATTATTATTATTATTATTATTATTATTGTTATTATTATTATTTTTATTTTATCCTCAAATTTTTCTCAAATGTCATTAGCCGTGTGGTGTTATAAATTGATTCGAACTTGAAATATGTAAACAGACGGGTTCACATGTTGTTTACTTTGAAGACAATATCAATGTGAGGTTTTAGTGTCTGATGAATCGTAGGTGAGAATTTTGATTCGAGCGTGAATTTCTCTTTTTTTTCTATTTTTTGCTAAATTTAAAAATAAATACACGATCAAGTACGATCAGTTTTCATTCTGCGAAGCATTTGCAAAAATTTGTATTGTTTTTTTTTTTGTATTTGTATTTTTAAAAAAACGCATGGAAATGGAAGTGATTTAATATTGGAATTCCCGGTTTCTTAAAATAACTTGACAATTACGTGCAGGATAATATTCCACAACAACAACATCCGTCCGCCCATCCATCCGTCCGTCTGTCAGCACAACAGTCCATCCATCCAGCGAGGGCCCAAAAATAAGTGGTTGGGTGATGGGGCAGAATGATGAAACAATAACAACAACAACAGCAGCAGCACCACCAACAACAACAACAACAGCAGCACCACCACCAACAACAGCAGCAGCACCACCAACAACAACAACAACAACTTCAACGACAACGCTCGTCGTATCCATAAAATGATATTTCCTTGGAAATTGGAACATTCACGACTCTTTATCATCGTCCAACGTTCGCTTATCATTTCGTATCCGGAGACGATTTCTTTAAAATTTTATCTCGAAATATCAGGAAATTATCTCCAGCAAACATCTAATGAAACGAAAAACGACTAAATGAATAAAAGGAGTTTTGACAAATAAAAAAAAAAAACGAATAGGAAAAGTTGAAGATCAAAGTGTCAATCAAAATCCATGGAAGGGATTTTTTTCTGTGGGTTGGCGGATGAGGGGAGAGAACTGAGGGTATCCATCCATCCATCTATCTATCCATCCGTCCATC
>CM067528.1:11155000-11217500 GCA_034509925.1 Hirudinaria manillensis | reverse complement strand
AATATTACAGAATTAATATTTGCAATAAAATCTCTATTTAAGAACAACGTCAGATGCTTGACTTAAATAATAAAAACTTTAATAAATGATACGATAAAATAATCTTCATGATAATAATGACGACAACGACGGTGATGATGATGATGATGATGATGATGATGATGATGATGATGATGAGGAGGAGGAGGAGGAGGATTACGAAAATTCAACTCAAAGATTGCGTGCACCATTACAATTACAATTAACTCCTAATATTTGCCTCGTCGTAGTCTGTAATAAAGTAATTAAAGATAATATATTAAATTATAATGAATATAAGAATGTTATTAATAAATTATTAGCATAATATTATATTATTAGCATAATATGAATATATAATTATATTGATAGTATTATTGGGATAAATACAATAAAAAATATAAACACGATAATTTTATTTTCAAAATTCCTCCATCATCATCATCATCGTCATCGTCATCATCATCGTCGTCATCATCATCATCATCGTCATCATCATCGTCGTCATCATCATCATCACAACCTGTGAACCCAAACAAATCACTTGTTTACTCAACCGACCAACGATACTTCATCAATGATAAACAACCAGTTGTCGCCCTGACGTAAATATTTAAAAATATATAATATAATAATAATAATAATAATAATAATTATATTAATAATAATTAATAATAATATTATTATATTAATAATAATTAATTAAAATATCATATATTTGAAAACATGTAATCATAAATATGTATATTTATTTAATTTATTACTGGATGAGTCAGATATTATTTTTTTATTTATAATTTACAACGTATTTAATTATTTCATTTTTGAAGTCTTTAGTTAATTATAAAAATATTCTATTCAGGATAAAAGTATAATTTGGTTAAATAATTTAAAAAAATAAGGTAATACATTTCAAATAATTACTCCTAAAACAAACAAATCGGAAACAATACAATACAAAACAAAACAAAACAAAATAAAATGGAATAAAAACAAATAAAATAATCTCAGAATAAATAATGAAATAAATTGTAATGATTATTATTTATTAAAAAGATTAATATTATTACGTAATAGAGATTATTCATTAGATAAAGTTGATATAAATATTATATAAATATAAATAATTTTCATCTTTTTGTTGTGGAAAAGTTAATAAATAGAAACACAACCAAACAAAGAAACATTTAAATTATAATTATATTTAATTATAATTATAATTATAATAATTATTTTATATAATTTAAAAAAAAATAATGACAGCAATAATAAAAATGATAATAATAAAACTAATAATTTCATTTAAAGCATAATAATTAATTAATTTATTTATTTATTTATATTAATTAATTAAATGATTAAAAAAAAACACAAAAAGGACATGTGATCATCATCATCATCATCATCATCATCATCATCAGCAGCAGTCTAACCAGGTCTTTGATGTGCATGAGTGAGAACTGAATGGAGACTTGAACCGTGTCAGAGGAATTAAGTACTGGACGAGCAGATGGATTGTAACCTTTGAACAACTTCTCCAGTAGTAGTTCCTCGTCTGTTGACCTTTGTCCCACGGTAGGATTGGAGACTGTTGATGGTGGTGATTATATTATTATTATTATTATTATTATTATTATTATTATTATTATTATTGTTATTATTATTATTATTATTATTATTATTATTGTTATTATTATTATTATTATTATTATTAAATTAATAATTTTATTTAAAATATAATAATTATTGTAAAATTAGAATGTTCAATTTATTTATTAAAGTAAAAATATTATCAATTGTCATTTAACATTAATGTTTATAGTAACATTTATTATTAAATTGCTTATTATTATTATTGTCGTCATAATAATAATAACAATAACTATAATAATAATCATAATAATAATGTAAATAATAATAATAGTTATAATAAACAAAGAATATCTTTGAAATGCCATAATCTTTGTTTCTGTAGGCTGCCTAGTGCCAAGGTTTTGGATGTTAGCGGATGGTTTATGGAAATTTACAACCTCAGGTTAGAACTTGTTTATGGTTTAATTTTATATTTTTTTATGGAATTTATCTTTATTTCACTTTTATTTCCTTAATTTCCGATTTCCGGTTTAGAACGAGGTGTTTTCAAAAGAAAAAATATTAAATTCCAGAAAATATATTCAAAATTTTCAGCTTTTTTTTCGTACCCGAAGCAAACAATTATTATAAATTAAAAAATTCTTGAAAAATATTTTCTTTTTACTTTGAACGCAAGCTGTGACACAAATGGATGAAATTAGTTTTTAAAATATTATTTATTTTATTGCATTTGTTATCATATTATTATTATCGCTATTATTATTATTAATTAATATTATAAATATTATAATTATGAATTATTATGAATTATGAATTATTATTATTTATTAATTAACATTATTACAAGAATAGTTTATTCGCATGCAAGTAGGATATTTAATGAGAACTACATATACTTTTCCAACACAGTTTATCACTCAATCACTCAGAACGAAGGAAGAAAACAAGAAGAAAAAAAAACAGAGAAATCCACATCCGTAATCAAAACTACGATTCTTCTTAAAAGTCCAGGAAAAGCACGATGGGGGTCTGCTACAAATCTCTGTAAAGTTAATGACATATTAATGAGTTCAGTGACTTGAATTGCGCAATCCCAAATGACGTACGTCAATGACATCGTGAGCTTTGATGTAAAAGACTTTAAGATCATCAGGCATTTAGCTTTCCTGGTTTATCATCGTCAAAAGACAAATGAAAGAGCATTTCATGCCAAAGTCGTTCTCTCGTTCAATGGGGCTCCCTTTTTCAAAAGAATTGTTTCCAGCTTTTAGTTGCCTGCAGTTTTATGGCAAGTATTCTTGTCCAAATATTTTATCCGTAGGTTAACAAAGAGTTAAAGCAGTCAGTCAATCCATCAACCAATCAATCCATCAATCATTCCACCAAACAATCAATACATCAATCAATCAATCCACCAACCAATCAATCCATCAACCAATCAATCCACCAGCCAATCAATCCACCAACCAATCAATCCACCAACCAATCAACCAACAACCAATCAATCCACCAACCAATCAATTCATCAATCAATCAATCCATCAAGCGATTTTCATTTGTTATTAATAAAAATTAATAAAAATGATTATTTCCAATTAAATTCACTGAAAGCAAAGACTGCTTGAAACGATTCAAATGTGAAGCTCTTAAAACTCTTGAGTGTCCTTAAGAACTCCTCTCGTGCCTTTGAAAGATGAAGAATCCTTTCTTCCGCAAAGTTGGTTCTTGACAGGCAACAACTCCGGATTGTTGTTTCAAATTCCCACGAGGAAACAAAGTCGAATTTCCCTTTTAAAATTTCAACTCCTGGATCGAAAGTCATCTTTTTTTTTTCGAAGTTTAAATTTCTTTTTAACGATAAACACAAAAAATTCTATCATCTAAACAACAACGACGACGACATTACTATCATTATTATCACCATCATCATCATTATGCCAATTTTAAGATTTTTTTTTTAAATTGAGGTACATAAAATACAAAAAAAAAAATACTTTAAAAAAACCATCCAACAAAAAAAAAATACAAACGGCCCAAAACGGTCGATGACTTCCTATCGCTCGAATTTGTCCTTGAGAGGTCACGTGATCAGGAGAAGGTCAACAATCAACATGCTAATCGATGCGCTCCCTGCGCCTTCATGAACACGACTTAAATGCTAATTTATAGATGTTGCTCAACTCAACCGACACTGAAATAGACGACGACGACGACGACGACGATGATGAGGAAGATGATGGTTATGATAACGATTTTTTTGCATGTAAACATTGTATGGTCTGCTTGGTTTTATAAGCTTCTTCATCATCAGCATCGTCGTCGTCGTCATCATCAGCTCATTTGGAAAGCTGGTTGTTTGTTGTCTGACAAATGCGGAGGGCAGAGATTCATCTTCAAAGCAGTTTCAAGCAAAACATTTTTTTCCTGTAATTAATTTCTACGTTTTGTTGTTGCTTTGTTTTGCTTTGTTTTGCTTTTTCTGCTTTTAAAGAACGACCAGAAACTGTTTCTCAGAAAGTCCAAGTGAAGGATTTCTGGGTTCAAAAGCATTTTTTGTTGGCGGAAGTGGAAATTGCTTTGAAGCTGTTCACTTAAACGTATTTTATTTGGACATGTTTTATTTATTATAATTACGTGATAATTACGCAGTAAATACACGTTTAAAATGTCTAAAATATTTTTTAATTACGTTAAAAATTGTAAAATCACTTTGAAGCTGTTCACTTAAACGCAGTTGATATGAAGATGTTTTATTTATTTTTCCAAATATGTCTAAATATTACTATATTTTTGTAAATAATATTTTAAACTCTTGACAGAACTTTCTGACATGGATCTTCAGATGATTATTATATTATATTATATTATATTATATTATATTATATTATATTATATTATATTATATTATATTATATTATATTATATTATATTATATTATATTATATTATATTATATTATATATTATATTATATTATATTATATTATTATATTATATTATATTATATTATATTATATTATATTATATTTACGTTTAAAATGTCTAAAATATTTTTTAGTATTTAAAAAATTGTCATATTAATTGGATGTAATTAATCGTAATTTTAAATTTAACATTTCCGATATTTCATATTTAAATATTATATAATAAAAATTCTACATTTTATATTTATAAAATAACTCCTATAAAACTTACGCTACAAAAGGATAAATTGTTGATAGTAAGAAATAAATCCGCGATGATAACAGGCGTCTGCAGCTACACAAATCATGCAATTATTTTTAGCGCTTTAAAAGAAATATATATTTTTTTTTTACGGAAAATCATTCTATTTCCTCAAAATTCATTATAAATCAATTTAAGACAATCAAGTATTTACAGTAACAATGAAATTAAATTTATGATAATAAATGCATTCAATTGTTGATAATTAGTAAGAAAATTAGAAAAAAACAAAATAAAAACAATCGCTTACGATTTTGAAAAGCATTCGAGACGCACAGTACGATCCAAGAGCAAAAGTAGATGGAATAAATCTGGAATAGCATTTCGTTAACAAATTGGAAAAATAAAAGTCTCGATTCCTGTGCTAATTGACGTAGATTTTCCGAGTATTTCTCAAGAGTTGGAGGAGAAAATGTTCCTTTATAATGGTGCTTCGTTGCGTACGTGACTAACGCTCTTAGGGATGTGTGGATGGATATACTCCGATGGATGCGTGAATTCTATTCGTTGTGAAATTCTAAGCTTAACTTATTACGAAGTTTCAATTATAAACTTAAATGGTAAAGTATTTTTAAATAATTTGGATTTTTTTCCCAATCATAAAGGTCAATGGTCTTCTTCTGAACTAATAAAATAAATAATAATAAAGGTTTAACTATACAAATCACATTAATTTAACCAAAATTTAATAAGACACAAACGATAACAGAAATTGTAATCGAGCTTGCAACAAATAGCTGTTAAAGTTACTATTACTATTATTATGGATCCATAAAAAATTGACATATATCCATTTTGGATTTAACAAATATATTAATATATATTATCATAATAATTTGATTAACTGATAAATATAATGTCTGCCTAGCAGGTAAGAATTAACAACTTTCTGCTCGACAAATGTTCAATAAATGAATATTTTAAATAAATATTTTAAATAAATATTTTAAATAAATATTTTAAATAAATAAATAATAAAAACGTTCTAAACTTTCATCAGCAAATCATTTCTCACTTACTTGTATCATAATTTTTTTTTAAGAATTAAACTTAAATTTCATGTCCTTTTTAAAAATTAAATTAAAAGATTAATTAAATTGAAATTAAAAACAAATGCAGAAATAAATTTTAAATCTTTACAAAACGTGACAAAATGGAACACCTGTTTTGAATAATCTCCAAATAAAAAAAAAACAGATTTTCAGTGTTTTTCTCTATTTTCAATTTTGTAACAAAAATATTTTCTTAATAATATACGAGAACAGGTTCTTAATATATTTTTTAAGTTCTGTTTGATGCAAATTATTTTATTGTAAGTTCATTGCTTATGCTGGCATCGGCTTTCATCTTCCTAACGGCAGTTTTATGAATACATTAGTACTAATACATTTATTACTATTTCTAATCCATTTATTTTTATATTATTTAATAAACATTACTTGAATTTCTGGCTGATTATCTGCGGCATTTTGCTTAATTTAATTAAATAAAGCCGTAATAAACCACGTAAGGACATCTTTTATCGGAGCTTCGAAATAAATCTCGAAATACGTTCAAATTCTGCAAATTAATCGTAATAAATCATAATAATAAATAAGCTGTAAACGTAAATAATAAATAAGATATAAATATAATAATAAACAAGATATAAACTTAAATAAGATATAAGATATGAACAGAGAAAATAAATTGAAGACCAAAATATTAGAAAAATTAATTCAACACGAAATAAATTGAAATAATAAATTAATAATGAAATTGGAAAATATGCCGAGCATCAGAAAATTTCAAGTATAATAAGAAATATTGAAAGATAATCTTTGTAATTTATAATATTTATAATTATTTTTTTGAAAAATAATAAAAAAATATTTATCCATCTTACAGTATCTTCTGTTGCTGACATGTCAACAATGAATTCAGAAGGACAGGAAATGCAGAGTGGACAGAGAAGTGTTTCTGTAAATTGTAAACAAAGTCGTGGCTATGGATCGACCAAATGAATAATATTGGTTACTATTATTATAAATATTATTATATTAATTAACAAATTATTAAATTAATTAAATATTAATTAAACAACCATAAATATTAACAACTGATTATGTAATCAGCTTGAGTTGGAATTATTTCGGGGGGAATTGTTAAAGAATTGAATTGAAAAGTTTCGGTTGAAAATCGAATTGAATTTCCAGGAATAAGGACGATGATGACGACGACAATGATGACGATGATGACGATGATGACGACGATGATGATGATGATGAAAAGGAGGAGGAAGAAAAAAAGATGTTGATGATGATGATGATGATTATGATGATCTTTATTGCGCTTTTATTGGCTT
The DNA here is from genome assembly GCA_034509925.1 of Hirudinaria manillensis. NCBI lineage: Eukaryota > Metazoa > Annelida > Clitellata > Hirudinida > Hirudinidae > Hirudinaria > Hirudinaria manillensis. The sequence goes on along the minus strand of CM067528.1, from coordinate 11,210,322 downwards.
GCACTTCCAAACTTTCGCATCTTTGTTTGATTATAAATAGGTTAAAAAATTCAAATGGATATTGGACTTTCCAGGAGACAACCTACCAGATGTGTCTGTTTGAGTGCAACTTGTTGTGTTTGCTATGGATGCTCTAAATAATATATATATTGTAATATATATATTGTATATATTGTATATTATAAACTATCTTTAATTGCAGTTTATTTTTAAATATTATATATTTTATTTTTATTATATATTTTAACTTTTATATATTTTGTTCTCTGTATCTACTGTACATATTGACGTAATATAGTACAACGTATTGATGTACTGCAGATCTACTGTACATATTGCAATATCATTGTACAACTTATTCATGCATTGCAGATCTACTGTACATATTGCAGTTTCATAGTACAACGTATTGGTGTACTGAGTGCAATGTTTTTTATATTTCAACACTTTGATGAGAAGGTCCTCGTCTCCATTGGCAACGGAGTGTCGTACATTATCTTTGTTTCAAAAGGCAAAACATTCCCTGGTTTCACTCTCGCGTATAAATCGACCATTTGTTTGTTTTTTGCTCGAAATTCACAAAAATTCACAAAAATTCACGGAAATTCGTGGAAATTCCTGAAAATTCGTGGGAGCTTTTTTTTTTGAAAGTAGCTTTAAAAAATGTTCCATGTTGTGATAATCTGCAGTTGTAAAATAATGGTTTATTTACTGAAAAGATTTAAATCTAATTTGTCATATTTTATGGAATTATTGGAAATATTTGATTTGATTTTATTAGTGTTAAATGAATTGTTTAGTGTGGCTAATGTTTCTGTTGTTGCTTTATGTATTTATAACATTAATAATGATTAAGATTTTTGAATAATTAAAAATCATTTTAAGAAATTAATGCCGTAATTTAAATTTAAATGAACAGAATTACATCTGTTATTATTTACTGAAATATATACGACAACATTAATCCAGGTTATCCGAGTAAAACCCGGATTTATTTCATTAAATAAAGCCATAAACACATAAATCAATCTACGCTGCATTGTCCGGAATGACAAAAGGAGTCTTAATAAATATCTGCGTCCAATTTCCGGGACTAATTAAAGTTTCAGAGTGGGAGGTGAATCATCAGTGAGTTGTGGTGCATTATAGTAAATTATGGTCATGTATTATTCATGCGTTGTGGTGCATTGTAGTACATGACAAACCAATCGTGGATTGTAGCACATGGTGAATTCATGCATTATTGCTTGTTAGTGCCCTTACATTCCTTTGGGATAAAATCGAGCAAGTTAAAAATTGGCTAAATAAATGTAAATGTCTATGTAAATTGTAATACCTAATGAACTATTCACGCATTGTGGTACCTAGTGAATTATTCATGCATCGTGGTGCATTGCCCCGAATACTGTTGCGTGCGCGTGTTAACGATTCAATCAACCGGAAGCAACCCGGTCAAGCGTCTCTTCAATCGCTTCGATTGAAAGACTTTAACGCCCGGAAGTCAGCGTTCAATCATCGGAAGGAAATTCAATTCCACACTTCCGCCCCCGCTCTCCAAGTGTCCTCAGTTTTCCAAGGAAACTTTTTTTCCTTGTCTCAACGCAACGGCGTTCATTTTTCCAGTCGTGTCCGGAATCCAAATGAACCTTGATCCTGCTCGTGGTCATTCCATTTTCCATATATTTTTTTTAAATATTTTTTTTGCTTTTACTTTTTTTGGTTAACAAATTCACGATTCCTGTCTCCCCAATAATTCTCGGATGACCTCCAGTTGATTGCAAGCGCTTCGCAAGTTCTGCGTTTTTAATTCAACCGAGGATTGCAATCAATAAGATGATTGCCCGGATGGAATCTGGAAAAATCCTTGTCTCTTCCTGTTGAGTATGTTGCGAGTAGCTCAAAGATAAGATACCGATTATAAGACACCAAAGATATATCCCATATACTTAGCTATATATATTATTTCTTTAGTATTACTAAATTTAACCTAATCCCGTAAAAATTGGCAATAAAACATGTTATTATAGGGGAATTATAATAATAATTGGAGTTAAATGGCATCGGCGCAGCTTAAAAGGCACTTTGCTCTCTTTAAAGTCTGGAAGTGTTGGACGCATGAAAGTCAAATGTTCCATAATGTTGGAGCTGAGTCGATAGAAAATTCGATTGAAACTTGAGAGTCTGAAAGTTTTGGAGAATATAAAATTATTTTTTTATAATATTTTTTATTTAATATAATAATTTCCATAATAATTTTTAATTAATATACTTCCTTAATATTTTTATTTAATAGTTTTCATAACAATTTCTAATTAGTAATCTTTTTGTAATAATTAACAAAAGTGTTGTGATAACTACTAATTAATAAATTTTTATATTTAAATTTTTTATAATAGTATTTTTATAATTTTACTAATTTATAAAATAACTTTAATAATTTTAATAAGATTTTGAAAATCGATCAGGCGACAAGGAAATGTTTGTGAAATTTTTATGAGATTGGATGAGATGGAGTGTCATGGTCTTTTTTAGAAATTGTGAAGTTCCACGCCATTTTCATCATCAGCTTATTGACCTTCAAGTTGCATTATCGGCGTCATCATTCTCTTCAAAAGGACAAATCTGACCTTATATTGTAAATTCCTTATCTTTAAATAATAAATCTAAAATTAATTTATAATTATTAAAATCAATATTAACGTAATTATCTCTAAAACTCTAAATTAAAGCCAATTAAAGTCTCAACAAAACGACTAAATAAAACGTTTGCCAAAAATTCGATTCCTGAGAAACGTAAAGGACATCAGTCGTCCATTTTACGGACGAATCCATTATTATTCGGGGGGTGTCAAAATGGAAATAATGCATGACCGTACTTTGGCAAAACAAATAAAAATGGGTCATTACATCTAGCTGGTAGCTTTATGAATTGCGTCCCATTTGCTGAATATATTCATAATTTAGGTAATCATTTTACTGTTTGCAGCCAAATGCAGTTATAAACAGATATAAAATATTATTATTGTTATTGTTATTATTATTATTATTAAATAGTAAAGATTAATAAGTAAATAAATAAATATTTAATAATTAATTAATTAATATTATTAAATTTAGTATCTTAAAATATTTTTGTAAATTATTATATTATAATTATACTTCTATTATTATAATGTCATGCTTTTCAATGCAACACTAATTTATATATACCCTTTATGTCACTTCCTAACGCCGACAAAATACAAATGGACGAAATTAAAAGCAGAATTTGTTGATGAAAATTTATGGCAAATAATAAATTAATTATAATATGTTTCAGCTGCCTTTTTCCTGTCTTTTTTTTTTATATTTACCTTTAATATTTAACGTTTAATTTAGTTTTTAATTGTTGACAATTTAAGTTTGACCAAGTTTCTGACAGATTTGTGCGAGTTATTTTAACATTTTTAAAAATAATTTCAATTATATATCAACTCGTAGATTAATGCTTAATTAATATGATCAATAATCAATAAATTGAATAAAATGTCCAAATTCTGTCAAAAACTTTAAACCCCACTAATCTCACTAAGTTCCTTGCCTTAACCACAACTAAATTAAAATCGAAACTCATAAAAACCTGTCACGACACGCGACATTAAAAAAATTAAAAGTCGTCTCTAATTAATGAAATACATAATTTACCGCCATTTCCACACGAAATCTCATAAAATAACAAAAAAAAACAACGAGCCACTCCTCCTTAACGAGCAATTAAATTATTAAACACCAGAGCTCAAGAAATAATGCCATCGAAAAAGCGCTAGACGATTCCAATTCAGAACTTTAGCGACCCAAGGGTCTTGAGTTCGAATCCTGCTTTCGGACAGGCGAACATCTCGGCAGTAAAAGCTTCCGATGTTGTCCTCGAAATGTTGTATCCATAGAAACGATGGACGGCCATCTTTTATCTGGCTCTCCCATCTCTAAACATTAATCTCTTTGTACGGGTTCGTGCCGAGCTAATGTAATTGTACACTAGCTGCCAGACTATGTCCATTCCCAGATAATGATTTGGATGTATCTTTTTATTTCAATGGATTTTTTTTTTGCAATGAGTCATCGTCGTCGTTGTTGTCGTCGTTGTTGTTGTTAAAACTGTCTGTCGTTCTGTTTCTGTAAAAAGCAAAATTTAGTAATTAATTGAGTATTATTTTGTCAAATATGTGATAATATTTGTGAGCTTAAATTGGGAGATGTGTTTAATTTAGTTGGAGATTATTATTATTATTATTTTATTATTATTGTTATTATTATTATTGTTATTATAAGCAGTAGTAGTATTATTATATTACTTTTCCTTATTAATGCTGGAAACAGATGTGAAGCTCCCGAACAAAACATTGTTTTTTTTTAATTTCCTGTAAAACTTCAGAAGTTTTAAAAATCATTTTAATATAATTTTAATATATTTCTGAAAAGAAAATTGAGTTTCAGCGGATTTTCACTCTTTTTCATTTAATTTGATTTAATTTCAGAAGGAAAAAAGTTAGATAAAATATTTTAATGAGTGATAATAAATTGATGTGAAATCGCGTCACGTGTTCGTGGCAATCACGTGACAGGCTCTGTTTGGTTCGATGGGAGACGCTGCAAAGATTTGTGAGATTTGATGTCACAAAGTAGTTGAACATCACGAGATGTTTTTTCTGACGATATTTAAATGCATTAGGTTGACACGTGTTTTGATATCATTTAATTGTATTTATTATTATTATTACTTTATTATTATTATTATTTTATCAATATTATTATTATTATTTTATCAATATTATTATTATTATTTTATCAATATTATTATTATTATTATTATTATTATTATTATTATTATTATTATTGTTATTGTTAATACTTATTTCATCCATGTGAAAATGTGATGTTGTTGTTGTGAGTTAAAAGATAAAACTTCGAAACAGAACCTGAAGACTCTTCCAAGAATAATCGTATCCATGGCAACTGAGCAAAAAGAACAACTGTAAGTGGCAGGGAATGACGAACGAGTTTGTTGGACAACTGGTGAAGAATGAATTGTATCCGGAAGGCCTTAGGGGGTTTTGGAGGTTGTTGGCCATAATAAGCCATAGGGGGGGCCACAGAGGGCCTCAGAGGGGGCATAATGGGTCAGAGGCGCCATAAGGGGCCATAGGGGTCATTAGGTGCTCTGGAGGTCCTCGAGAAATTTGCTTCTAAGTTCCTTCATGGCCTGAAATTATGGACGTAAAAAATAAATAAGGCCCAACAACCGGCGAGCAATAAATAGCAAACGTAAATAAATGTAAATGCAAACATAAATAATAATAATTGTAAAAATTGACTTAAACTCGTCAAAATGCTGAAAACAAATTAATTATTGGTTAATAACCTTCCAACGCGATTTCAATTTTAATTCCGAAAAAGTAATAAAATTAAAATTAATAAATCATTAAATATAGTTATTAAAATGAATAAATTCATTCGATCGAACGATGTCTTCTAAAATCGTCCATCCACAAATTCATACGTTTTTTCCAGCACTTTTCTTTCCAATTTCTTTTCCAAGGCATTTCCAAGGCTGTTGTTTCCCGTAAGGCAGAATTTATGTCTGCTTCCACGTGGCATTTCCTCACAGCTCCTATCTTTACACCCCAGACGCAGGTTTGTATGATTCTTTAAGTGCACTGGTTTGTTGTCATTTCTTTTTTTTAAAGACAAAAACATCGTTCGGATAAAAATTTCTTTATCTTTCCGAGCGAATTATTCCTGTTAAGGCGGACATTAGTTTGGAGAAAGTCTGGAAGTGATGCTGGGTTTGGTATCTGAGGAAAATATGATTGATTAAGTCGAGATAATTTAATAAATTAAATACTATTTGCTGCGCTTTTCTGCTCATAATTGCATGACAATTGTTTGAAAATACTCTTAAGACACATTGAATTTTCAATGATTTTTTAACGTTTTACATTTTATATTTATGTAATGATCAGGTATATGCGGTATGCTATACAGGCGTACTGTCATTGAGTTTATTTCTTGAAGAATCAGACTACAGACGTAGTTTTTCATTCATTAGGACAAGACATTGGTGAAAGAATTTCGATAAAATTCAAGATTTTAAAGGATTAAAAAAATATAAATAAATAAATCTTTTGCTTGTGTTTTAAATTTCTCTGCAATAACATGTCATTTTAGAAGCAATGTCAGAGGCAAAACGATGATTCAATACGTGTCTCTGTCTGTGATTGAAAAGGAAACTTTGAAGGTACGAGTTGAAATTACAAAACGTTCGTTTGGATGAGCAAAAGTTGAGAATAGTGAAAATATTTTTAGTGAATTGTCTTAGTAGATTTTAGTTTACATTTGTTTGGTTAAATTAATTTTTTTTTTAAATTTTAGTAAAATTATGACAGAATAAAGGTTAAAATGAAAAGTTAAACCTCTGCTTTAAATGTTACGATTGTCTGCTAATGCTGGTGATTTTCCTAAATGAACTAACCCTAACCCTAACCCTAACCCTAACCCTAGGTTAGTAACATAGTTTCAAAAGTTAGATTAAAAACGGATTTAAAAACAAAATATTCAACTAAAATATTAACTCTTTGTTAATAACTTTCTTTTGATTATTTTACATTATTTATAAATCAAATGATTAAAAATCATTTTGAAGTATAATTTATTAAAATCGCCAACTCACACCGAGTAACAATTGAATACTATAAGTAACTATAAGTCTTGTTGTATTAAACGTATTAAATAAATAAATAAATAAAAATATTTATCAATCATTTAAGTGACTTTATATTTAGAATTTGTATTATAAATTATTTTATTTTAAATTATAAAACTTTTAAAAATTCACTTCCAATTAAAAAGATGTTACGATCACATTTGTTTATCTAATTATTTAATTCATTATTTATTTATTTATTTATTTAGTTATTTATTTATTTATTTACTTTTTTACTTATTTATTTGTGTATTTTGTACATTTTGTACTAAAGAGAATCCGTGAGAAATAAAAATTTCTAAATCCATATTCAAGAATCAAATAACGAATGACTTTTCATTGTGATTTGTCACCAGCTAAGTCCCTTGTGACGAACTTAAGATGATGAACTTAAATTCAATTTAATGAAATTTTTATTAATCGGAATTTACTGAAAATTATATTAATCGGTATCCATCTTTGTTTCTTACTCAGCTGCGAATTACAAGAATTTGAAAAGTCCCATGGCAGTTGTCCAGGTAACCTGAAAAACAAAAGACGATCTTAAATTAATTTAATTACAATTAATTAATTTAATTACAATTAATTAATTTAATTACAATTAATTAATTTAATTACAATTAATTAATTTAATCTTAAATTAATTTAATTACATATATTAATTAATTAATTTAATTATCCGAATATCATTTCATTGATTTTATCATCGAGTTGTTGCCTTTGAATAATGTTTTTCCTACGAGGAGTTTAAAAAAAAACACACTCATTATAAATTAGATAAAATAATATAAAAGAAATAAATGGATAAAACGCAATAAACCAATCGACGTTTAACAAGAAATACAGCAATTCAACTTGTTGCAAACAAACAAACAAGTAAACAAACAAACAAACAACTGTTCTGAATGCATCTCTCAAGACGTTTCAAGGACATGGAAAAGATAGGATATGTAGCAAATGGCCAATCTGAGGACTTCGATCTTGGACAACTTCTTATCAGGCGGAAGAGTCGGTAGCAGTCGTCTGAGGTGAGCGAAGGCCGTATTGAATGCCTCCACACGGAGTCTTTCCCTGGTCGCATGAGCTGTCCTGTACTTCTCAGTGGCTCTTCTTATCCTTCTCCTCTCCTCTCTCGTGCACGTCGTTTCCCCCGAAGGACTCGCTTTCTTCGGCTTTTGGCCGTGGCAGCGGGAGTGATAGATCTGTGCGAAGGTCTTGTGCGTCAAGTTGGTCGTCCTACGATCTTGGAGTTTGTTCGTAGATTTCAGCTTTGGACTGGAACGATGAGCTGATGGAGACTTAGTCGAGAGGCTGGTTTCTTGGGCGGCTTTCAGAACTTCTAGAAAGGTTTTACTGGCTTTTTTCAAGTTTTCTTCGGCGTCTTCATGCTTTTTAATGTTGGTTGAGTGACTGTTTTGATTGATGGAGTTGTTCTCGTCGCCTGGAATTTTCCTGTGGTCATCGTTTTGAGTGTTTTTAGATGACAAGTTGTTATCATTCTCAGACATTACGTTTGAAACTCAAAATTTTAATCATAGTTTTGTTATGATCTGAGAATTTAATCTGAAAAAGTCGATTAGGTGTTAAGTTAAATTTAGTTAATTTTATTTTTATAAATAATCAAAATTTATTGGAGATTGAAAAAGAAAAATCTTCCACAAACTTAAATAATCCACTAAGTAATCACCAAATCAAATTTTGTTTTTTAATTTCAATAATTGAACTTTAAAATGAAGAATTTCTCTTTTTTTTTTACTTTAAAATTAAAATTTAAGAAACATAGAAATGCATTCGATGGCTATTGTAATCGTACAAACACCTGGCAGTACTTCCTCCACATCGCAACGTCTGCCTTTTATTGGCGGGAACAGGGGACGGTTTGAAGAGCAGGTGCCGAACTGATGATGATGATGATGATGATGATTATGCAAGTGTATCTCATAAAAATAAGTTGCAAAAAGCAAAAAAAAAACAAATCAACTGAAATATAAAGGAAATACGAAGAGAAACTCAAATTTTAACATCAATCAATTTTAACTGATGATGATAACGATGGTAATGACGATGCTAATGTTGTTGGTGATGATGATGATGATATTATTAACATTAAATGTTATTATAATCTCTCATATTTTAAAACTATTTTTTTTATATTGAAGTTATTAATCGAATTATTTAGAAATTCGCTATCAGCACCGATCAGCAGATAAAAATGTCCACCATGATCTAATTACAGTCTCGATCAAGTGCCATCGATGTGCACAAATTCGATAAACTCCTAATGAAGATCAAACTTTGAGATCATTCGAACCGACCCAAAGTTGAATTCCTCTGAAAGTATTCTTAAATGTTAACTGAATATAATCACTTAATTGTATTTTTTTTAGTGGTATCTTATCATTGCAGTTAGCAATACTATCTAGTAATTAGCTCATTATATTTTTGAATTAATTTTTTTTTTAATTTACTTATTTTAATTTACAATCATTAATATATTAATTATATATTAATAACAGAATATATTAATTATCATAATAATAATGATTAATAAATAATATTTATTTATTTATATTTTTTATAATATTTCATTTATTATTTTTATATGTACATATGTTAATTTTAATTTTTTTTTAATATTTCATTAATAATTAGTTTATTAAATTATTGTACCTAATAGTAATAGTAATATTGATTATATAAAAGTATTATTATTATTATTATTATTATTAAAACATATCGTCACTAATTTGAACCAATCAAGTTGACACCTAACAGAACGACTTCTTAGAAATATTCTAATTTCTGCCACAAACCTCAACTTCGTTGACTTGCAAAACCACGATTAATAATATCTAGGAACTCCATTCTTTAATGCATTATTATTATTTTTACTATTATTGCTATTGTGATTATTATTATTATTATTATTATTATTATTATTATTATTATTATTATTATTATTATTATTATTATTATTATTATTATTATTATTATTATTATTATTATTATTATTATTATTATTATTATTATTACCCATGCTGTCATTGTTATTTAATTTTGTCGAACTTACGTCATTAAGCTCATTAAATGCATCGTGACGGGTTCGTAATTCTCTGCCCAAGTTAAAGGAAACATTTTCAACAAGATCCATATTAGAATTATTATTATTATTATTAATATTATTATTATTATTAATATTATTATTATTATTATTAATATTATTATTATTATAATGTTGCCTTGATGTCACGACCTTAGCTCATGTCGCCGTTGGAGGTGTCATTAATTATTATTATTATTATTATTATTATTATCATTATTATTATGTAATTATTATGATAATAGTGTAATCGTTATATTATTCTAATTATTTATTATCACATTTAATTTTAATAGCATATAATCTTATAATATCACAATCTTTAATCGTCATATTTACTTAATATACTATAATCGTTGGTTGCCATATTTAATTTTCATATTATAATTGCTAAATATGGCAGTAATTTTGTTATAATATTCTTATTCACTTGTTGTCAAATTTGTTCCTGCTCTCATTCTGAGAGCATTCATGAATCTGTAACCATAAACAAACTCAAAAAACATATTTCGCATAAGAAATGCTTTTATTATTATTATTAATATCATTATTATTATTATTATTATTATTATTATTATTATTATTATTATTATTATCATAAATAGAATATTTAAAACAATAAATAATCTTGTTATTACAAGATTGTATTTATTTTTATATTCTTTTTTTATATGTGTATGTATTGCTACAGCAATTATTATTATGGTAAAGTTAATGTTACAATAGTAACAATATTAATTATAGTTATTATTATCTCAATCTCTGATACTGCTGTGGTTAATGTTAAAGTTGTTGTTGCGTCTGTTGTTGCTGTTGTGGTTGTTGTTTTTAGTTATTTAAAGAATCTTCCAGAAGTCCTTGTGATTAATTTTGAAATTCATTCACTTGTGCTTTAAAATCAGCTTCAATTGTTAAGGGAATTTTACAATATATTTAACAGGCAGGTTATTCTGACAGCAAAGGCCACATTTTTAATGTTTTTTTTTATCAGCCACTGATAAGCCCTCGACTTTCACCTGCCTATAAATTGGACCGGAAATGCCCATCGCACGTGACCAACTTTGACTTCCGGTTTGGACATCTCAATTGACTTTTATAATTTCATTGAAAGCAATTTATATTATTATTATTTATTTATTTATTTATTTATTTATTTATTTATTTATTTATTTATTTAATTATTTATTGTTGTCAGTAATTGATTGTGTTGTTGTTGCTGTCGTTGTTTCTCTTGTTGATGTTGTTGATAAGGTTTTTTTTTTGTTGTTGGGAGGAAAGTTGTAAAGTTTCGATGGTAATCAACTCTAGCACACCTTTTGTATGACTGCATACCTGTTATCACGTGACACAAATACGAAAAGGATGACAAATCATCTGAAAGTCTGCGTGGGTTTTGTCCATTTATTGCTTTCAAACGGTGGTAACAACAACAATAATAACAATAACAGCGTAATATTAATAATACCATTATTAATAATAACAATAATAATAATAATAATAATAATAACAATAATAATAATAATAACGGATGTACAGAAAAGCCTGTACTTCTTTTAATATGTACAAATCAGTCACAAAACACACAAAGGCTTGGATCACTTGAAAGCATGAAAATGTGAATTGCTTACATGAGGCAAGTTTTGAGCAATTAAAAAATAAATTGAAGAAATCTTAGAATATGCCTCTCTGAATAAAAATTTAAAATGATTTTAATTGGTTAAAAAAAAGAGTTTTAATCACAAATTTAAAATTTATAATTTATAAAAATAAATCAGGACCGTCACACTGCAGAAATGACTTGAAACGGTTACCTCGAATGTTTCAAAATTCTTAACGAACTGTTAGAGAATCGCTGGGAAAATTCCCACGTAATCAATACAACAACAACAACAATAACAATAACAAAAGCAATAGCAACAACAACAACAACAACAACAACAAAAACAATAACAATAAAATGCAAAACAAAATATTCTAATTTAAAAAACTTCCAAGTGAAGCTTGATGAAGAGGCGTCAATCTTAAAATAATAACAATAATAATAATAATAATAATAATAATAATAATAATAATAATAATAATAATAATAATAATAATAATAATAATTGAGATAATAATAGTAATAATAATTGTACGAAATTATTATAAAAGTTTTTTTTCAATCTCTAAACTTCACGAGCCAGTCGTGTGTATCCGTCTATCTTTGAGTTGCGAAGGTAAAGAATCTGCAGGTCACGCTTGATTTATTCCTACCTGTTTGGGTGCCTGGCTAACAATATCTCAACGATAATAATAATAATAATAATAATATTCATTATAATAATCTTTATCTTAAAGAGAGATAAGATTATACGACAATTTGTAATAATAATAATAAGTTGTTAAAATCGTCATAATATAATTTCTTACAGGCCAGCCTTAATCAAATTATTATTATTGTAATTTTAATAACTATTATTATTAATGCATTATTATTGCGGTTGCTATTGTCATTAACATTTCGTTAACGCGCTATTCTTAGCCGTCGCTTCGACAAATGCCACGATTTTCGGAAAGTTCTCGGAAAATCCGAGAATTAAAAGGTCATAGTTTGTTCAGCCAAGTCCCTGAGACCACAAGAGCGATGAGGGTCACGAGGGCCACGAAGGTCAAGATGGCCAACCACACGAAGAGTGCCCATATTGCCCTGTCCTCGCCAAAATATGGTTCGTCCCAGAGTGGATCGTTGTCAGGCTCCGTTTGAACTGTTGAGAGAAATGGGGTTGTTATTATAGATTTGGTCAAAAATGTTCAAAGTTGTATACACATACCTTCGTTGCTTCTCGGCCTTACGACAGTTAGGTTTCGACCCGGATAACCGGGCTCGCCCTGTGGACCGGTATCGCCTTTGATTCCCTTGACCCCTGAATGACCTTTGTCCCCAATTAACCCTGTAGAACCCATAGGGCCTGTGTCACCCTGTGTTCCGTTCGGACCCCTGGCGCCAGTGTATCCTTGAAGCCCTGGAAGACCCAAATCACCCTGATGTCCTTCTTCACCCGTTTTACCGATGGAGCCCGCGTCTCCTGTATCCCCGGTTGGACCCTTAAGAAATGAATAAACGTTCTCAAGACATTACATTAGTTTTGAGAATTGTACGCTTGAAAGGCTAAAAATGTGAATATGACGAAATTGTCTCAATATTTTAGAAACGTTTATGTCTTTATTCCTCATAAATTCGTGGAAATTCGCTTCAAAACAGTTTCCCAATCGCGCTGGGTTTCTACGTAACAAGGATCGGCTGAATATCTTTATTTAATCTCAATTAATCAATGCTTGTTTTGTTTATCAAGTTTTTAAATTCATATTTTCAATTTCATTCTTAAGAAAATTGGATAATGAAATTATTTTATATTTATTTAATAATAGCTTTATTTTAAAACACAAATAAAAGTTATTTCACCAACCGTTTCTCCCACTACCCCCTTGAGACCGGGAAGTCCTTTCAAGGGTGGCGTGGTGGTCGGTGGTCGAATAGAAACTGTTCTGTTTGACGGGATGAGGTGACCCTTTTCGCATGTCGTTGCGGGGTTTGAATTTTGTTCTATGATTATTTGATTATTCAAATTTGTTTAATAATTATTCAATTATTTAAGTTAATATTTATTTTCATAATAAAAATTAACTAAGTTAACTAATAATAATTAGTTAAATATAAATTAACTAATCCCGATCAATTGCATTTTAGCGGTAATAATTCATTTAATAATAATAATAATAATAATAATAATAATAATAATAATAATAATAATAATAATAATAGTTAATTTATATAGCGCCATATGCATAGCGTCGGAGGCGCTTTTTTATTTTTTATCCAATCAATCTGTTAATGAATTGAGCCTGAAGACGAGAATGGAATTACCGTTGCTGTAGTAAAAAATTTCTATTTCGGTTGAGTATGGCTGCCGAACGGAATCGAAAGTTACATCGGCGAAGAGGTTGTCAGTGTTGACGTCTAGAAAGGTGTACAAGACGCCAGTAGCAAAGCACTGCTTGGAAGTGTCAATGTAGTTGTTTTGGAAAGCTCTCACGATGGAAGGCTCATTTGGAAAGTAAAGTCCAATCATGTCGTACTTTTTAATTGGAATGCATCCGTTACTATAATAGCTTTCCAAGTAAACCTGTAAAATATCATCAAACAATGCCGTGATAAAGTGATTAAAATCAATTGATTACTTAAGAAATGACCAGTGCTTAGAAATAAAATTTCAAGTTTATTTTATTTTTAATTATTTTTTATTGCAATTTTATTTGAGTTCCTCACGAGCAAAAGCCACAACCACTCGATCATCAAATCTTCTCAATTTAATTTGCAGTTACAGAAGATTTGTCAAACTTGAAACCCAAATAAAACGAATTAAATATTAACACGCACAAAAAAAATAATAGCAACAATGTCTCACGTTCTCCTTCCATCCGGGAGCAACCGTAGGGTAGTACCATGCGTGACCAACGGGCTTCATGTTGACCAAGTTACAAGGACTTGAGGGTCTGTATACGATGATCAAAGCAGGTTCTTGGGAAGCGGCAATTGCCGAAAAGGCAAAGACGAATCCATCGCTGGTAGCAAAGTTTGGAAGGAGTTGGATTCTTCTGTTGTTGCCTGCATTCGTTGGTTCACCACCAATGAAGCTGGAACCGAAGCTGTTAATCTCGCCTGTATTAATTAATTAATTTATTTATTTATTTATTTATTTATTTATTTATTTATTTATTTATTAATTAATTTATTTATTTATTATTGTTATTATTTATTTATTTTTTATTTATTTAGATATTTGTTTAACCATTTATTATACTTTATGTTTTACTTTTAAATTGATTTTAGTTCGCAGGCGAACTCAATTATTTTTAAATGTATTTCATGTGTTAAATAAAGAATCAAATTGATCTTGGTTTCTTCACTCGGTTTACTGCTGTTGATATTATGCTTACCAATGCTATTAAATATAAGTAATACATAATTAATATTATGTTTAGTAAATACCATTTTATTTCACTTAATCAATTAATAATTGCATTTATAATAATATTTTCACTAAAAAATACATTCTTCAATAACAAGACTTGCATACATTTCATGGATATTTTTCCCAAAGTTCAAAACAACGAAATTTTAAAAATAATAATAAAAAACCTCACTTGAATTAGTCCCGATTTGAATAAAAATTGTAAAAAATACAATCGACGATTTCAGTGAAAAGCGGCACATGGTTTCAGTCGACTTGCTAGTTCAATGTTTACCAATTCCTTAACGTTTACCTCATAAAGTATGTTTTGTTGCTATAGCAACGACAGAATTAACTCGAGATTAATTCTTCTCTACACTTCGCGCCAACACTTCGGCAAATATTCTGCTACAATCACGACTCTGTTTGGCATTAAGATGTCTTTAGTGTTAAAATATTCCTCCGCTACCAAACGCGCGAAGCTCCAAACCAGGACAATGTGAGCCCCAGCACGATCGTTCTGTCATTGTTTTTGTTTTATTATGTCAAAGGTTTCATGATGATGAGTTGTTATTATTATTATTATTATTATTATTATTATTATTATTATCATTATCATTATTATTATTATTATTTATTATAATTACTTAAATTGAATTAAACTAAATTAAACTTAAACTCTCCCAAAGGATTGCAGTCCTTAAGAAGATAGGAGGACTTTGCAATCGGTGAAAATGTTGATCGATGAGTTTTTACAATCCACGATCTTCTAATTTACTTCGTTCTCTGCCATTTTTAAGCTCAATCATCCTTCAAAATGATTCAATTTAATTCCGCTTTAAGTGTTGAAATAGGATAAAAATTATGACAATGGCTCCTCAGTGGGGCATTACTCACAGATTTGAAATGTTGCTTTGACGTTCGCTCAACATCTAAATAGAGCTTTAGTCATAAAGCTTCCTACAGACAAACAAAGCCTTAACTCAGAACTCCATAGCAAAATCTATCGCAGGAAATAAATTTTCAGCAAAGACAAATATCAGTGCTTTCAGGATTTTTCATTCCTCAAATGCCCAACCTACAAATCATCGCAGTTGTAGTTAATCTAAATTAGTGAATTATCCTGCTGTTTAAGCTGCCAAAAAAGATTTTAAAAAGTTTTTTTGACATTTTGAAATAATAATTAGAAGCGATAGGAAATATTATTTAGATTCGAATATTTATATTCTGTACTTGGTAAAGAAAATATTTTGTAATTGACTTGAAGAGGATGTAATGCTTCATTTATAATGATGAAAGAAATATGTTAATTGGAAGATGTTAATTGATTTTAAGACCTAATTAAACACTTATAACTTGAAAATTTATAATCGTTAATGATTGCGCAAACTAAATTTGAAGTTTGAATTGCAATCGTAATTTCCAGTTTCGGGCACTTGTCTCTCAACGTATGACAAAGTGAGGCCATTTCTCGAATGCTTAGAATATTTTTCGCTCGAGCAAATATTGCACTGCCAGGCACCTACTTATTTGATTCAATGATGATGAAATGAATAATTAAAGCGCTTTAACTACTATACCAATAACAACAATAACAACGACTTATTATTAGCTCCTTGTTGACATTCTATTCATTCTTCTATGACGTGTTGAAGTGCACGGAAATTGACTTAGAAGAGAATTCCAAGTAATTCCGTAATTTCTAACGGAATCTGGTTTTTTTCCCTCGATTTATTTTTTTTTTCCATCTTAACATCTTCTTTTATCTGTGGCCAGAGAAGACATTTAATCTGTTATTCAAAGAAAAGAGTTAAAATCATAAAGAAAAACAAAAACAATGGCAATATATTAAAAATTAGACTATCATGTTCATCAGGTCAGTTGCCCTCGATGTGTACGAAGTTTCAAAGGAATTATAAATTAATAACTCTTCATGCATATTTATCTTTATTAACCTCGTCGAAAACCTGATAAAAATGTTTGTATATTAGAACTTTATTTACTGCCTACGTGGAAAAACAATCTTGAGATGAGAGTGAAACTTTCGAAACATGATGAAAATCACTGAATGATTTTTTTTTCTTTACGAAATCGTGGCCATTGAAAAAGGAGTTTATATGTTTTAGTTATTACGAATGATTCAGAGATTCAAAACTGAAATTGAAAATGAAAAATTACAGCTCATTCATTTGTCAAGGCTGAAATAATTTTCTCGAGTAAAAATGAAAAAAATATCTGAAAAATTCCACTTTGGCCTTTTCAGCATTATTCATTTCAACCCCCCCTACACATCTTCAGGTTCAATCTTCAATCTGCAGGTTATAGTTTTTAGTTGGGTTTATTAGTTTATTCAATTTAAGAGCTAAATAAAATTCCTGCCATTAATGAAGTTAGTTAGAAAAGATAACTTGAAATAAGAAATGCTTCAAATAAGAAAAAATAAATATTCATATTAAAAAATTAAAAGAACATACATTAATAAAAGTATTATTCGATCTCAATCATTTCAACCAAAATTCTATTAAAGCAATTTGGAGGGTGGGCTTCAAAATAGCAGAGAACCGAGTAATCTAAAAAATCATGGATTTTTTTTTATAAAAAT
This sequence comes from Hirudinaria manillensis, assembly GCA_034509925.1. Lineage (NCBI taxonomy): Eukaryota > Metazoa > Annelida > Clitellata > Hirudinida > Hirudinidae > Hirudinaria > Hirudinaria manillensis. Next base: position 11,192,887 of record CM067528.1, on the reverse strand, counting down.
TTATCAATCAACGTTTTTACCGATTGCAAGACCTCCACAAATCTTCGAGTCCAAAATTCCTGAAAATGTAAAGTGTTTGACGGTATTTGTGGTACTTCACAAAGAAGCATCAACGTTCGCCATTAATGTCCTCACTTTTGACGAGCATTTCTATAAAAGAACCTATGTCAGGAAACAAAGCATCATTAACGACGACATTAATTTACATTATTTATACAAGATTTATATATGGTCGTGACAGTTTAGAAGATTTGATGGGACCCAGTCAACTTTTTTGGTATAATAGTACCCTTTAGTAACCTTCTCGGGTACCAAGTCCATAAAAATTATAAGTAAAAACGCTTTGCTATGCCTTCCTAACTCACTAAGTAATAGATATTAGATTGCATCGGACATCCAAACATAATTACAGTAATTTCACGTAACAGCGACAAAACTAAATTTAAAGATGAACATTCCTGATGAACACCTTGTACTTACAAAGAAGTCCACAGCGCTCCAAATATCTCATCAGGCACCTTTCAAAGAAACCCCACATGAAGCTGCTAATTTCAAGCTGTCAACGATAATTCAAGACGATAATAAGCTCAGAAAGTTAAGTTTTTCTTTCGAAACTTTTTCAAGAGCCTCACACTCCAGTTTACAAGTTTTCGATTTCAAGTGGTTAATAATTACACGAATAACCTGCACACGTCACAAGGTGAACGTGTTACCCCACCGGCCGTGATTCATCTTAAATTATCTCAAGTACTCGCATATCCTCGCATACTTTTAAGCACAACTCGAGAAATATTCGAGAGTTAGCTTTTCGCCATCTGATCTGATTCGGATTTGTACAACTCCGACGACACTTGGACAACAAATGCTTTCTGGGAGACTATAAAGCCCAATATGGATCAAAAGTATAATGTCAAAAGTATGCATCATAAAAAAAAATGGCATTTTCACAAGCTTTCACTAGAAAAATCGTGGTGAAATGTTATAGTTCAAGTTATGTGCAATATAATACTTCACAACAAAATGTACATCATATCGCAGAAATTGTCCAAAAAATGTTCAAATACAAAATTCAAAAAAAAAAAATCAAAAGAAAGACTTAAAATTAGAAGGAATATTTACAGACATCGAGAGCATCTAAACCTCGGCCGAGCTTCGACGAGACTCGAGAAGAAAAATTAATCGACAGCCACCCCCGGCAGTATTAACTCTAAGATCTTTCTTTACGGCGAGTCTACTCGGCACGGACGAGCGGACTTGCGGCTGCCCGGAAGCGAACCTCCGTCATCTGGAGTCGGGTCGAGACGGACTCCTGAACAGGTCGATGCCGGCGTCTCTCATGGACTCTCTGATGGATTCGACGGGAAGATTCGAGGCGTCGCTGACGGCAGAAGTCCTCGACGAGACGGTGAGCAGAGCATTCATTATGGCTGGTTAAAAGATAAAAAACAAATCAGTTTGTCAGCCAAAAGTGGCAGTTTTTATTTTTATATTATATTATTTTAAATATCATTATTTCATTATATTGTTATTGTTACATTTTTACAATAAGACTGTTAGAAAAATATTCCTCAATAATGCATAAGAATTAATGCAAACATTTGGATCAATGAGTTCAAATTTTTGGTAGTGGCCTAAAGTCAGAAAGTAAAAGAAAGTTCATAATGTACAAACTATTTCAATGCATTTGCCAGAACATCAATTTTTTGTTTTTAAATTATGGATTTTTTTAATTGATGAACCTACTTCCTCTTAGAACAGAAAGCTTGCAATCTTCTTTCAGCCAAAGAAGGGCATGTCTTTTGAAGTCATTTGAATTGGCACTCAGCCCAATGGAGTTCCAGTAGGAGTTAAACATTGGCCTGAGGAAAAGACTGAACTACAAATGAATAAGACAGACAAATCTTAGGGAAATCCAAGAAAACTTTGACATGTTTTAATGAAAATAAATGGCGGATAATGCCAACGTCAATTCAGAAAAGATTCAAAAAGTTCAAAGCAAAAACCCAATTAATAAGTAAAGAATATCATCTAACAATCCAAAACTTCCAATTCCTCAATGTGCTGATGTGAACATAATCTTCGAATCTTTGATTCAAAGGGACGGCCACGGCCGTCTTGGAGGAGGAGGAGGAGGCAGAGGACGAAGAAGACGTCGACGACTTGGAAGTCGCTCCGTTTTCCGGGAGTTTCGACTGGCATTCCCTGGTTTTAAAATCAAACAAAAAGAAAAAAAGGTTAAACTTCGGCTTGGCACGAAGCTAAAGTTCCACTCAACCACCACTGGAGAAAGTTTATGCCTGTTACAGACAAAAACATACTTAATCTGTCTACAAAGGGTCTTGATTTCAGCTTTCAAAGCATCGGTTTCTGATTCCAGGTCTTTTGTTTTGGACTTTAAAAGCCGACAGCAATTGGCAGCTTTAAAATGCATTTCCTTCTTAACGTCAACTTAAGCTTAAAATCAAAAAGTTTTTCAACTTACTCTTGTAAAGAATCGAAGCCTTTGACTTTTTATTCGAGCCTCCCTGATGACCGGACGTGTCGGAAACGATGGAAGGAACGATCTCGTGCAGCTGATCTAAGCAATTCTGGGAAGAAATGCATTAATGATTAAACTATTAATAAGTCAAAATGTTGTTACTTGTAGCTAAGGAATTAGTAAGGCTTCATTGAAAGATATTTCATTATTTTATGTCTAGTCTTTCCTGCATCTTGACTTCTTACTCATACCCACAACTGCAGCACTTGCATTGGCTCTCCTTAGACGGTTTCGAACAAATTCCTTAATCGCTTTCTCTAAAGTAGGCTCCTTTTTGTCATGCAGAAGCAATTAAAAAATCTAAATGGCTTGCCCTTTCCAACATTATACCTCTGACGTTCACAACTCTGTCATTCTTCACCTGTATCTTGCTACGTCTTCTTTGCTCTGCATTGATATGAGAAGGCCGTTTGTGACGAGGAATCTTCTCTCCCGTCGGAACCGTTTCTCCGTCGCTCGACTTCTTGGGTGCTTTCTTGACCAACGTCTTCTCCGTAGTAGCTTTAGGAAGGCTGGCAACTTTAAATTCCACCTTGATGCCGGAAGAAGACTCCACGTCGGACCACTTCTTCTTCTTTCCAGTGTCGTCCTGATTGTCTTGAAAGACGTCATCTGAATCAAAGTTGCTCAACCTCTTCTGATTCTTGACTGTTACAGGAGGTGATGTGCTGTTGGACCTAGTCAAACAACTTCTGGAATCAAACATCCAATTGCAAATCAAAGGATTGTAACGTGTTCAAATATCATAAGCCTATCCATTGGAGTATTCATTAACCATTTAATCATTAATGTTTATTAGCTGAAGACAAGAAAGTTAAATGCAGGCAAGAAAAGCAAATTGCCCGACACGTTAGAAACAAACCTAGACAATTCAAAAACTGTCCCATTCAAAGCCATAGATGAAGGAGCATTTGAAGACAGATTAGAATCAAAAGTCTGATGCAGAAAATCATCAGGGAAGGTCTGAGCAAACAGACGAGTCTCTTGGATACCTAGGTCCTCCTCGTGAAGAGAGCCGAGCATCGATTCCAGGGTCTCGAGATGGGGTATGAAGGCCATGTCATTGGTGCATCCATTGAGTAAATCAAACTTAAAAGGGTCAGAGCTATTTTGGTTATCACTGGGATCTTGAATAAGCAGGTCTGGCTTGTCATGATGAAGATAAATGCTGCTTCTGTTGAAATGTTGTTCATGCTTCCCATTAAGTTTCTGTAAAAATAGATTAATCGTATTGAACTTACAGAATAAACTAAGTGCAAGACCAATTTCAATTATTATTAACTACATCTAAACTATTTAACTCCTTCTTCAGGAATTTTATGCTTGGTTTATCCAACAACTTTCAACAAAATTCTCTTAATATCTATTTGCCTACCATTTAATGCTTAGATACATTCAAATAATGTGATGAAACTGTATCTGAAATTGCTCAATTTTTGTCTTATCATGATGAACCCTAATCTGTTAATCTGCTTAGTCTGCAGACAAAATCAGCAGACAGTTGAGAGTTACTGAAAATAACTATTAAAAATGGAACTGAATTTTAAACTCTTTCATTTATTATATCTCTCTTTTATTATGTCCAGAATTATTTTATAATTATGGTTACTATGTATCTCTAGAGAAGTTACAAAACAGTTTTTATGTCTGGTAATATTAATTATTAGAGCTTCGCTAGCAGGTTAAGCTACTGATAAAACTGCTGGCTAACAGCTTAGCTTAGGTGTCACCAATTAATGAACTTAAGCCCACTTGGCAGCCAAAGAAAATCCACTCGAAGGTGGCCATAAACAAATTCATCTCAGAGCACAAATGCATCAATAAACATGTCGTAAGCAACAAAAGTAGAATATTTACATTCTACCCAAATGCCTTTAAAGCTTGAAACCAAAACGCGCCGTCGACCTTTCTATCAGCCTTACAGAGGAAGGTGAAGGACACCTGCTGGCCACGTGATGATCACGCACCGAGCATGCTCATTCTGACCAATGGGAGAGCACTAAAGTTATTATAATTGAAGATATTTATAGCTCCAGCTCTGGAGGCTATAAATTCTCAACGAAGAGAACCGGGAACTCTTAGCCGGATTCAGCAATTTTTTGAGGGTGGATGGTTTTGCGCTGCCAAATTTTGACTACAATTTTGGCTTGCATCACCAGAAAATGCTGCCACGAGCGAGCGCTATCAAGGAATAATTCAACATAATAGCTCATACTTACAATTATTTAATCCGATTATCGCTCCTAAGGAAATGCTCACGAGCAAATATTTGCTTTTATGAGAAGGGCTATCTTTTGAAATATCGAATGCAATCGAGAGCTTACCTCTTGCATCAGCTGGTAATCTTCCAGATGCAGCGAATCCAAGTCCTGGAGGTCGGGAAAGTCAGATTCCTTCATCGCAATTCGTGGGAAATAAGACTACCGTCAAAAGGTGATGTCACGTTTTTGACCAGCCTTCCCTGAAAACCAAGTTCCGATTCCTGAGACTGAGACGGCTTGGAAACAACGCGATCGATCTCCTTCCTAGATAAGCTATTAATTATCGTCCGCTTAAGCGACCGGACAAAATATCAAAGCTATTTCGACTAATAAACAGAGAAATAAGTTATAAGAATTAACAAATCGACTGCTTTAAAAGGACTAGCAGGTCGTTTTCCTCCGCTCATCCCCTCATTGGTCTTATCTCCCCGCGTTCGAGGTCGCCCCTCACTCTCTTGTCCTTCACGATCCCACTCGAGAGCACGTGCTTCCTTCGTGTTTACTATGAGCTTGCTGTCACGTGACGCAGCTCGCAGCTGAGGAAGGTCGATGAAGCGCTACATAATTTTTTACTTTAAAAAAATGGTCTAATATTGGAAGTGAGGATCGGATGTCTGTTTCCGTTATCTATTTTCATAATAACTCAATTCCTTCATTGCAAATCAGGCCACGCCCCATACTTTGAGCCCGGACTAGACAATTCTCTTATGTAGATGCTATGTAAATATTTTTTTTAAAATTAATAGCTGGCAAGACAAATTGAAGTGGTTATAAAAAAAAGCTCGTGCTTATCAAGCTAGAATTTTGCAGTCGTAAACTACTATTTGAATATTCGTAGAGGTACAGAGGCACAGCACCAATTGAGGTATAAAATAATATCTAATTAAGCGATCAATTTCAAGAGTTAGATGTAAAGTAGGGTTAATAACCCCGAAATGTTTCTAAGAAAATCCAATGAAATGCAATCTCAAACAATTTGATCCAGTTAAAGCATTTTTAAATATTAAAGTATTAAAGTGGAGAGCTTAATTTAAGGAGTTGAAATGTGCTCGTTCACGTTTACTCAAATCACTATCATAACAATGTATTTTGTAATGTGTTGACTATTACCTATTGATAATGTACTGTTAGACGCATAGCATTGAATTTCATTTATCAGCCAAATTTTATTTCTGTATGTAGATGATCAAAGAGATCTATGGCCCTTGCATTTTTGAATCTCTTTTGAAGACGTTGTGTCATTTGATCACCATTTAATTAGCAATTAAATGCAAGAAGTGATTGCCCACTAAATTATATCACATCACATGATAAGCCCAACTTCACTTATTATTCGAAGGTAGTCAAAGAAAATATTAGTTATAAATATAGTTTTTCATTTTAGATTGCAAAGCCAAACACACACATTTGAGAATTTAGTTTAATTTAATTATAATGACACATCTGTTACTAGCAAAGGGCATTTTCAATTACCCTCCTAATAGTGAATTATAACAAAAAATCTGACCGGATTAACAGTGAGAACAGAGCCTTTTTAGTTCTTTACTGCTGTAATTAAATAGAAAAATCTTTATAAATCTGGTTCAAGGTTATTACTACTTTTTAAGGCTACTACGAATTACAATAACAAGAAGGAAAAATATTTCCAGCATCTTGTAAAAAATATCTAATGCCTTTAGCACATCAAAGTAAACAGTTTTTGGTTATCGTCTGCTGGCGCGCTTACAGTGGAAAAGTGTTTTTTTATTCTTGATCGGAAAGTTAAGAAAGATATTGGTTTGATTGTACGTCTACATTTTAATAAATTGACACAAGAAACGTGAGTCCCCTCGAGATGCTTCGCCTCAAAATTGCTGTTGCCATTGCAATTATAAAGGCTTGTCCTTCAACTCTTACTCCAGAAGCTTTTGCTTCTCAACTCTGTGCAAGGCGCTGTTTAGAAATTGCCGAATCAGTAAGACGAGAAAACCAGATGAAGGGAGAGATCGTTAATCTCAGACAGAAACTTCTGGACAACAACCTTAAGATAGATGAAATTTTGCTCTTGAAAAGAAAGGGTATAAAATTTAATGTCTTACATTTGCTTAAATTTCTTGCATTTTGTGTGGAATCCCATATTTTGCCTAATTAATACCAATTTGATTACACATTAATACATTGTGTTGGTTCTAAGGAAGCTTTTAAAACTGTTACTAGTTTATTAATCATATTTGTCATACCAGGTTGTAAAAGAAAGAAAGAAGCTGACAAATGCAATGACAATGAAGTTGATATTCACTTTGATATGTTGAAAAAACTTAAAACAGAATATTTTCACAGCATTGCTGAAAATTTCCAATCAACAATTTTTGATTTTAAACGAGAACCCATCACTGCCTTCCATTTTCTCAAACATTTTCTTTCATTGAAAGAGCAGAACAACGCTTTAACTGAAAGCACGACTTCATTTAATGAAAATGAAAAGTTACTTTCATCAATTTCTGCAGTAGAATTTCTCATTGGTGATATTTTTTGGAATGATGACAAGAGCCTGAAATCAGAGACAAGCATGTGAGTCACTGAAAGACCCTTAAGATGTTTGAATGTGCACTCATATCTTCGTGAATCTAAAATCTTATTCAAGTAAAATCAAAGTAGTCATTTCAGAATATTTCCAGATCAACAGTGTTAGCAATTGATTCTTTCAAAAAGATTGTCGAAACCGTTGGTAGGATGCTGGACACAGTAACCTCCATCAACTCACCCCATCTTAATATAAAAGTTCCAATACAAAATATGCTAAGGAAAATAATTGATAACATGAAACTCTTCTTGTGGAATTTTATTGGACATTCCAACTTTGAATTTGTAAGTGATATAAGATCTTTTCAGACATACTGAGCTTTGATACTAAGACAATCATTAATGATATGACTCCATTTAACTATTTCTAATTCTAAAAAAAATAGGTAGATGAAGCATGGAGAGGAATGCTGGATAGATTGCTCTTAGTATCAAAATGCGGCTCAACACTGAGATGCTGTTTGATTTGTGCACTTGTGCAAGTCGTTTCAATGGTGGCTCATCAAGTGAAAACCACAGGTAGCAGGGGCATCACTTCTCTGCTTGATGAAGCCCGCCCTCAAACCCTGGAAAACTCTGCATATATATTTTTCTGCCTGGAAGGGATACTGGCAATGGTAAGAGTTGTTTTTGCTACTCCAGCAGATGTGTTGCTGAGTGTCAACTTATCACCTATTACGTTACCTTATGTTATGTTATAACTGCTGGAAATGTATTTTTATTTTCTTAGTTGGATTAGTGGCAAGAAATGTTTAATTTCATTAAATAATGTAATGAATGTTGAAAGACATGATTTGATGAAGTTTGAACTTCATCTGATTTTCAGTCTCCTCTTCACGGCAGTGGTCAGTCTGACCTGATGAAGACAATGAATGCAGAATCTAAGAAATTACTCAACCACTCTTTAATCCACATGGTGGAAATATATCCATTGTTCTCCATCAGAATTTGGGAAGTTGGAGGACTTTTGAACGAATTCAAAGAGCAGTGAGTCTGCAATTGCTGCTTCGCATCTAATACCAGTGTTTATTAATTATTTATGGGGAACTTATAATTCCATAGTGATAATGATCTTGTAGCAAAGCTTAAAATTGGATCTGATTGATTCGTTATGTCTGAAAGGTGACTGCAATGGTGGCTGCTGCTGACAGCACCTTCTGACATTTAACTCATTTGATCAAAACTCAGAACCATTTTCAAATTTGGCAAAAACCTTTTGGATTCAGCTTAGAAAAGGTCTACTACATCACCCATTTAATGATCATCAGGGATGCCAAGAATTATAGCACAATAAGTTTTGTTGTTATTTATAATTATTCTATTTTTACAATTTATGGGAATTACAAGAAATTTAAATCAAGCTGAATAAGCTTTCATAAATGGAAGTTTCATTACTCCCTTAGGTGTCAATTATTTGTTAACGCTATTTCTAGAGGTTTTCATTTTACCAGATTGAGGGCTTTTTCCGCAATTGTTGTCCGAACCTTTGCCCGGAGAGTGTTTCGATGATCTTTGACTGGCAGACCGAGTGGCCGAATGCGTAGGTGCCGAGGCAGAATACCTGCCGTGAATTTAAATTTGAGTTACGGGGAGCAGCGGAAGATCCCGATTTTGTGTTGGGATTCACCTACTTTGAGGAATTCTTAAGCAGGCCAGAGGATTTGCCGGATAAGACGGCGTGGGGGCCGTTGGATGAAGGAAGTTGCTGTACCGAGGCAGACGTTTGGGTCTTGCCGCCGGTTTGAGTCCTCATCATTGGGTGCGTCCTCCTGAGGAACTCTCTGACTCCAGTGGAATTAAGGAAATCGGACTGGATGATCCTGGACCAAGGATTCGAGTCTATTATGTCCAGTGCAGCCACTGCCAATGCTCTGCCAACCTGTTTGACGAAGAGAGCATTCCTTAAGTGATTAAGTCTTGCAATAAAGAGAGTGCACTCGAAGGCAGATGATTACCTCCTCGAAGTGTGCAATGGTGTATTTCTGGGGTATTGTACCCAGCGGTAGTGGAGGAGTGGCCCTGCCTTTGTCGCCGACAGCCTGCGGAATGTGGTTGACTATGCGTCCGGTGTTGTAGTTGCACTCGAGAGTGTAGCTGGAAGCAAAAAGATCCCGGTTAAAATTAACAGCGGATGATTTCGTCATTAAGTCTCTCTCCGTCTTTACGACAAATCCGGAAACTTTTAAGAAAATCCGAAAGCAATGTGTATCAGTGTAGATAGGATGAAATATGAAATTCAAGAAATGAAAGATTGATACCAGTGGATGATGCCGAGATGTTTGTAAATTGCCACTCTTCCTGAGCCTTCCTTGGTTGAATTCTCTCTTCTGTCTGGAGCATACATGTTTCTTTCTGAAAAGTTGCAGTTGCTGAAATCAAGGTGACTGCTGTTCAAGCTCACGAGCTTTGCATATGTGAGGCATTCTATCTGTAGGTGATAAAGAGATTCATTGTCTTTAAGATTAACCGATTTAACGGCAACAATGCAGCAATTAGTTAACAGATAGTTACCGCAGGCATTTTAATTTAAAAAAGGCTTTAATTAAAAGATCTTATTTAAAAAAAAATTATAATTATCTTAACATAAATGCATACCAATTTAAAGATCTTTTCAAGCTTTAACAGATCATTTATAAAATGGATTATAATGATTTTTGTCACAATTACTGCATTACGAAATGAACATTGTAAATGAATAAAGTAAATCAAGTTCTGCCCAAGTTAAAAGATTAAAGATCACAACGATTACGAATTAACCTGTTTCTCTGGGTCTTTGAATTGGTTGCCATAAAAAAAGCATCCTTTCTTGGAGGCATGAGCGTGTAAGTCTATATAAAAAGCTATGCCGCTGTCCTTATAAGAGATGTCAAGGAGCCTAGGGTCACAAAGATGTGGAGTGGTGATTTCAGAGTTGATGCTGAATAGGTTAACGAAGTAGCATATGGGCTTTTTTTCTGCAACTTTGTCAGTCTGGTCGTCCGTCTGGATCTGAGCCGTCGACGACGAGATGCTTCCGTTAGTAGGAGGCTTTGGGAAATCATTTTTTTCAGGTTCTGGTATGTTTGCAACGAAGTCGATAAACTTTTTAAGCTGGAAGAAAACATTTAAATGTAGCATCCCGTTAACGTGGAAAGTTTGAAACAATGCTGTCATCAAAAAAAGTAATTATAAGACGATCGACATTCTGCAAAATGAAGATCGATTTCAGAAATCGAGGAGAGGTGAATTACGTGATCGGATGTTCTCTTCCCTTCGGGCTTGACTAAGTTGTGGCTTTCACTCAGGCTCTGCCACAGGGGAGTGTGTCTGCAGTGATAGTAAACTAGGAGGCTCTTTGCTGCATAGATGGAGGGGTAAAGTTCATAGCTCGGGTCGAGGTATACCCGGTTCAAATTGACCCCCATTTTGTCAGTCCTGTAGTGGCCTCTTGCCACACCATCAGGATTCAACATGGGAATGAGCTTGAAGACATATCTGGATAGCAAAGAAATCTTGTGGAAAAAAAAACTAAATTAAGACTGAAATCATAATTTGTGCATATGTTAAAACTTCAAGAACTAAAACTATTTATAGACCCACAAGCAATAAATCACTTTGCAAAACATTGTTGAGAAATGGAATCAATAAGCAATTAGTGATTGCACACATTCTGATGCATCAGATGATACAAATTTTCATACTGTACACAACATACTGCCACGTTATATTCATAAATGTCATACTGGATTGCCTCAATCAGTTTCATGAATTAGTAATGAGAAAACAAAATATTTTGAAACATCACCATAAATGGATTGCAAACATTAACATTACTAAAAATAATCAACCAATAAAATCACTTTTTTCTCAGTTGCTCGGCCCTTGCATCACCTTCTTTCAGAATGAAATCAAGAAATCCATTGAAAACATGACTTGATGGTGTCTCACCTGGATGAACTCTACTTGTCAAGAAAAACACCTGCAAATGCACCATAATCCTGTTTGTTATTAGCAAATCTAATCTCCAATAAAATAGTTTCAAGAAGGCAGTTTTTAAATCGAGGAGATATCATTTTAAGTAAAATGTCATCAAGATTGGAGCATGTTCCAATTTTTGTGTAGCAGTGAAAGCTTTGACCAACTAACCAATTGCTCTATTGATACACAACATTTGCAAACAATTGACATTAATCCGTGCATAGCTTTTAATTCTAACGTATTGTTACAGTATGTTCTTTATTGTAATTGGAATTTTAATAGGACCTTCTTAGATGCAATGACTCTGCATCGAGGTTTGGTATTATCCGGAAAAAGTTTCTTGTCAAATCTTGGTTCTTCATCCTCAGTAATGTCGGAGCAGTCGCTGACGGTGATCAGATCGATGCTGTAGCCCTCTTGCGTGTAGCACAATAGTTCTCGATAGTAGTAAATGGTTTTAGAGTTGATGCTACAATAATACAAAGAGATAATTAATTTTTAAAAAAAGAAAGAAGCTATTAACAATCCAAAAACTGAAGAACCCAATCTCTTCGAGATCCAGGCAGTAGCTGAACTTCTTGTCAAGGCTGTGGAGTTTTTGCTGGCATTCCGTGTACGACCACGGATATGCGAATGCAAAGTAGGTTGTCGAGTTGGCAGTGATGAATGTATGAGTAAAAGATAATGTAAATTCTGAATTGTTTTGCTGTAGAAATAAAATTTACTTTATATTTAAAGTGCAATATATATATATATATATATAACGCATTGATTTAAACCCATCATAAAATTAATAAGAAAAAGGTCATAAATAGTGATAAAGCATGGCAATAAACGGTCACAGAGACTAAGAATCACAAACAACCATTGATTTATGAAATAATTATTTAATAGGAGTGATTAGTGCTTGCAAATAATTCATGTGATTTAGTCACAGATGTTTTTATCAACTTGCTTAGCCTGAGTTATTTTTCACATACCAACTAATCACTCATTTCTAAATATTTGTAGAAAATTTCCAATTAAAATATTGACATTAATCTGCATTAATCAGCTTTTAATTTTATTCTAAGAACTTATGATCTTAGGAACAGACTTATATTGCTAGGTTTTGTAGAAAATAAAGTTATCAAACACATATCATAAAATAAACAAAATAAAACAAATGAAATAAATTGAACAATTATATTCGTGACTCTACATACTTCGTATGCTATTTTTTCTTTTACTCGTTCCCAAGTTTCCTTCCCACTGGGTACGGTTTTGTAGACAGGTGCATAACCTTGACTGAACAACTTGCCTTGCTTGTTCAAGTTTACTATGTTTAATTTCATGCACAGATTAACTGGAACACCAGATACTCCAAAATAAAACCATGTTCTAAAAAAAAGTAAATTTTCTTAAAGGCCACAAATATAATGCTATAACACTGTTTAACTGAAATCTCTTGAACCTATTTAAGTTCTCAAATGTGGTGCCTCCAGCATCAGGCTTTGTCCATAAATTGAACTCAACATCCCAAAATTCTGAAAATTTAAAATATGTACATTTCATTGTTTCGCTTGATCATAGTAATCACAGTAATCATAGCATGATCAGACACAAAAATACCTTCATCGGGCTTCAAAATTTTTTGTGGTAATTTCTCGACTTTGGCCAAATTTCCAGAGTCAAAATTTGAAAAAAATGTTATGGTATCAAAGTTGACTTCCATTGAAAGAACCAAACGAGTGGAGATATTATTTTTTTAGGCCAAAGTCGGATGAGAAGTTTAGTCCATGTATGAAATGATTCTTGTTGCCCAGAACAACCGAAAGCATTGAACTATATACGAGCGAATTCCAAATCGATAATTTTTAGCAGATTAGGCTATTTTACTATTAATAATTAGTCAATATTAACTTTTTGACTGCAATTTAAAGAGATTAGAATAATAAGTAAATAATAACAAAAGAAAGAGTACGCTTATAAATTATACTTTCAAAATATAATTCTCAAAAGATGGTTGAAGTAATAAAATAAAACAATATAGCTGTAGCACGTGTTTTCGCTTTTTTGGAACCCCAATAAATTCCTCTTATATTGGTTATTTGAATATGTATACACTGGTTAAGTAGCCGATAATATAGAAACCGTCTGATAATTGTTTTGATATTAGGTCTTCTCTTCTGATTACTTTTTAGTCAGTCATGAACTTTATTCCCTTAACGGAATTGACACCAGAGGTGTCGAAAGAAAAATGTACCAAAGAAAAATCAAACAAAAAGCGCAAATCAATTCTCTCTCAAAGTCTCGGTGAACCAAAAAGAATAAAACTCGTTCGCAAAGATCCTCCGCCTCTGTACAAGAAATTGCCAAAAATTGTAAGATTGCACCACGAAATTATTGATTTTATCAAAGAAAATTCCCCACTTCCAGAGGAGAGAGAAATGCGTGACCAAGTTGTCCAACGTGTTAGGGAAACTGTTGAAGCACTATGGCCAGGCTCCGCCATAGATGTGTTTGGAAGCTACAGAACCGATCTCTATCTGCCATCCTGTGACATTGACATTGTTGTGTTTGGGAAATGGTCCCACAAGCCACTTTACACTCTTAAAGATGAGCTAATAAAACGAGGTGTTACCAAGGAAGAGGATGCAAAAGTTATTGATAAAGCTGCAGTGCCTATTATTAAAATAGTGGATAAGACAACAGATGTCAAAGTTGACATAGCCTTCAACACGTCTAGTGGCCTCACGAGCGCCGACCAAGTCATGGACTATCTCAACGAATTCCCAAACTCAAGGCCTTTGATATTGGTTTTGAAGAAATTTTTGTCACAGAGGGAGCTCAATGAAGTTTACACAGGTGGTGTCAGTTCTTATGGCCTTATGCTCATGGTCATCAGCTTCCTGCAACTCCATCCCAGAGGAGATGGGTACATCGAGAAAGTGAATCTGGGAGTCCTGCTTATTGAATTCTTCGAGTTGTACGGATGCCATTTCAATTACCTGAAAACGGGCATCCGTCTGAAAGGTACGGACGGAAGTCCCGGCGGCTACTTCAGACGCCAGAATGAACTGCAAGTCAACAAGTTCTGCCTACCCATTTACGATCCAGCCTCTGAGGAAGACAATGAAGTTTTGAAAGGTTCCTTCAACATGTTCCAAGTACAGCTCGCATTTAAACAGGCATACAAGATATTAACAAACGAATTGTATTCAAAAGAACCTACGGATGGCCTACTGTCCCTCATCATTGACTCAGATTGCAGAGAAAGTAAATAAAAACGCTCTTTTGGTGACAAGTCTAAACCTGTCTCCGATTGCTCTGTTTTCATTTTTTGTGTTATTGTTTCTGACACTGTTATAATGTTGCAAAGTTTATTGCTTCACAATAATAAATAGCTGGTTAACTATAGAAAAGCCATATTGTGTGACAAATTTATGTGAGAGGAGATTGCCTTTGAAGCACCAGACATTTAAATGCAATATAAATTCAAATGGAAATTGGCATCATCATTTTACATAAAAAAAAAACTATTTAGGTATGGGCCTTTACTTACACCTAACTTTTTGAGCAATGACCAAATGCTTTGAGTAACTTTCCCCTGGTTTATTTCTGTTTCTCAAATGGGCAAACATTTTTTAGATTCTTTGCTATCCAGACACATAAGCTAATTAAGAAGTTAGAAATCGCATATGTAAACAGAAAATCTGCCAATGCCTCTAAGCTGAAAAAGAAAAGAAATAGTTCATGTTTAAATGACATTTTTTGAGGGTTTTCCAAAAATCAATTTGCCATCAATCAATTTTCAGTTTCTGTCACACTTTGAGAATTCAGTACTTCTTTGTTACTCTCATGTAATCTTTCCTTGAAGGCAAAGGTATTGTTTCTACATCTGGAAAGGCCCTTCTTGCTTCTTCATTGGAGAGAAATGGTTCAATCATGCAGGGATCTCCAGGCTAAACAGCAAATCAACAATGAGGACACTTATCAATATTCAATAAGTTTCATGAGAAGCAGAGAGAAACAGAAATCGCTTTGATTACCTTCCATTCGGCCGGAGTTGCAACTGGCTTTATCTCTGTTAATTGCAAGGAGTCGACCACTCTCAAGATTTCACTAAAGAACAAGTAATTCTAATTTGCTGGATGGATGTTGAAATTTGTCATTTGTAATACAAAACATATTCTTAAGATTCTTAATTAATGTAAAAATAATATTTCCAATTCTATAATCAAATTCTGCAAATAATTGTATGAATGAAGAACTTAATGAATAATAAACAGATGCAGAACTTAATGAAACTATCATTTGCTACTTATAATATCATGACTTGTCAAGATACCGACGCAAAGCTCCGTCCCGTCGTGGCAGGATACAAGATGGAAAGCTTCATCTTTTTGTCAGGACCAATGATGAAAACCTAAATTTAAAAAAAAATAATAATTTAAATACCAATTAATAAGCTGGAATGATTTAGCTTATTCATCAGGTGACCACATTTTGATGGAATTATGTTCAAAGTTCATCTGGGAAAATAATAATAATTCCTCTTAACCAATTTATTCGTTTACGTTGAGATGCTGTGATGAAAGCTGGATTGGATTCCCAATTCAGAAATAAAGTTCATTCATTAAGTTCACTAACATTAAAAAGTATTAAAAATTTAATTAATTAAATTTAACAATGTTAAGGTAACTAATCAATGTACAGCTCTGGCAGTCACTGGGTGTCCAACATCATTTGTATCATCAGCATCAAGCATGCCAAGTTTTCTTGCCAATTTTCTCTGACTATCATCAATAATTGGGAAGGGGAGTTTGCCAGTCAAGGAGCCATATTTCAAAATATCCTGAAATCAAAATCTAGAAGTTGAATTTTATTATTTTTAAGTATAGTTTATACAAAGTTTAACAGATCTTACCTCACTCCATCCGTGATGGTCCTCAACCGAATCACAAGATAGTGCAATGATCTTAACTTTCCTCTTCTCAAACTCTTGGAAAAGTTCTGCCACTTTTGCCAGTTCCGTGGTGCACACTGGGGTGTAATCTCTAGGGTGGGAGAAGAGAATTGTCCAACTGAAACGAATTTGTAATTCCATATAAATCACATTTTTATGTCGCTTTGATTATATCGTCAATGATTATTGGTGAAGATGAAACAGGAAAGCATTGGGTTTTATGTTTTGCCATGTTTCTCAAATTGTGAGTTTAAGGGATTTATTGAAGTGTTACAGAACTAAAAAAAAGGACACAGCTTTATATAGATTAAAAATATCCCCACTCAAAAAATAATTGACAATAGTCAACTTATAACTTTTCAGGTACCTCTTGCATTGGCCTGTGTTTCATAAAGTAGAACTCACTTATGGGCAAATTATTTTAAGATGAAAGTTAAGTCATGATGATGATGAGGAGGAGGAGGATGACGATGACAATGACGATACATTTAGTTTTTTATTAGGATAACGTGAAATAAATTCCAATTTTCTTGAAATTAAAAATAAATAATAGTACCCACAAAATAAATAATAACATTATTTATAAAATAATAAATAACTTAACAATATTAACTCAAAAAGTGGCTCCTTATCTCTAAGAGTCTAAAGAATACGACGAATGACACAACGTATGACATCGATAACTGTTAATGCGACACATTAAACAAGATCTTATAATGATGGTCATTACAAAAATAAATACAAGTTAATGCAGACGCTAGTTTAAAAATTATTTATTGAAACATAAATTGTTTTGACATAAATTCGTCAGTTGCAGTGAGTTCACTGTCCCAACGATCGGCGCTAATAAATAACAGCGACAAACAAGCCTCAACTAGAAAACCTTGACCTCCAGGCACTAACAATATTGCTAGAATTGCACTCAAAGCAAAATAACTTGGCAAAAACTCACTCGCTTCCCATCCATTGGTGGAATCGTATTTCGCCACATGTCGAATTTGCCGTAAAATCTGGAAATACTGATCCCAAGAACAACATCCCGAAATCTGTGGTTGTCGCCTACGCGCTTCTTAAATATTATTTAAGATTACGAATCGTAGAGCAGCAAGCAATTCAAGAAGGTCTCTCAGGCCGTTCATTCAAGAAGTCTCAATGACTTAAAGAAGCCACCGATTACACAAATAAATAAGTGAGCACACGTCCACGCGATTGGCAAGATTCTCGTGACACCGGAAGGAATTTTCAAATTAAGGAAAACACCGGTTGCATAGCAAGAAGCGTGTTTTACAGTCATAGATGTCATGGATAAGACGTTACCTGCAGGATCCATGGATGAGTGACTGGCAAAAGGTGATTCAGTCACAGGTTTTATCGGCTTCCCATGGGTTTCTAGAGTCACGAAGTATGGTAGGGTTGGAGCAAGGTCCATGTGGAATTAGATTAGGGTCTGAATGGGTTAATTGGGTATTAACCCCCCCCCCCCCAAACACGATAAATAATTAAAAAATAATTATTGATAAATCTAGTATATTATCTTCTTTTGATGTTTAATTACTAAGAATTTATTGATTTTTTTGCCAATTTCTTCGCTGTGCTCCAAAAGGTGCTCTGCCGTATCTTCCCTCTCCTATCTTGTAAAATCAACCCCCTTGGTGTGCGACTGTTGAGTAGCAATGGGGATGTTTACAATTTCCCTACTTGGGAAAGCCTAATGAATATCCGATATTTAACTAAGAAATGGCCACACGATCTCGATGAGGTAGCAGCAATACAAACTTTTATCAGAAGCTTATCGGAAAATCCTAGTACATTCAGAAAGAGATGTATCTTATAGATGTGGACGTAGAAAGAGATGTATGAATCATCACAACAAATTCTGTAATCTGTACTGACACAATCGTTTAAAAGAAGAAGAATAGTGAGAAACTGAAAAAGGGTCTCATTCTATAAATTTGATATCGTTAGATGTCACTTTAACGTTCTTTTCACATTAGTTCATGGTTTGGATAATGGCATCTGTAAATCTCAAAAAACTTTAACGGAAAATACCAGGGGTGTTTTCCTGCTTAATTTACCAGGCACAACTAAGAAGACTCCTACACACTTCCTTGGATCGCGTAGGCGCGAACGACGAGCGAGCACCTGCTACAGAGTTAATTACTTACTTACGGATTTCCTGACTAATTACCTGAGAGTAAAGCAAAAATGAACGCTATAATTAACCGATCATTCCGATATCTGCGTTAAGCGCCTCCCAGAACGTAAACAAGAGCGATCTTCGACATAGTTTCAAAACTTACCTCTTGTTTTTATTCCAGATTCCACTGCTTTGCAGTCCACAATGAAACTCCAGGTCTGCTTAGCCACAGATCAATGATTTATTTATTAAAATTCATGGCTCAGCGAAATGTCTCCTGTCAGAGTTAGCACTCGAGTATTTGAAAGTTGACGGGATTAAGCATAATATAATTTCAGTCGGAATAATTTTCTCACAAATCCAGTATAGTGGATGAGTGATGACGACGATGTACATTGAGATGTGGCACTTCTCAAAAAAGACAGCTGTGGTGACATGCAGCATTTGGAAATTACACGTTACTAACAATTTGTTTCAAAAAATTACCAGAAAGTTAGTTCACAAGATATTCACGCTTCAATCAGAGTGTCTTGCAAAATCGTAAAAGCATGGGGATTTTGCACCGAAAATGAGCCCGAATAAATGAGAACTTAAATGAAATCGGCAAAAATACAAAACGCTGGCATTTTATAAGAGCAGATGTCTTTCTGAAACATTGAGAACGAATCAAGAGGAAAAAAAAGACACTAAATTTATAAGTTAAACACCTCAAAGTCCAAAAGTTCAGTCTTAAAAAATAAAGATGAATTCACAGGCCTATGTATGTCACAGGAAGATGGGACATCATGCACCTGATGGCATACACCTGTGAAAGGTCTGAGCCAATTCTGGATCGAATTTGCAGATGGCAGGAGAACAGACCGTCGGATCTCGAGTCCTTTTTCGTTCTTCCTTCTCGGCACATTCGTCCTTTTCGATCAATATGTCTTCCGAGTGGAACGTCACAGATTTCGGAATGCTCGCCATTGCCTCCAAAGACAAAATGAAATGTAATGTTTTATTTTTATTACTTTTTATCTGGCATCCTTTGCTTAGCAATGAATTAACTTTATTGATGACCAGCATGTATGTGTGTATGTGTGTGCATTCAAACCCAGGTTGCAAACATAAAACATTATAATTCTTATCTGTTAACTTTTAGAAATGCAAGATAAATTGCACTGCCAGGGCCTGAAATAAATTCAGACATTGGCAAAGCACTTTTCATCATCTCAGAAATAAATAGAAAAGAATTTGAAATTGGCAAAGAGAAATATACTAGCAATAGCAATGGAACATATATATGTATGAACATACCTTATCAAATTAATTGACTATGATGATGATGATAGTGATAGTGACAATGATGATAACAACTAAGTTCTAAAGAACCTACGACCAAACGTTATCATCGACTGACCTCACGTTTTGGCTTCTCGGACTTCAGCTTCGACTCTGCAGCTCTGATGAGCTTCGCCGCTTCCGAGACTTGATCCGCCCTCTGAGGAATCAGAAAGGTGGTCATGTTGAGAGCTCTCTTGGCCAGCTCAAGGCTTTCTTCATGCAGGGAACACTTCATCAGGAGTCGACTGAGAACCAAGCAAGACTCGACGGAACTGTGATGCTTGTCTCCAAAAAACTGTGACATTTGTTTGTGAGGACAACATTTTAAAGTTCATTGAAGTTTGGCATTAGTTTCCTATTGCCATGTCTTAGAATTCAATCAGCATTTCTGGAACCCATCTTTTTGCTTCAAGAAGCAGTCTCAATATTAACATCATATTTTTTAGTTTTTACAAATAAAAAATATTGTTGCACCAGAATTGTCATAATTTACATGTTTAATATGCAATAGAAAGTGATTTCATGTTAATAGAAATTAAGAAACATCCTTACTTTGAGTCTGGAGAGAAGAGCTTGCACGCAGGCTTCAATCGCCTCGTTATTTCTTCCTAACTTCTCAGCCACCAGGCACTGTCCCATTAGGGCTGCTGAGGTCGTGGGGTGATCCAGCCCCCACCACTGCCTGGAAAGTTCTACAAAAGACTTTGCTGTGTCTCTGGCTCTGGCCAGTAGTCCTAGCTCACTCCAGATTTCTCTTCTACATTGTAAACCCCTCAGTTTGAGAGGATGTTTATCTAGCATCAAGATGTCATTCCTGGACATGACATATTTTGAGTTGTGGCTGTTACAGTCACTCATAGACTTCAACGTATTTCTACAGTGGGTGAGTATGGCCAAGGATCCATCTTTACCTACAGTTTGTTCAAAGCCATCCTTGCCTGCTCTTTCGGTGTCACTAAGCAAGTGTGGTACTCCCGACGTTGGCTGACCGTGGATCTTACCCTTGGCTTCGACGTTCTGATAGTCACCTGTGGAACCGGCGTCAACCTGTTTATTGACAACGCATCCATTTCCGTCATCTTCATTTCCGCTGGTGTATGAGGAAGGAGAGAATCCGTGCTGAGAATGAAGCGAGTAGTACGAAGAAGAGGTCGATGAAGCAGCTGGGAAAAAGTTCTGTGAAATTGTTGGCGGTGAGACCAGCGACGAGGAGGACGAAGAGGGAGACGAGTCGACCAAGTTGTACACGTGACGGGCCGCCTGAGTTCTGCGAGTTGAAAGCAACATCCACGAATACGTCTCGCTGACAATTTGGATGCACACTTGGCCAAAGTTAGGCAGAAATTCATCGCCTGTTGTCAACATTTGTTAAATGAATTACTTCTGGAAATATTTTGTATGGATTGAGAGATTATACCTCGGTCCAGATTCGATTCTTTGAAAAAGTCCAAGGATTTCTTAATTAATGACAATGCCTGATCTTGATCACCAGGCCACAGATGGATGCCCATAATATAATAAAAGAATGCTCTGTCAGCCTTATTAACCTGAAAATAGTTTTAATACATTTTTCATAAAATTTGAATGAATAAACAATCTGAGATATAAAGACAAACTGCCTGAAAAAGAAGAAATTTGATTTTTGAAATCATGTCTGTCACTGTACTCTCTGCCAGTTGACTCGAGCCAGAAATGTCGTTGATGGAATTGAAAAGATTGGTCGGACTGTCGACTTCGTGAAGCAATCCAGTTGCTGTTGTTGACGATGAAGAAGATGAAGATGATGACATCAGTGCATCTGAATGGTTTTTGTCCACTTTTGACTTCATAGAATTCACATCAGAGTTGAAAGAGCCACTAGCAAAAGTCTTGTTCTGAGAACTGGCCATTTTATGTCTCAATATAATGCACATAAGAACCCTGTATTCAAGGGACGGGGATTCCTTCGTAATTCCGTCCCTCGTTCCCACTTTTTCTTTCATGGTGTTAGAAATTCCAACAAATATTTTCATGTAGGTGGACAATGGCAGAATCTGAGCAAGGAAAATGGCACCAGGCAGGGTAGCCAGGTGGTGGCAGGCATGCATCAAGGGCAGAGAGGCTTTAAACTCAGCAGGGGATTTTGCTTGACACAAATCTTGTTCGATGACAAAATTCCTTTCGAGACATCTGATGAAATCTGAATAGATCGTGTCTAACTCAAAGAGGACGCTGCTAAAAGAATCGTTGGAATAAAATCGTTGATAAAATGCCAACAGTTTTTTTGCCATCACATGATCTAAAACCAAATTCGGCCTTCCGAGAAACTCGGGCCTCAAGTGTCGAACGACGGATCTTACGGAGCTCGGCATCCTGTACTTTGGAAAAAATTTATCCACGGACGCTTCGAATCCGTCCGTCACCAAAGAATGTTTCTTCTGGTCGAGAATCCTGCTCGGCTTAGCAACAGGATCGATTAGAGATCCTCTTCTTGAAGAGAGCGGAGAGGAAAACATAACGGGAGACTTTACAATTTTGAGAAAACCAACCTTCACGAGTCTTGTGATGGCGTCGAGTACTTTCGACCTCTCCTCCTGCGACTCCTTGAAAGAGCCACTGCAGGACATGCTTTCGAGTTTTGCGGTCAAGTTCAGTCTCCAGTCGAGGTCATTTTCAAGGTATTTTCTGGTGCTCATGACACACAAGGCAGTCTCCAGATCAAAACCTAATCTAAAGTCTGACATCAACCACATCAAAGAAGCCAATGTCTGCTCCTCATCATCCAAAGTCTCCAAAACTGCCAATACGACGCTGGCGTTCATTTTCTCCGTCTGGAACTGTTTATTATTGCCGTCGGCTGGGTCGACCGATGTCGCATCTTTGGAAGATCGCAGGTTTTCAAGCCATGTGACGTGTTCGTTTTCAAGAATTATCAAGCTGGGATGGGTGCACGATTCAGCTTTTTGAATCAAATGATGAACAGAACCCGACTTCACTTCTGCAGCATTCATCAAAAGCTTG
Source organism: Hirudinaria manillensis (assembly GCA_034509925.1). Taxonomy (NCBI): domain Eukaryota; kingdom Metazoa; phylum Annelida; class Clitellata; order Hirudinida; family Hirudinidae; genus Hirudinaria; species Hirudinaria manillensis. Next base: position 11,170,160 of record CM067528.1, on the reverse strand, counting down.
CAAGATGTCGTGGTTAACTGATATTTCAAAGCAATTTCTGCAAGGATTCCACCGCTCTCACTAGCAAGTAAAGAGTCACCAAATAAAGATCTGCTCAAAATACTACCTGCACGGTACGGATTGTTTTGCAGCTTGAAAGCTCGAAGACAAGTCAATTTTGCACCGCATCCATCGCTTGCATTTGTTTCGATGGACATTTTGACATCTTCCAAGTCCAACGAACTCATGGGTGGCTTGCCATTTGACATTTTAATCGCTTGGTCGATCAGTGGTAAATCCTCTTCTGAGACGTCGAGATAATTTGAAGTTGAGCTCAACAAAATGCTCAGACAAGGACTGCAACTTTCCAACAGTGGAATGAAAAATTCCGTGGTGCACCTTCTACCAACACTGGAACTGGTGCTGAGACCATCAATAATCAAAATGATGAGTTGAATTTGGCCATGGAAGGAGATGCAATTGATCAACCACTTCAGAAGCTCCTTGCTCTGATTGTGGCCCTGACTGTTATCATCAAAACTGTCATCAGGCTGTGGATTGAAATTGAGATTGAAAGTTCTGAACAGGCTTCGTAGCACGCTTCTTTCGTCGTAGCATCCGTGACAATCGACCATGAGGCATGCGATTTCCTTGGTCTTAACAAATTGCAAACCTGAATAAATATTTGTTTGAATTCACAAATTATTTCTTCATTCTTTAACTGGTTTTTGCAAATGTGTTTAACTGACCCAACATTGATAGAATTTCTGATTTACCACTTCCATGACACCCAACTAAGTTTATCATGGCACCAGGCTTTGAGAGCAATTCCACCACCTCATCTACTTTATAGACTTCCCTCTTTTTACTAATTACCAACTCAAGAGAGTCTGGGAGATATAATTTTGAGTCCAGAGGTGTAACTTTCAAAGCTAAAATACAGTTAATGAAGAAAAATATAGTTCAGTCTTAAACATACAATCAATGCCGAGAGTTCTTTGCATAGTCATCACAATTAAAATTTAAGTCAGTAAAATCATGCAAGCAGGCTAACCTTGCAAGGCCTTATTTATGGTCGACGACTTCTGACTCCTCAATGTATAAATCCAGCTTTCTTTAGAGTTTCTTCTAATTCCACCAACATGCTTCGTCTCGTCGTTGAAAAAATTTATCCTTTTCACGTCCCGTTGCTCTTTCAAACTAATATCCGGTTGCACTAGCGCTTTTGACATTGAGCACCTCGATTTTTCTTTGTAACTACCAGCAATTGGCAAAGATAAGGGTCGGATTTTATCTGACCTCAGCCCTTCCCTTCTGAGATCTTCATATGTAAATCTCGCTATCCCCAAATCTTTTCCATCACCGTCAATAACCGTAACAAACCGCCCGCCAATAGCAACGTCTCCACAATCAACAGACGATTCAGGATATTCGTTCAATTCACTTTTTTCGCCAATAGTGTTCTTACAAATCATATTTTTCTCTTGAATTATTAAACCGGATTTTGTATTGTCAAAATCATTTCCAGATTTTTCTGCCAAACTAGGGAAAACGCGAATTAAATGTATCGCTTCATTTTCGCCATCACACAATTTTTCACTTTTGCTTAGTACATCTTGTGATCCCGTATTTTTCTTTTCATTTTCTTTAGAAGAAATTGTCTTTTCGTCTTGTTGTTGACATCTTTGTGAGAATTCAGCGTGTTGCAAGATAGTCATTTTTTGAGATTGGTGAGCAGCAGATCCATTAGGTCCCCCAAGTGGATCAATTTCGATATTCGATGAACTTGTTTGATTCGACTCTGAAAGTTCGACTACTGGATATTCCTTTAATACATCATTTTGAAGTTCAAAATAATCTACTCTCTTCGATCTCTGTAGTTTCTTCTTTTGCTTTTTAGAACTTTTTAGCGTGGGAGGAGAATTATTAACATCGACGGCAACACCGACTTGACGTTTCAACTTTCGGTCACGATGGGGTATTGTTCCGTTTCTCTTTTCCTTATCAGTGCTATGGTAATTACCCATAGCCCTCTAGAAAGTTCGCTTTAAATTTATGGATAATGTACAACAAACTAATTTATTAACACATTTAAACAATAGACAGAATGTTGAAACCGATATTTTCCATGCATGAATTGGATGTATTTCACAAATATGTAATGGCCTCAATATGGCAAATCTTCATTAAATAAAAACAGCAAATACCTGTTATAAATCCGAGAAAATTCCTTCAAAAATAAAGAACGATCATTTACTTGATTAATTCAAACTTGATTAAATTTCTTTGCTTGACATTTGTTATTCAGAGTCACTTTCTGAAAACATCCGTGCGAGAGAATAGCCCAAAAATAGGACAACCTGGAAGGAACGATCAATAGACATTGCACATCTGCAATACTCTCCAGTTAATGCATAGCGTCCACTGCAATGCTTTGAGGGATAGATAGAGTCGAGAGAGAGAGGAAAATGAGAAATTTTAAATGATGCAAATGATATCCTGACTAGGAAGTCGGTGACCACGTTTCAGAACCAAAGGCTATGACGCATCATTATCTATCTCTAGTAATTTATAAGAATTATTTAAAATTGCTAAAATGCTGTGGTACAAAATGAATTCGGTTAAAAGTGAAATATGAATAGACCACTAGGGGTTTTCTTCATCTGAATTACAGGCATTACAAGCACTTTTCGATAACGTACTTCAACGTATTTTTCTGTCGGACGTAAAATATTTAGGAAATAAAGCTCCTCTGAGGCGAGTAGGGGCGGAATGTCTCGTCCGAACAATGGAATTGTTCCCGTAATATCGAGCATCTGCTTAGGGAATTGCTTAGAGGAGTCCTCTGAAATCCATAAATCTTTACCAAATTTGAGACAAATTGATACTATTTGAATATAAAATTCAAGGCTATTATGATAACAAGAGGATTTTCAAATGCATAGAAATAATTGGTCACACAATATTCTTCCACCAAAGAACTGCCTCGGGGGAGGGAAGGAGAGCATCCCTCGCACAATTTGATGAGCTGACCTCCTCCAAAATGAAGAAAAAAGATTATTATTGCGATGCAACACGTTTAATAACTAAATTTAGTCAATTAGTCTTTCGTTATATCACAATTTTATGCAATTTACACGTTTTATTAATCATAGAAAGCTCAAATTTTACAAGATAAAATGATGTAATGTCCAAACTTGAATAAATTTCGTTGTTTAGTTTTCGAGATATTTGCAAAAATGTGAAATTCTTATCATTATTGGGCGGACTATGTTTGAAACTTCAGCTTTCAGATGCATGAAATTTATTCAACACTGAGTTTCCCTTTGCATATCCATAATTTAATAAAATGGTTGAAGACTTCCTTCATTGCTAGTATAATATTTTTACTAATTTATATGTACAAAAATAATTTAATTTACCATAAATATGTTCTTTCGATTTCAATTTAACCAGACCTATAGGGTTTTTGTTTATCGCTGTGGTTCCCCGGACTCACTGAGGGGACAAGTATTCTCAATTCCGTGTTTTTGACTTTTCTTCTTAGATTATGAAACAAAAGACAAAAGGTGATTTGTTCACCTCTCGTCCAGAACCTCCAACCATAATGCAGATAGCCGAAGATATATTTAATGGCGACGAAGATGATCCGGTTTTCGACACACTTAAAAAAAGTCGTTCAGGTGCTTAGTCACTGTCAGCTGTCATTCGAATTGTCAAAATAGTAGGTCTAAACTTTGGTCCAACCAAGTAATATAAGTTAGTAACATCAACTGCAAGTTATCATATTAAATTGCAGGTTTGCTTGTGCTTAATCCATTACTTGTTAAACATATTACGTTAAAAACGTAATTTAATTTATGTTTTAACTTATGTTTTTATTCTTAAGGATCTGAATTGGATATGATGGGAAATCTTTCAAGCACCACCACTTTCAACCAAGCTTCAAATTTTATCAGGAGCATGAAGCAATTAGAAAACACTGACTTTTTGAATAATCTGTCGTGTGAACTCCATGAATTGATAGCTCAACTGGATGGGATAGACGAAATTAAAAGTGAAACCAGAGAGCAGCAATAAATTAAGCTCAAGTCAAGCCTTTTGAATGAGCATTTTATAGATTCTTCAAGCAAGAATCTTATTCCATTCGAACTATTAATAAATTGTTAACAACTAGTTCTTCTAAGGTGCATCAAATGCATGTCATTTCTCCAAGTTTTGTTAAGAAGAGCATCCAAAAAGAACATTTCCTGATTTTATTGAATCTCAGATTGTTCGATCACTGGGAGTGGGTATTCCAGTTCTATGGAAATCCTAAGGATTTTCTTTAAATTAGTTTGTTTTAATCAAGCTTAAATGTGTATCTTACAAGTTTAAATTCAAAAGCATGTTGATAATCCTACAATCACATTTTTTGGTCCAATTGATCGAATTTGTTGTCAATGATATTGACTATCAGAAATATTTCATACTCAAACTTTGTGGACTGGTTTCCAACGTGTAGATTCAGGAATTTGTTTCTAGTTAAAGTTAGTCAATAATTGCTAGGTTTTGATAGGAATATGTTTTCATAGGCATTCATTTCTGTCAAATCTGGTTTGTTTAGAAACACTTTTAATCCTCTTCAGTTACTTGAGTAATGCACCAAACATTTGGGACCAAAATAAAATACCCCAGATATAACAAGATTTAAAATGACTTTAGAAATTGGATACAATTTAGATATGTTTGTAACATTTAAGTAAAATGAATTTAAAAGAATGTCCAAAATGCCTCTCCAGAAATCAAAAGCTTGCCACATGTCGTGAGAGAGCAGCTAACAATAACATTGCCCTTAAATGAAATAAATAATCTTCGTACCACGTAGCAATTTCTAACAATTCTAAGAAGCCTGGCCGAGGTATTTGATGTTCAATTCAAATTTCTCGTGACTACACAGTGTGCAATGCACATCCTAATTCACAATCACAACGCTTGGCTGGATCGGTCTAGAACCTTGGAACATGGCATTACTATTATCTTCGACTCTGAAATTTGAAACTCTCTGCTGTTGTCCAGGGCGACCGATATGAACAGATGTTTGTGGGGCATATTGACCTGAAATAAAGTTTTAATCAGTAATCTGTAATCCTTTAGCCATTTTGGCTTAGCAGAATCTCAGCCGCTTACCCGAATAAAGCGTGGAACAAGTGTTTACGTTCGCAATGCTGGGTCTGACCCCTTGGGACATCGTACGACCAGGAGGGTCGACAACGTATATATTAGTGACTTCACCAGCAAGGGCCGGCATGGCATAATTTTCTTGCAACTCTTCGTGGTCCTTAATCATAATTGGAATAAAAACTACGACTGAATGGATTGAGTTCGGATTGAAAATGTTTTATATCCGATTCGTGGTCGAAAATATGCCATATTACAAACTCCATATTAGTTCTGCTATAAGCGCACTTTGAAAATAACCCTAGTCAGTGATCGATAACCTTTTCAGAGTTAAGTGGCGTCTACTTATGAATACAACTTGATACGATTTTATTTTCCGAAATTTTTGAGTTCACTTCTTAAAGTATGACAAAACTAAAAATATTCCTAAACCACTTACACTTTCCCTTCGACCCATGCAGAAGTACCAGAGCCAACTTTTCTGTTAGTAAATGTTCAGATTCAATTGAACTATTGATCATTAATTTGAAAGTTTGTCGAATGATTATAATATTTTATACCTTTTGTTTGACTGGTGCTTTAGCCAATTGCTAGAACATAATTAAATGAGCTAAACATTAGCAATCAAACATCAGTTAGCAAAATAACATACTCACATAAGGCGGTGCGTTTGCCTGGTATTGGTACACTGTGGTCTGTTCGAATAAAAGGTAGATTTAGCTCCATTTTCTAGAAACCATGACAATTAATTAATGAATTTCGAAATACATATAATCCAATAATATGTGGCAAAGGAGAGTCTCCAAGAAAAGACTAATCCATATTGTTATTCAATTATGATGTTCGAATGTATACATTTTGGTCATTCTAGTGATATAGAATAGATATATATAAATAACATACTTACCATTTTGTCAATTACCCGAAAATAAATCAACCAAAACAAGGAGTAACTATCTGAAATTTGACCTCAGAGTTTTCTTGGTCAGATATTTGAACTATTTCTTTCGAGTCAGCTAAGTTCGGTTACGCACGATTAATTTTTAAATGGCTTTTGAACAGCTTCAGACTAAAGCCTTCAGTCAAGTTTTTCATAGAAACAGATAAAGGCCTAGTAGACTTGCACTCAATTTTAAATGAACAAAATAGCACACCAAACATCAAAACGCAAGTTACGAGAAATTGACCTTTCAGGAAACTGATTTCAACATGATTTCATAAAATAAACAAATAAATATGTAAGACAAATACTGTATTAAATAAATATAATTTAATTTTTTTCCCATATCACGGATTAAAAGTTAACTTTGATAAACACATCTGATTGAGACGGTTTCTCCGTTGTTAGGTTCATTCAAAGAAAAATTTCTCAAATAGAATAATGAATGCCAGAATGCACGTCTTTGAATTCGTTAGTCAGTCGCGATATTTTGTTTTATAGCTTTTAGTACCTAGTAAATAGTGATTAGTTTTACTAACTCCAGAAAAACTTTCTTTGAATTTGAATGTTTTTCCAGATCGTAGACGAAAGACAAATCTCAGAAACTATTTTGAGTGAGTATTGGATAATCGTCTAATAATCTTTGGTAGTATTTTAAGTTTTCTTCATCATCGATCAATAAGTATTTTTATGTGCTGTTTTCAGGTGTTTTCCATAGCGTTCTTTTTCACAGAACTTTGGGAAAAGTAAGTTTTCTTAATCTAACAATCAACATCGTTGACATGCAGAATTTAAATAACCTTATTATGATGCCTTCAAGAACATTGAATCCATGCAATGTTTTGACAGTTCCATTACAAGCAAGAAGGAAGTTATTCAATAGGCACCCTTGGAATCGTCGATGTTGACTGTAATCATATAGATTTTACTTACGTGAGAAATATTTTAATGTTTCAATCTTAAAAGTTTCTTAAAAGATTGATTTAAATGTTTTCTGCTGAAATATGTCTTTCACAAATATTGATTATTATTTGGTATTGTATGGTATTTAAGACAAACTAATAGTATTTTTTTCAACTGCTTTATTTGCCATCCAGTAATCAATTTTGTTCGTCCGATTTCTAAACGGTCAGGTCCGTGTCAGTTCGGACGAGCTGGACAAAGCAGTTCAGAAAGAAGTGAACTCGTTCAGGGATGAATTGAAACTGATCGGATGCAACACCGGAGCCATCACCCTAGAGTTCTTCCAAAGAAAAAAGTCACATTTGTTTAGAAAGGATGAGATCACTTGGGAAGCGTGGACCATTAAGTTGGTGATTGTTCATGCTTCTAACGAGGGTTAGTAGTTAAGACTTGATGTACTTAATATTTCAATGTTGTTAATATTTAACTTATGCTGTTGGAGTCACATGGATGGCACTAGATTAATTTAAATTAATTGATTTATATATTCGTAAGATTATTGGAATTTTTCTGGTTTTCTTTTTCCTGTCAATATATGTCGAAATATATAATGTTTGAAGCTAATTAGTGTATTAGAATAACTTTATGTACGGTTATATTTACATATTATTTATAAGCCTCATCTAAGCTAGAGGCTACTCAAAGTTAATTTTGTATTTGTTAATAGAAAGAGATGCATTGCTGTTGTCATTGTTGCTATTGTTCATGGATTTCCATTCCTACAGAGACGTTGGTTTTATTTTTGTAAAATTTTCAGAAAGAACCCACTACTACGAGACAGTCGGGGAAGCGTTGAGAGAGAAGATGTTGTACGTGACGGAGGTCATGGCCAGGCACGAATTCGTGCCAAAGATTCCGATGGAGCAAGAACTAGATCATGTCTTCGACACCTCGTTTCCAACCGTTCAACCCTTCCTGTTTAAGGTCTGACTGGTGTTTTATCGATTCTTTTGCATTCTCCATGTTCAGTCTGACTCTGTTGTGATTCTGCTGTGCCTTGTTGATTGCAATAGCAGCACGAATTCAAATTCTGTCTTGGAAGGACTATTCTAATCGCCTAGTCCTGTAGTGAATTCTAATAGGCAATAATAAATTAATTAATTAATTTTTGAAGTTAATATTTATTTCTGAATTTAGTTAGCTTGGATTATTTGCATTAAATGGTCAAGCATTGAACTCATTCTTTTTTTGCGCCCTGCCACGACTTTGAAATGCTTTAGCTGCTTATATTTATAATCTACAAAGATTTGTTATTATGTATCATTGTTTTTGTGAATTAGGTTTAAATTCGTTAATAACATCCTGTTTTTTTCTGGTGTCTTAAAAAATCCCTGAACTTCACTTTGGTTTTTAACTAATAATAATAATGATAATGACAATGACAATAATAATAATAATATTTTACATTGGAAGAATTAACAAATTGATAGCTCTTTCTTAAGGCAATGTTTTGTTTTCAATGTTAACTGATTTAAAATAAGTTTATAAAAAATATTGAAATAATTCAATAAATGTTTTATTTTATTTTAATTATTTTTTCAGATCTCTTCCCAGACAAACACATCACCCACCACCACCACCTCGCCTGCCAGTTCAGTTGGGACCACTGTCAAAAAGCTCATCAAGGGTGCTCTTGCTATTTGATGTTGTCACAGAAAGGAAAATAAAACTATTAAAAAAATGTTTATTTTTGACGAGTTTTCCGACATTGTGATTCGTAATGCCTCGATGCTCCATTTTTTTTTGCATTTCTATGATTCAAAGAAAAAGTTGGTCAGTGTCTAGCTGGAAAGTGATTTGCTAAGATTGGTCATATTTCATCATGATTTGTCTAATTTCGTCTAATTAGGTCATCAATTGTGAATTATTAAAGTTAAGCATTTTTTTTTGCTGGCGAATTGTATATCGATGGGCTTAGACCTTGGATTTGTTTGGTTTTTGTTAGGCTGCAAGTTTTGGACGTTATCACTTCTAGAATATTTTATAATTGGTCTCATAGACATTTTATTCAGAGATGTTCGACTCTAAAGCGTGATTAGTATCTTCTCTTGTGCTAAAGGTTTTTCTAGTCTGGAGTTCTGCTGGTCTCTTGTTGGCTTTTATGCAAGTGCTTTAGCTTTGCTAAGACCTGCTCCCGTGTTCGTTACAAGGAGAATTTTACGAAAAATATAACTTTCACAAATTGTGAATATTGAATTTATTGGTTCTCGGGCGAGGTTCACTTTTAGTGTTTGTTTTGTCGCCGTGGAAACGGGAGTGCCTCGATGGCTGAGTTGGATGTTTCAAGCGTTGATTTGTCGTTAAATTCTGATGAAATTTTGTCGGATTTGAGTGACAAACAAATTGCGTCGAAAATTCAGGAAATTGAGTGAGTTGTTGAAAAGAATCGTTTTCTTTTAATTTCATTTTACTAGGTGTTTTGACCTACTTTGAAGGCTAACAATTCGAAATCTTCGGCTCGAAGTCGAACTCTTTGGAGAATATTTGAAAAAACATGAAGACCACGAACAACTATCAAGACAACCCAGCTTTGGCTTGGAACAAATTCCCAAAGATACCCAACAAGACGATTCCCAATCGCAATTTTCTATCAAAGGAATTATTCCTTCAAACGGTATCGTGACTCAACCTCCTTTGCCGGTTGGACCTTCCACAAAGATGTCCAGAAGGATGTCGAAATCTCGTTCCAGTGTTTCTGACAGATTCGTAAAATTGTCTTTGAGTCAGAAGCTTTTTATTCTGCAAAAGGAATCTGATGATCTTGTTAGAGAGAAGAACCTCTTTGACAATAAAAGCACTCAGCTGCTAGATGGATTAGATGTTTGTATAACTGCATGTTATTAAATATTTTAAAATGAAATTGTCACAAATGATTGCTATTTATTAAAACCACAATTCATCAACGTTCGTTTCCAGGCTGTGCTGGAAGAAGCTTCCATGAGTTTAGAGGATTTGGAAAAGGAAGAACGTGAATTAGAATGTGAGATTTCAAATCAAGGCTCGGACGGCACTCTCGATTCTCGGAAATCTGCCAAAAAATTTATGAGATTTTTAGTGGAAAAGCTGAAGTCAAAGGTATAAAATAATATAATATTTATATGTGATTATTATATACATGAATGCTTTATAAATATACATGATATGTTTATTATCTAACTAAAATTAAAATAATTTTAAAGTGTTTGTACATTTCCTAAATTATAAGATTGTTCTAAAGAAATTAATTTATTAATCTATCAGAGTACTATATCAGCTAACTTGAGGATTGAAAGTCAATCGTTGAAAGCCCGCCTCCTAAAGCTAAAAATGGAAGCAAAACGAGTCAGTCTTCCAGTCCGCTTTGTTTGGACAAACAATTTACAGAGTCTCATGAATAATTAATTTTTTTGTGTCTCTGAAGGATGAAGAATTGGGTGATTCTGTGTCGGCCATTGACTTTGAGCAAATGGAAATTGAAAACCAAAAATTTTCAAAACTCATGGAGGATAAAAACAAAGAAGTATCCAAACTAAAAGTTGAGTCAAGCATGGCCATCCAAGTAATTGTTGACTTGTTAATTTATTTACTAGGAGAGTTTGCAATGTTTTGGTTAACATGCAGCTGATGATGTTGGTGATATTCATTTAAAATGTAGATTAAATCATTTAATTTTTAATAAATCTATTCATTTAACTGATATTCAGAATCTCAGTTTGACCAAGAAGAGGTTAGCTTTGGTGTGCAGTGAGCTTCTACAAGTACAGGGTGACCTTGAATCCAGAGGTCACTTGATGGAAAAAATCGACAAAGAATATTTGCAAGTTACAAAGGTGATGAATTGGTTGGGGCATGGAAATTTTATATTTATGCAGCATCAAAACAAAGGGAGGGAGTTGAGATCCTGGGATGGGCAGCCAGGGTAGGAGGTGCAAATTTGGGGGTTTGCCCTGGGAACTAAGAATCCTCGCTATGCACACTGAATTTATACATGCTTATGCACTGAATTTCAAATCCATACTATTTGTTCTATGCAACCTCTATGAAAGATGATGAACTCATTGGAGCAAGGAGCAAATAAATAGTTATTACACAAAATTAAACAAAATCCGTATGCAAATGTTATTGGATATAAAACTTTATAAAACTAAAACTTACAGGACATAGAAAGGATGGAAAAGGAGAACATTCGATTGAGAAAGTTGAGGGAGGAGTACAAAGTTCCGAGCGTTTTAAGTTACATGGAAGAGAAAAAGGAGGTCGTGGAGCTCCAGAAAATGCTTAAAATCTGGAAGAGGAAGGTGGAAATTGCCGAGGTCAGCGGAGATTTTGAAACGGTTTTTTCCATGACAAAAATAGAGATAATTATAATTTATTTTCTCTAATTATAATTTAGCCGACAATACCTGCCGTCTTTTATTGATTCTACGAATGTTTATAATTTGTTTTACTGCATTTTAAAAATTGTCGTTTCGTCGTGTTTCAGATGATGCTGGAAAACCAAAAACCTCGGATCAAAAGCAATTGCAGTCTCGGGGGGCGAACGCTCGAAGTTAAGTCGAAGAGTTCCCGTTACGAAGTCATCCCCAGGATACGTCGAGACGTCCTTCGAGACGATGTCGAAAACAAGAGACGACGTTTTCTCCAAAAGTGCACGGGCACGGGGATCATTCCCAGGAGCGATTCGCCACCCGGAAGACTGCCAGACGACGGCGACGATGCTGGTGGTGGTGATGGTGATGATGATCTCGAGCCAGATGCTTCGCTGCGTGTTTCCACGAAGGATGAAGAGAGTGATTTGCTTGAGTTTAATGGCAGGGAACAATGCAGCAATGTCGACGATGTGATTGATGAAAATGCTGGCAACGATGGTGCAACGGCTGGCGGTGATGATGACGATCGTGCACTGAATGGCGCATTAGGTGGGTGTAGCTACGATGAGATGACCATCGACTTGAACGGAGACGACGACGACGACGATGATGGCGATGATAACGGCTGTGATGATAATGATGGTAACAATGACGATGACGATGATGGAGGTGATGATTTCTCACATCTTTCGTCCTCTGCAGGAAAAGAAAAGTAACAAAATTAAGAAAGTGCTCGAGAATTTCAACCGTGATCATCAGCATTGAGTTTCTCAGGCAGTGATTCTGAGATGCTATAACCGCATGATAATCGAAATTTTAACAAATAAATAAATAATTAATTAATTATAACTGATTGATTAAAAAATTAAGAAGCCTTCCATGTTCTGGTTTCATTTTATTTTTCTCTGGATTCTGTGGAATGCAAAAAAACCCCCTCAGTTCGCGGATGCCAGAGGCAGAGAGAGAGAGGGAGAGAGAGAGAGAGAGGGGGAGGGCGGACGGACCGTGTTTGGAAAAGGGAATTTGGGTGGAAGCCTCCGCTGATTGTATCGGCGTGGGCAGACCCGTGGATATTAGGCTGTCACTGGGGTTCGGCATTTTTGTCCTGCCTGATGACGCCATCAACTCACGCTCCGAAATTTAAGAAAATCGAGTTTTCAGTCCAAATTGCATTTTTAGCGGTACCGAGATAAAAACAAAACAAAACAATAGTCTAAAATGAATAGAGTTTAGACTTTTTCTCGAGTCGAATTCTATTGATTAGGTGAGCTTACGCTCGTCAATAAACGTGATTTCTTGTGGTTGATTGGAGTCTTTAGTCTCAACATTATAGTTCACTTTCGCTTTGTCATCAGCCCTGCGAGGAAATGGTCTGATCAACCTTCTATTATATTAGAGAATTAATTTCCGCCGAAGGAGATGCATTGCGAGGAAATTTAAGCTGATTGAATCTGTGAGAAAAGTCCCCGAAGGGTACTTTTTTGTACAAAGAGGGTAATCCCCCTGCAACCTTGGAGTGAACGTTTGGGTTATTATTCTTTGCCATTGCTACCTTACTTGAGAGCACGAAACGCATTTAATACGAGAAGGCTCTGAATTTCAAAGTTTTCTGGTTAGTAGCTCTTTCGACTGACATTTTGTTATAACACGGAGATACTTCGTATTTCAATTTTGACAGACATTTAGCTCTTCATTCGACAAAGTTCGATTTGAGGAAAACATTATATTTAAAAGCGATTAAAATAGTTTAATATTTAATAACTATTATCTTCGGCGAATATCACGTGTGCAACACACATTTTCGTAGCATGGCTTAAAAAAAATTTAAAAAAGTTATTCAGTTACAAAATTAACATTGATATTCTAGTCGATGACCCGACGAATTTTTGCAGAATTTTTACATCTTTCTCGGTTCTCCAGTGTCAATTTGTCGCCATGATTGTAATTCGATTAGGAATCCGGATGCCTTATGCACCTCATTATGATCGGCTGGAAAGATTTGGACCACGCGTCTATTTTCGGCATCGCCTGTTCTTTTTCTTTTTTCGAGGATATTGTTTCGTAATGAGTCTTACATACATTTCCATAGTCAAACCAAGCCCCTCTTTTCGGGGCCTCAATAATGAGTGGGTGGTTCTGGTCAACCCCCTGATCAATGGCAAGGGAACACGATTCTGATGCTTTGAAGAGTTGGCATCCATCAAGCAAATCAAATGTAGTACAATCTCATTTCTCAGACGATTTCCTCAACAGTATTGAGTGCAATTCGTCGTGTTCAGTCTTTAGAAGACACAAGAGAAACATGAAATACTTAGAATCTACATTCGGTTGATCCTAGAGGATCATCCACGTCCTTACAACCGTACATCGACGAGTTCCATGGAAAACAATTCGTATCTGAGCAAGAATAGGTCCTTTCCAAACATTGAATATAAAATTCACTTTCGTTCAGTCTCGTCATATTGCATCTCGAATACCTTTCGTGACATTATGTGAGCGAACTTATTCTAGGTTCGTCCATGTCCAATTTTGAAACCAGAAGTCGAGTCTTCTCATCGTCTGAAAGTAACAAATCACGGTAAAGAAAGATCAATTTTTAAGTTTCTGAATCATAAGCAGAAATTGGAATTTGTCTCTTAATGCACGACAAAAGATAGTGGGTAAAATTTTCTCTACGTTGTGGTCTCTTTGCTGTCTACATCCTAAAATTTAAATCAAAATGTTCCAAGTAAACATTTACAGATAATCATTGGCCAATAATAATAATAACCAGTAATGTAGTAGGCAACCAGTTTGAAGGAATTATTAAATATAAAATTATTAAGTATTTATTATTAATTATTAATTAAATTATTTATTAAATATTTAATCATAAAAAAATATTTGTTTCCGGAATCACAACGAGGTAGAAGTTACGACCAGTTAGATCCAAAATGTCCTTTGAAATTGAAACCACTTTAGGAATAAAATATTAATAATACATTGAAGCGTCGAATTAGAACCGGGGTGTAAACTTCTCTGAACTCATTTATTATGCAGAAACAGTGACGTGCTGTTTTTAGGTCGTCGTTGTTGTTGTTGCTGCAGATGTTGCTGTTGTTGTTGTTGTTGTTGTTGTTGTTGTCAGGATGTTGTTGTTAGGCTGTCGTCGGTGATGTTCTGCACTAATTGAAAATGGAAGTTCCTCTCAAACCCATCCATTTTCTCGTACCAACTTCCGTTCCTAAATTTGCGAGTGTCACCGACGAAAAATATCCATCATCTTCTTTACTACAACCACCATAGACAAAGTCATCACCATCATTATCACCGTCTTCGTCATCATCATCATCATCATCGTCATCATCGTCATCGTCATCATCATCAGCATCATCGTAATCATCGTCATCGTCATGATCATCACCGATGAATCGTCCCGGCCTGGAACTTCCTGGATTCTCTTCAATTACGTTCATTTACGTTTGTCTGCCATTTTTTCCAGTCGTGGTTTCAAATGATTTGTTTTCTTCAGCGTTTGCATATATTTTCCACTTTTTATTATTTATTATTTCTTCTATTTATCGTTCAAGACGAAAGTACTGACGCCTGGGAATCTATGTTTCTGTTGTCCAAAAACTTGCTCGGGTCAAATCTGACTTCGTGACTTCATGGATGTTAGAGCCAAACGTTTATGATACGTTTTTTCCATAATCCTCAAAATAAAATTTAAGATTTTAAAAAGATTTTTATGTATATTAAGTATACTATATATTATGTATATTATATATTA
>CM067528.1:11052500-11152500 GCA_034509925.1 Hirudinaria manillensis | reverse complement strand
GATCCGTACGTTCATCTGCTGCGTTTCATTTCCAGCTCCGTTTGACTCGTGGATTGAGTGAACAATCGCTGGATGTTAGATGGATTTTCCACGTGGATATTTATTTCTTCTGAGGGCACACACGCACACACACTCACACACACACACACACTTACACACACACGCACACATAGGCACGCACGGGAAAACGCAGACACACAGATATGCAGACCCTCGAGAAGTCATACGTTCAGTTTTGGCGGGAGATCCTTGAAAGGCAGACGACAATTTGGAACATTTATTGACTTTTAATTTGAAAACCGTGTTGTTGTTGCTGTTATTGTTGCTATTGTTGTTTTTGTTGTTGTTTCTGTTGTAGTTTTGTGAGGCCTCTTGTTGGATGAATAGTTGAAAGGCTTAGTCAGTTATTTTTAGGTTTTAACCGACAATTTGGATTTAATTAAACGAATTTAAATTAAATAATTTAAATTTAATAATTTAATAATTTAAATTAAACGTTCGAAGAAAGTCTGAGAAGAAAGTTTGCGTTGAGAACTTGTTGAAAATGAATGGAATCATTTACTGAGTCGCAGGAGGAAGATTCAATTGAAGCGTGAGTTTTTATTTTTTATTTTTAAAAAGTAAATTGAATTAAAATAAAATAAAATAAATTAAAATCAACAACAAAAGTATTTTTTATTAATTAATTAATTAATTAATTTCAGAATGATTTAAAAGCATTATTGAAACAATTCCTGGATTAAACTGTTCTCTAAAACATTAATCAGTTCTTTACCTCAATTGATTCTTCTCTTGTCCTTGTTTTGGCGATCTTTCTGATGATGATGACGACGACGACGATGATGACATTAATGACATCTATCGATAATGATGATGATGATGACTAAAACTATGATGATGATGACGACGATGATACGTAATTACGTATCAATCTCTGAACACAATTTCTTTCATATTTTCAAATATTAACACTATATTATATAAATTTATATAAATTAATTTAAAATTTATTTAATAAAAACATTTATATATATCAAAATATATATATTTATTTATATTTTTGTTGTAAACACTTTCATTTATTGATTGATTTCATTTTGTCAGATTTTAATTTTCATGAATATTTATGAATATTTCCTCAGAATAATCAATCAATTTCTGAGCCAAAATGCACAACGCAGTTCAATGGGCGGAGATTAAAAATTGAATTAAAATAATTAAATTAAAATATACATAAAAATACTTATATTAAAATAGAATTTAAAATAATTAACTTAAAATGTCAAACTCTAATAACATTAAACTGAATTTAAAAGAACGATTAAAAATAATATATTAATAATTATAATAATAATATTTAATTAATCGATCAATACATCAATTATTTCTTCTGTTTAATTAATAAATTAATAAATAAATTAATTAATTAATTATATTTGTAATTCAATAAATTCTTGGGAAATTTTCTTCTAAGGCTTGAATAAATTTGCATATTTTTTTAAAAATGCCGAACTGGGAAACGTTGTTTGAACAAAGATTACGAATTACACCTTATTTCTTTATTTAGTTATTTCTTATTTATTTATTTATTCTTATTTATTTATTTTTTTATTACATTTCACTTTAAAACCTTTTAAGCCTTTTGAATTAATCAAGATTTTTCCTAAATTCATAAATTCTAGAAAAATCGGCGCTTGAAAATTCTCGAGAGGAATAAATATTCTTTTTAAAGAATATCAAATTTATTTAATTTGTAACGAAAATCGGCGAAATATATATATATATTAAATATTAAATATATTAAATATTATATATATTAAAAAATCACAAAATACACTAAATAAATGAACACGAAAATTATTAAAGCAAGGTGACAGCAAATATTTATTAATAAAAAAAGAAATTAAAATAATGATTAATAATAATATTAATATTAGTTGTTGCAATTAATTGATAAATTGATAATATTAACATTAAACGATACATTAAATCTCATCATGTAGAGTGATGTCGATTGAAGATCCAAGTGCAAAGGAGGATGGTTCAACTCCTGGCAAGGACTCTCAGGGATTCGTTCCTGTCAAGTTCGAGTGAGTGGATGGTGTTGAATAATAATAAATAAATTAATTAAATAGTTTTAATTAAAATAAATTACTAACAATTATTAATATTATTTTGTACATCATTATATATATTAATAATATAATAATAGTTTTTTTAGAGTTTAATCTTTTTTTAAATTTGATCTTTTCTTGTTGTAATTTAATTGATTTATTAAGCAATATTTATTAAATGCGTTGCTTTCATTGTTAACTTCAACAATTATTTGTCAAAATATTTTAATAAATCTCTATATTTACTTTCCGTCATATCTTAACAGTATGATCATAATCATCGTCAACATCATCATCAACATCATCATCATCATCATCATCGTTATCATCATCGTCGTCGTCATCGTCATCATCACTATCATGATTTCAATCATGTTGACATTGTAAATATCATTTTTCATGCTCTGATGATGATGTTATAATCCGAAAGAAAAAAAAATGTCCTAAGTTCCCGTCGACAGCATTGAAATCGGATCAGAAGGACTTCAGGAAAAGTGCTTTTCATGGACACTCCTTGCTCGGATTGCTTTTCTTGATCTTGCATTCATACTCGAGTGAGTGAATGGGTGGGTGAGTGAATGAACGAGTGAATGAATGAACGTATGAATGAATGAGTGAATGAATGAACGAACGAATGAATGAATGAACGAATGAATGAATGAGTGAACGAATGAATGAACGAGTGAATGAATGAACGTATGAATGAATGAGTGAATGAACGAACGAATGAATGAGTGAATGAATGAACGAACGAATGAATCAATGAACGAATGAATGAATGAATGAGTGAACGAATGAATGAATGAACGAATGAATGAATGAGTGAATGAATGAATGAATGAAGAGTGACAGAGTGAGTGACAGAGTGAGTGAAAAACATTTCCTGGACGAAAATATAAAAACCGATATAAATCAAAATTAAATTATGGAATGAAATTCAACTTTTGAAATGATAAATTAAAGTTTAAGAGATTATTAATCATTTCCTGTCCCAGATCTTAAGATGAGAGAATCCATCTTGTCCGATCCAATAAGGCGATTCGAACACGGTTTTACGACCAATGTCTTTCACAATAGCATCAATCATTCTTTTATTTATTATTTATTCGATCAATTGATCAATTATTTCTTCTGTTTAATAAATATCAAGCTCATTAACATAATTTATTTGACCCTTAGTAATTTTTGCTGAAACCAGGGGTCAGCGTGGATTGACCTATCTGTCGATAGAATTTATTCACTAATCATGTGATAATAAAATTTAAAATTAATAATAAAAATATTTTTAAATGTTTTCCTCAAAAAATAAATTAAAAAAATAAACAAATAAAATTGTTTCCTTTCGGTTGAGATAAATTTGCCTCTCATGAATTACAAATCACCATGGAAACGATCGCTGGGTGAAAAGTAGGTCAACATAATAACTCGTAATAATAATAATAATAATAATAATAATAATAACAATAATAATAATAATAATAATAATAATAATTCATCTTGTTATTAACTGTGCTTCTTTGTATCAATTCCTCATTCCAGTTCAACATCCTCGCTTCTCGAGCTGCTTATCCACATTCTGGAGGAATTACATCACCGATTTTTGAAGAATTATTTCCAATTAGCTGTTAATTAACTAAGTTTAAGGGAATGAAAACGATTAAATAGTTCAGCTGTGGTCAGCAGAATAAGGGTTAGGGTTAGGGTTATAATTCAGTAAACAAGTTAGCTTTAACTCGGCGATGGCCGCCTTAACTGCGTCATTAATTATTAATTACTAGTCACATTAATTACGCATATATTATGCAAATAATAAACAAACAAACAAATAAATAAATAAACAAACAAACAAACAAACAAACAAACAATCGCAGTTTCTACAGACAACGACCCATGTCTTGTAGCACACTTTGCACCAGTTCTTCAAACAAGGCGCTGAAATGGAACACATTCCTCTCGCGTAGCTCCTACTTCTTGCCACCATTATCATCATCATCATCATCATCATCACCACCATCGTCATCATTCTCGTACTCATCATCTTCACCATCCTAGTCACTATCATCATCATCACCATCATCATCAACATCCTACTCATCATCTTCGCTGTCATCGCCACCATTATCATCGCCAGCGTCTGCATCATCATCGTCATCATCGTCGTCGTCATCGTCACCGTCTTAATCATTGTCGGTAGAGGAAGACTTACGAGAATCCTTTTGTGAACGAACGTGAAAAGAAAAGGCACGAAATGATTTCGAGGATCACGAATTCAATAATAACGACCTTAACACCACCACCACCACCACCACCACCAACAACAACAACAACAACAGAAGCAACATTATTATTATAACATTAATAATATTAATAGAGTAATAATATCAATCATGTACTTCTCCAGTGCCACACGTGACTGAGATGCCACCATTATATCTGCATAATAACAATGTTAATGTGAACATTATTTTTGTTTTTTTTTTAAGTGAAATATCTGTTCGTAGGAATCGAGTATCGGTTTTCGATGCTTGTTTTTCTTTCTTTCTTCGATCCATTTCCTTTGATCCATCCATTTCATGCTCCCTCACGGTCGTGAGAAAACCTGGGTGAATATGAGGACGACGACGACGATGATGATGATGGCGATGATGATGGTGATGATGTTGTTGATTGAGATTGTGTGGTGATAATGATGATGGTGATGATGAGTGTGATTGTGACGTTGTTGTGATTGATTGAGATGATCATGATGATGATAATGAAGATGATAATGATTGGTAAAGACGAAGCCGACTATGATAGATTATGACAGAAGGCATACAAAACATGTCTGAAAGTTTAGAAACATTTTGGAAACTCGGATATTATGACGAATGTTGGATTCTCTCGGTGCTTGTCACCAGTCGACCTGGCAGTTGACCCGGTGTTTCACACGTTTTCCTGAAGCACCTGTAGTACTTTTCGTTGCCTGATTTTGAAGTCAGAGTTTTTTTTTCAAAGTCCTCTGCTTCTTCTTTTCTCCTCTGTACGTGCGATCTATTAAATTCAATTGAACATCAGCATCAATATCAGACAAGAGCTTCTTGATCTCAGATTAAAATTGATTTAATAAAAAAAAAAGAAGAAGAACAAGAGGAAAGAATAGAGGATGAATGCAAAGCAATAAATGCCTTGGAACTTCTAAATTGGCTGGAAGTTTGGCAGTCAAAGATTGGTCGCAATACGCGGAATCTTATTGCATTGGAGGATGAAAATCTGCTTCAATCAGTTATCAATCACGTCTGCTTGGTTGAAATGAGTTTTAGCGCCAAATTTTGTTTATGGCTCCAATTTTGAAGTTTCTATTGTGAACTTGGACAAACGTTCAAATTCATTGTCTGTTCGATGACAAACCAACGATGTCAAAGAGAAACATTATTGGTTAAGATTCACTACAGATTACCAATTGAAATAACATAATTTAGCAGGTAGTTTGTTGAATTAATCGTGATTAATCATGATATATTCGTTAAATAATTTTTAATAAATAAAATAATGCTATTTTTTTCTGGGCAAATTTAAAATCAAAACCCTAATCTCAGCGAGAAATCCTTGCTTGAAGGCGAAATATATTTTTTATTTTTTAGACATTAAGGAGTTTTAAGGAAAAATCATGAATTTTATCGGTTAAATTGATCAATTTTTGGCAGTTTCAGGAATATTTGCGAAGGATTTTTTTGCCGAAATTTCTCTCGAAGAAAACACAACATAAAATAATGAAATCGTAGATTAGGAACTGTTTTTTTTATCGCAACATGTTTGCACTCGAGCTCTTTACCCTACCACACAGACTGGTTCACTCATTCACTCATTCATCCGTGGATCTATTCATTATCTCATTCATCCATCCGTTCATCCATCCATTCATCCGTCTGTCCTTCTTTCTGTCTGGATATTTTTTTCCGTTTCCGTTTCATCAGAGGCATCTTTCCAGCACCTGGAAGTTAAAAATCCTCGTCGACAAATCACCACCACCATCATCATCATCGTCATTATCGTCCTCATAGTCGTCATCATAATCATCGTCATCGTTGTTATCATTATCAGCATTATCATCATCATCATCATCATCGTCACCACACGAAAAGCGTTTCGTTCTTCCTCCTTATTTGTTTTTTTTTTCTGTCGGAATAAAACGGAAAAATTTTAAAAAGAATTTGAGACTAAATCACAAATTGCATTTTCAAAAATGCCTTCAAAATTGAAGACATTCAACGAGGCAAGAAATGGTGTTTCGAGGGTCTGAAATGTTTTTGTGCTTCCAAATTTTTGCTGGTTGCTCTATTCAGGCCTAGTATTTCTAGGCCGTAATATCTTATTACGAACAAAATCACGATGTTATTATAAGTTATTAATATTATTATTATTATTATTATATTACGCAATTATTCAATAATTCAATAACAATAAGTAAAGCTTCAAAAACACTGTCACTAAGCAGTTAAAGGGAAATGAAAAGCAAATTAAATAAAATAAAATAAATTCAATAAAAAACACTCCTTTTGAGTTGTTCGGACAGAAAGAAAATATAAGTTGTGGTTAAAAATCAGCGGCCATGGGGTTTTCACCCTCCCAACCTGCAGGGTCGTCCCGAGAATGTCCAGGGCACAGTTATAAAAGCAAAAGAAAAACAATGACGTCAACAAATACAGGCAGAAGAGACAAAACAAGACCATAATTCTCCATGTTCGCATCGGGCATACATCATAATCTACAACTTGACAGACGATGCTGAAAATTCCGAACCATACTTTAAAAAAAAAAACAACCTTCCGGACGGAAATGAATTTTAATTTTAGAATTGGTAAACAAAGCATGAGTTTGCTCAAAACCTGGCTACGTTATTAAGTTTTAAAATATAATTAGAAAGAACTCATTTCTGGACAACACAACAACAACTTGAAAAATTCAGAACTCAAGAACTTTCCAAAAAAGATGGGAAGGGGCCAGATGCGATCCGATCGCTAATCCAATCGGCCCTTCGTTGTTAATGTTTGAACCGACCTAATTTCATAAAGGACTACAAGAGGCCATAATGAGGACATGGCATGACCTGGAAAAGAATTTATAGAAACGGTTGTTAAATCATTGCAAACTAGGTCACGCTATTGATAAGCATTGATCAGCACCATAGTTTATATTCCCATAATAACCGTTGACCAATAATTTTTCCTCTTTTGGGAAGGCAGTATATTGACGAGCTAATAAACTCCATAAAGAATTATATTTAAGAATTATGTTATTTATTGAAAATTGTAATTTGCGAGAAAAACAAATTGTGCCGTTAATATAAAAGGAAAAACACGTCTAATTATTTTATTAATAAATGTCCATTAATGTCGAAACTCGTGAAAGTGAGGCCGCGTGCGTGGTACAAAATGGTGGCGGGACGTATATTTTTTCTCCACTGCCGACTTGTGCTTTCTCTCCGGTTGCAAAAATTTTCCAACTCCTTCCCCAACAGGAATGTTTTGTTTTTTTCCTGAGTTATGGTTTAGCAAGACAAATTCGGTTACGACTAGTAAAGACAATGATAGGTTTCGATCATAACCTGACTTATTAGCTCAGCAAAACGAATTAGAAATTAATTATAAAATAGCTTTATGGTTCCATGCCTTAAATAAAACAATAATTAGTCATGAAATGCTCTTAAATCTTATTTAATAAGATGTTATATCCGTGGATTATCCCAATCAGAAGGTACTTTGCAGATAATAGACGGATGAAATTGGTGTAACAAGTGTAACTTTATTATCAAAGTTAATGTGGAGGTTAATAACAAATTAACGATAAAAAGGATTTCAAATGTTAATTAATAATATAATTAAAATATAACATAATTAAACGCATCAACTTGCCCACGATATAAGACGATAATATATTAAGAATAACGTAAAATAAAAATATCATCCCAATAAAAAGGTAGCCATTTTTCTAAACGGGAAGTACGGACTTGTTGAAAATAAAAACAAAATGCGTTTTTAAACAATAGGGAAGCTGGCTTTTGAGGCAATGCCACACTGGTTTCCTTTGTTCCTCGCCATCTTTATATACCCAGCCTCTCCCCATGTTGTACCCCAACTGAAACAGAACAAAAAAGGTTTCAATAAGCACCGTTCATAAAGAAATCGAAGCAAGTGTAGTTTCACCTGTTCTTGACGAGCCAATAATCTTTGCCATTTTCATTCCCATAACCGACAACCAAGACGGCATGAGTTAGTTTTTCAGTGCTGCATTTTGGTTCATCATACACTCCTATACAAATAATTTGTTATGATCTCATAAATTTAACTGATATTTTGAGTGCCTCGTGAATTCTGATTGGATGCAAAGGCGCTTGTAAATCGAGCTTCATTTGTATAGCGCCCAATTGGAGCGGGGAAGCCTATGTGGTGGCTCGGTATCGAATGCAATACATCTGCAACTAACCTGCATTCTCGTATTTATCACGTGAAGTATAATAACATCAAGCAATTAAGTTACAGTAAATTCGCTTATTTAGCCAATGAAATATACGAATTTTTATCAAACCTTTGGAATATTGTTTAAAAGAATTGTGACTGGCATCAATAGCTACAGAAATAGGTCCTTCTTCAGCAACGACTTCCATCAATTTCCTTTCATCTCCTTCTTCTATATCAACATAATCTTCCACAGTTGCACCGACTCCATCGTTTGTGAACTGACAATCCTGCTCCTAAATTGGTCAGCATGTAATACTGATGTGAATCTACATCGAGGAAGTACAACCACAACTTATAACTCACCACTGCCTTGTACGGATATGATTCTTCAGTGTCAATACCACCGTTTTCTATGACATATAGAAAAGCATTGTTCATCCATCCTCCTTTGCATCCTGCATTTCCGTATGACGATGTGCAGTCGACAAGATTCTGTTCGCTTAAAGGCACAAGTTTTCCAGTTTTTCTGAAATGTTGCCCTTCAATGGCTCCCGTCTGTTGAAAAAAATAAAATTCTAGTTTAGGAATCGGGAACGTTTACGGTTTTGGTAATATTTTTTCGCTAATATTGTTCTAAAGAAGCTCTTTCGAAATCATTCGATGCTCCAACACCTTATACAATTTTGTATCTTTACCTTCAAAAAGTATCCTATGTATCAAACTTCTAAACTAATGGAAACTCCAAGAAACATGATTAAAGAACATGTTAATTCTGCATTATTTAAAATCAATCAAAAGGAAATAGATGAATTTGATTGGACAGTTTAAACCACGTTGTTCTTCTGCTTTGCAAGTTTTAAAAATTTCTGGAAATCATTTTCTGATTATATTTGCATACTTTGTATTTACTTAAGATTGCCAATTTCTGATATAGGTGATAAAGTAAACAAATGGATGATACTTAATAATAAAAAAGACCTAAACTTTTGAATCTATTTCATGGATGAATTTCTCAAGACTTTAATTGGGTTATCTTTTCTAAACTATTTCAAGACAAGTCAACTTTATACAGAATTATGCGATAAAAACGATAGAGCAAAAATATTTTTTTATGAAAAACAGATAAAAAACAAAAACTCACTGAACTAAAAGCCCAACATGATCCACAACGAAGCTGAAGAAAAAAAACCACTAATTACTTGATCAAAGATTGAAGCAACTTGTCAAAAAGAAGTACCACATACTTGATTCTTGACTTCAGTCACATATCCTTTCGTTCTCCAGTCAACTTCTTCAGGAAGATGGACATCGAGAGTTCCTAAATAGGTCTTCCTTGGCAATGAATGTTTTGGTCGCTTGTATCCATTCAATTCTTCGTATTCTTCAAATGTCTGGCGATAGAAGGACAAAATGTTCACAATGTTTAAACTGAAATAATTCATCACTCTTCCACTCACCCAGTCAGAAAACTGATTAACAGCCAGTTGATAAGAAGATAAGTTTCTTGAGAATAGAAGGTTATGTGTCCTAATGGTTCTCAAGTTTTTTTCAAAAATAGACTTTCTAAAAGCTTCATCTTCCAATGAATGATAGGTAACTTCTGAAAAGAGATAATAAATGCGGATAAT
The DNA here is from genome assembly GCA_034509925.1 of Hirudinaria manillensis. Taxonomy (NCBI): domain Eukaryota; kingdom Metazoa; phylum Annelida; class Clitellata; order Hirudinida; family Hirudinidae; genus Hirudinaria; species Hirudinaria manillensis. The sequence goes on along the minus strand of CM067528.1, from coordinate 11,142,318 downwards.
AACTTGCTAAATAATTATAGTTTTAGAACCACCGACTTCCGTATTTGTTCTTGAATGAAGCCCATTCTTCCTCCAGATGGAGACCTAAATCAAAATGCTCATTGTCCTGAATATCTTTTATTAGTTCCAATGCATTTCCTCTAAAAGCACGGTCAGGCAGTGGCAAAACATTGGTCACGAAGGTGAGAAAAACAACTAAGTGAAACATCTTCATGCTTGGTCTCTAGAAAAATAATTTCATTGTAACCACAATAATTTCTTCTTCTGCAAAGTCAAATGAAAGCAAATTGAAGCAAAGTAGAATAATCAAGTCTAAGCGAGTAAAAGCGAAGCCACGTCTTACTTCGCCTTTTCTTAACTCCGATTTCGAAATCAAATAAGCATAATAATCCTTTTGAAAATAAGAAACACAAAATCATATTTCTTGAAGCATGAATAGCAGCTCCAAAAGCAAGTATTGGCAGAGAGATTAATAAGTAATACCTACTTAATGTATTGAATAGTTGCATTAGCACTTTTCTTGGCCAATCATCCAATTATCAATTACTAATTACCAGGTAATAAAGCTAATCAAACAAAGGGAAAACCTAATTCTCAATGCAATGTTTAAAAAGATATGCCGTTTATGATGTCAAAAATTTATATTTAAACTCCAATATGCTTTATGTATTTGATTTCTTGCCACAATTCCTAAGTCAAGATTCAAGTAAATCATTCGCTTTCGGCTTTATACCTATAATTCTCAAATTTCTTACACAATGACGATCTATTTAATCAATTATGTCTGCTCAAACCTCTAAACCATTTTAATAAATTTCAAAAACACTAAACAAATCCGAAAATAAAAAATTTAATGCAATAAGTAAAAACTAAAAGTATCCTGCTTTACTTCAAACATTAAAACAAAGGCCTCAAGATTCAAACCTCTCTTATAGGTCCGCCCTAAATACTTAAATCATGGAAAACAGCTCTATTAATATGTTTGTCCTGTCATTATCAGTGATAAGCTATCAATGTGACTTGTAAAATTTTCCTAGAATTGCACTTGACCCTGAGTTTATCTCAAAACTGCTTACGTAATTTTTTTTTTTGAAATTTAATATATAGGATGCAGGTAAAACTGAAAAAATAAACAATTTTACTTATCAAGAGAATTGATCATTAATAATATTATTATTCAACGTTATTTTTTTTTATGTATTTTATTGTTATTATTAATACGGTATAATAAATAAAGCTTTAAAAACTCGACAAGATTTCCAATCAAAGTTTCCGTCAAAAAAATTGGATGAAACAGTCCTTAATTCAAAAACCCCTTTTATTAGAATACAAAGTACGAGTTATGCTTACCATCAGCGGCCATAGGGTTTTGACTCACCCTCCCTGGACGTCCGAGGATGTCCAGGGATGTCCAGGACATCAATGACAGAAAACGAGACAAAAACATTAACAAGTAGAGGCAAAAGAGACAAAACAAGACCATAATTCTACGTGCTCGCATCGGGCATACATCATAATCTACAACTTGACAGACGATAATGAGAAATTTCGAGCCCTACTTTGAGAGAAAGAAAAAATAGCCCGAAAGAAAATTAAAGGAAGCTTTTAGAGTTTCCTAAAACCTTGAGCCTTTTCGAAATCGGGCCGCATTATGAAATTTTATTACCAGAACTCGTTTCTGGACAATTAGCAACAATAAATTGAAAAAGAATGAATAATTCGGAAAATTAACAACCCAGGAACTTTCCGGCGGTAGAAAGCCAGAGGCTGTTAGGCTCTTTCAACGATATAAAAATATATTTAAATATTTAAAATAAAATCCAACCACAAAACAACAAATTGATCGCAAAACCCAGAGGACAACTTGGGGTCATCTGCATTGTTGCTTTAAAAAAAATATGCCAATTGCACTAAAATAAATTGAATTACATTTCTGTTTCCTCAATTTGTCTATTGCCATTTTTGATTGTTCGGTCGACGCGGTCACGATGTAATAAAAATATAGTTATAATAAAAATAATATTTAATTAATTAATAAATTGTCAATAAATGATTAATCATTATATTATAAATATTATACTCAAGTATTATAAGTATTGACGTGGAAGGATCCAAGAGGAACTCCTTCAGTATAATTTATCAGACGTCCGTGTGTCGCACAGTTTTTAAGCATTCCAGTTAAGCAGTTAAGAGATCATCATTTTTGGCTGACCTTTTATTTTTATTATGACCTTTTATACTTTTATGTACTTTTACCAACACCTCATTCATGACACTTCTTTCCTAAACCAAATTCGGTCAAACTATCGCAAAATTCTCGCATGATATTATTTTATGACCTCGAAAACACTTGGCTGAGAACTAATATCATTATTACCTTTACCATCATCATCATCGTCGTCATCGTCGTCGTCATCGTCACCATCACCATCACCATCACCATCATCATCATCATCATCGTCGTCGTCGTCGTCTCCTTTCTCGAGAATCATTTTCATCAACGTAAGTAGCGCTGCTCTCAAAGATGCCATGCATGCATGTTCCCATATCTTCCTTCCTTTTCAATTCATTCAAACCATTCCTCCAAGGCGTTCTTGCAAGACTATGCCGAAAAGTATTTTTTCTCGGCCTATAATATTGAATAATATGTTATTGTTCATAATAATAATAATAATAATAATAATAATAATAATAACTTTTTTTTTTGGTAAAATTGTTAATTATAATAATGTTCTAAATGATCTGACTTTATTATAATAATCTTATTATTAATCATTAACATTTTAACGTCATGACATCAACATTTATTACAAAAATTATAATAACAATTATTACAACATTACCATACAATTAATAAGGTTATTTATTTAATAAATTATTATTATTATTAGCTTGTAATAATTATTAGAAATTTTATTTTAATAATCATGTTATTATATTATAATTTCAATCACGGTATCGATACTGCAGAATCGACATTGCAGGCAGAACATGTATATTTTCTGTTACATTTGCAATGCAAAGCAATGCAATGAATGAATGAATGAATCCATGACTGAAGAATTGTTCAGTTTCCACTGAATAATATTTTTCTGCGAAATTTCTTTTGGAAAACAAAATTCAACCAACGATTGAGGGGTGTTCTCAAAATATTTATAGACAGAAATACTCCGAATATTATCGGATATAGTCTAATTTTTGGTCGATTTTAATTTAAAAATTTTCTTCAATGTAACTTAAAATTAAAATTTCAAACTTGTAATAAATATTTAAAATCTAAAAATTACTCCAAGGTCCGTCAGTTTAAAATATTTTTAATGAATTGTTTATTAAATCGCTTATGTCTTTTTATTTTAGCCACATTCAGCATATGTATCTCCTGTGATTCGTTCTTTCGTTCATTCACTCATTCACTCGTTCATTCGTTCGTTCATTCATTCTGCCACAGTATTTCCTTTTGTTCAAATATTTTTCAATCTGAGCCGAATTTTAAAACTTTCCACATTTTATAATCGTTAAATAAATGTTATCAATTGATTTCCCGATTACCTACCATAATTATATTAATTTACCGAGTAATTTACAAATTAATAATAAATTAATATCTTCAATTAATTTACTCACAAATCAGGAATAATTTAGTAATTCTGTAACAAAAAAAAAACATAATCTTTTTCTAAATATTAAATCGTAATCTTCAAACTCAAAGGAAGAAAATAAAAAATCACTTTCAAAATGAAATATTGCAACAAAAGGAAGATATTACTTCTCAAAAAATAAAAACTATTTTCTGCAACTTCTACGTTTTGTTAAATAATTCTATTCGGTTGCTTTTGTATTTTCGATTTCTTTGGTTGGTGAAAAGCCGCCATGCTGATTGAATCAGGGAATCTTGATAAATAAATATAATTAAATAAATAAAAGTTATTAAATAAAATAAATAAATGATGATTTGTATTAATAATAACGAATATTTATCTATATTTTATGGTTTATGGACTAAAATTTTACTCATAATATAATTCATTTATAATTTAATATATTAATATTCAATTTTATTAATAAAATAAACTAATTCTAAATGGGAAAACGAGATAGTTGGCAAAAGGAAAAAATATATTGTGAAAATGAAAGCTAATAAAAATAATTAACGGAGACGTAATAATAAACAAGTCGAAGAATTCCTTCGCTCTTACGGTATAAGGGATGAGTTCAATATCATTATTGTATTCTCCACAAAGGTCATCGATGTCTTTATATGTAATCATCATGATCAACCTTGTTATAATCATCTTCGTAGTCGTCATCGACATAATCATTAAAGCCCGTCGTCGTCGTCATCATCATTTGGAAATCAATTTATGTAAATGGACACGTGATTCAAGTGGTTGAACAACAATCACCTCGGCTGGGAAAATCAATCAGAAGATATAACACATCTTCCTGCCATCTAGCGAACAGAATAAAATATTCTCTGCAATGGATTCTTTTCTTGCATCATTAATTCAATTTCGTCGTGACTAAATAAGGTGATTAAATAAATAAATAAAAAAACTTTTAAAATTAAAATTTAAAATCCATAATTATTGTGGACAGAATTATTCAGATATTATTTCGATTTAAAAATAAATCCTTAAAGAGAGGGCGAGTGAGTGAATAGGTTGGTGGAATCCGATGGCCTCAGGGATTGCTTATCCTCTGTTGACCAATGATTGCTTTTTACTGTGAATTTAAGGATTTTTATCAAATTGTCGTTAAATTCTGAAAAAAAAATAACAAAAAAACATTTTCTCCTCTGCCTACGGCTTACTAAATTTTAATTAAGAAAAAATAGACGACAAATGAATATTTTAAGTGATTGCGTGGGACATTTCGTAGCATTTTGACTTGTTTTTAAGGAGCGCAAGAATTTAAATCCAGTTCGAATCTTATTCCCTCATGGAATGTCTTCAACAATTTTAACTTTCGTTTGCGTGATTGTGGACTTAAGAAGTTAAAAAGTTAAAAAGACTTAACTTTTATTCAATTTATCATAATAAGTTAATTAAATCTTTTTCTTTATGTGATGTTTTGACATTGATGGATGGATGGATGGATTGGTGGATGGACATTGATTGGTGGATTTTCGGTTTAATTCACAAAAAGTTACAATCGATGACCAGACATTGTCGTAGATTGAAGATAAAACACAGTGTTCATAATATTCAAAATATCCATAAAATATTCTAATATTCATAATGTTCGATAAATAATTTTATGGCTGTAGCCAGTCTGTAAATACATTTTCTCATAAATAATTATTTTTGAGTCGCCAGATGGTGTACACGTTGTTAAAAATAAATTTAAAAAAAACTGAAAGCATTATTCAGGCGGTAGTTAAACTAATTAAGCACAGGCGCGAAGCTTCTAATAAGCTGCGTCATTTAATTTACATAATTTAAAGATAATTAGTCATGAATATGAATGAACTCCTGCAGACGGCCATCTTGGTTGACCCTCATAACCGCTCCCTCACCATCTTTTGATCTCTCTGACCCTCACTTTAGAGAATTTCCCTTCCTTCCTTCCTCCAGGAATCCAGGAGCTTTTCCATTTTCTTTTGATCGCAAAATATCTATGCAGAATACGTTCGGAGCTTGTTTCGGGATTCCACAACTCGTATCGGATAAAATAATTGGCTGATAGTTTGGCTTCCGGTTATACGACGGAGGTGAGTGTAGGAATAGATTATTAAATACCAGGCTAGGATTTGAGATTCGCTTTCGTGTCGAGCGGTAAACGTTGTCCAAAACGTTGTGCGAGACTAACATTCTAAGAGGAAAAAAACGAGAAGCGAAACGTTGTGTTGCGAAAGTTGCTTTGCGTTTTTCTACGCGAATATCGACTGACATTTCATCCTCCAGTTTTCTAGTGCGGAATGCGGAAAGCTCGTATGGCTTTAAAAGTTCGTTAGAAGAATAATAATAATAATAATAATAATAAAAACAGAATTTTTAAAAAAGATATATATTTAAAAAGATTACGAAAAACAAACTGTAAAAGAAAATATGAAACGACATCGAGCTGTGATTCGGATTTCCACGATTTGGGATGTTTCGACGATGTTCTCCATCAGAATGAAGTGGAGACTGAGCAAAAGAAATGGCTAGTTTCGGACGAATCAATCGAAACATGGTTTCCAATCGATACTGAACGAGAATCTTCTCTCCTGGATCCGACTAGTTTGTAAGAGTTTTCTCCGGAACGTTGCTAGTTCGCCCTTGATTTCGTTGCCGTCGGATAAGGAAACAATACAGCCACCTCCATACGGCATTTTCAACTTTCATGGCTTCCAAGCCGGCCGTCATACCGGTGCAGCATGCAGGGTGTCGGAGAGAGACACCAGGGACACTTGGAAACTGCGAAACAAACGGAGAGACAGTCGTCTGTCGCCAGGAGGAAGAAGTTAATCCAAAAACACCTGGAAAGAAGGAGACTCGTCCAGCTGGAATCTTCGCAGACCGGAAGCGGAAGTCCGCAGTCCACGCCATCTTCCCCCAGACCTGATAGTGTCAAAGACGAATGGTGAGGATACCGTTGTCAGTCACTGCGTGTGGTTCCAAAAGCATGAGATCCTGATGATGGTGGTGGTAATGATTTCATTCACAAGTGCGTTTGTGTGTGTGTGTGTGTGTAAAGCCAGCGTGAAAATTTTACTTTCATTAAATTACAAAATAAATAAATTGAAAAAATGAAATTCTGAATTATTTTAAACAAAACAGATGTGACTATCGTCGAATAAAATGATATTTGATAATAATACTACTATTAATAATGACACTAACAATTATAATTGTAATAACAATAACAACAATTATAATATTATTAATATTATTAATATTAATAATAACTTCTTTATATTCTTAACAATCAAATACTTCCTCCTTCCTTGCGTTCTTGGATCTCAAACTTCCAACGCAGTATGCAAAGTAATTTCATTGCCATAGCTTTACCGTTATTATTATTATTATTATTATTATTATTGTTATTATTATTATTATTATTGCTATTATTGTTATTATTATTATTATTATTATTATTATTGCTATTATATTATTATTATATCCATCACGATAATATTTTAGTTTTTCTTATCAACAACTCGATCATCAACACTTCGTCTCCATCATCATCATCATCGCCATCATCATCACATTAACTGTGATAACCATTGCCTCCATCGATACCAGCATCTGAGTCGTCATCGTCATCATCATCATCATCACCACTACCATCATCTTTACTTTCATCACAATCATGATTGCCGTAATCATCATCTCCATCATCATCTTCATTATTTTCATCACTATTATCATTACCGTCAATATCATCTCCATCATCTTCTTCATCAGCATCATCATCATCATCATCATCCTCATCGTCGTCGTCGTCTTCGTCGTTAAACAGTGTGGACAAGTACAAAGATCACTTTTCCTTCCTGAGAGACTCCAAGTTTCTTGAAGACCTCGAAAACGACAGTGTGGACTCTGACATCATCGAAGAAGAGCTCACAGCTCTCCAGGAGACCCCAATCAGGTGGGCGGTACACTCTCTCTCTCATGAATATGCATGCATTCAATCGTGCCAATCAGCGATCAGGAATATTTATGAAAATCAAGCCGAGAATGGCCGTGAATGTTTATGAATGAAAGATAATTGGATAACGTGTCACGATAAATGATTTTTAATGTAAATATTCGAAATTATAAATCCATGTATTAGTCCAACGTAGTCGTTGCTGAGGTCAAAATATCGTAGAACACTTGAAAGCGACACAACATTTCAATTGTTTTTGGAACGAAAATGTCAAAATAATTGGAAAAATATTCGGTGGTTCATCTTGTAATGAGACTCCTACAATATTTTTCCTACCCGGTAAATCTCCAAGGAAAGAGAAGAAGCAATTTTTCCAGCCTTCTTTGGCGTTCAAACACCTGCTTGGATCTCAAAGATCTGAGGATATTGTGAGACGTCTTGAGGATGGATTGTGGTAAATAATTTTAAAGGAATGTGATGATATCTCACCGTCGGTGTTTGTGTGTGAGCGGTGGAGTTTTTCTATATAAGGTGGCCTCATAACGTATTCCAAGAAGAAAAGTTTATTATTGCTATTATTTACAGTAATTATAATATATTATGATATTCTATAATAATTATAGAACATGAGTATATATGCGATGACCTAATTAAATAGAGCTATACGTAGGAATTGAAAATATATCGTATAATTAATACGCTATTAGTAATAATAATAATAAATAATAATAATTATAGGTATTATATTCTTCATAATAGTTACAACAGCAGTTATATTATTCTTATTATTATTTTTATTATTATTATTATTATTATTATTATTATTATTATTATTATTATTGTTATTATTTTATAACTTGGAACAAATGGATGTTTATTTCTTCTGGAAAAGCCCGCATTCCAATGATTTTGTAAATGCTTCTTGTAAATTAAGTATTACTTAAGACAACAATGGAATCTCCTCTGAATTATCATTACTTGAAATGACTGAAATGGAATCTTAAATCTCATTATTAAACCTTATTATTATTATTATTTTATTATTATTATTACTTTATTATTATTAATATTATTATTAATTATTAAATCAAATGTTCGGAATTAATTTTAATTTTTTTTAAATTCATAATCTGATTTTTTAATTAAAATCGATTCTCTACAAAGTATAAGCCTTAAATTAAAATTTCTTTCGAGATAAAAACAAAAACAAAAAGGAACAAATCATAGAAATAGGACATAAAAGGCAGTCCGTAAATCACATTAACACCGCGGTTCTTGCATTAAGTATTGACCAGGTTAGGATGGATTGTAAATTGTAAAACATTACTGATCAATGACTGTCAATTCATTCACTCGGAACGCTTTCTCCGTTTTATTAACCCCGTGGTTTGGTCTCCGTCCTGGGCCTGAGATGGGACTGTCACACGGTCTTCACTCCTCAATGAATCTTAGCCAGTCTCTATGCAACCCTGATATGCAATCCAAAGATGATTCAATGTTGATCCTATGATGGCCTGTCTCATTATCACAAGGAGACATTATCACTTATCGTTGGGTAATAATATGGAAACGATCCTGGATGGACAATCTCAGAGATGCTTGGAGAGTTTTTTGTCAGAGCATTGTAAAAAAAAAATTTTGTTCTGATTTTCTTTTTGAAGCTCCCTCCAGCGATGCAAGCGTGTGATTGGAAGTGTTTAATGAATAATTAATATTATTTTATGTTCTATAATAACTTTAATACATCCCACGGATGGTTTAAACTTTTATGTGAACTGAGAATTTCTATAAAAAGAGAATTTTTAATTTTAAAAGAAAAATGAATAAAATAATTTATATACAATAGATACGATATCATTTCGTTTTGTAGACGAATTGAAATGTCATTCGAATTTAATGCCTTGGATTGAGATTTCAGAGCAGCTAGCATAGCTCACTTTCACCTAATATTTACCCTGGCAAATGAAGATACTAAACTTTACAAGGATTCTAAGATTATACAGCTCCACATTTTTTCTCGAAGCGTTTGATTCATCCACTTAATGGGCGCCTAAAAAGGAAAGAATTTATTATTTTTAAAAATATTCGTTTAAAAAACAAACAAATAAACAAATAAACATTTTACAGCACTCGTGAGAAAGTGGTCAAATTCCTACAGAGCAATCCTGTACAAATTGTACTCTGCGTTATTGTCCTACTTGACGCAGGCATCGTCATAGCTCAGATTCTTCTTGACCTAAACTCTGTCAAAGGTTGGTTACTCTGGAATAATAATAATAATGAGATAATAATAATAATAATAATAATAAATAATCGCGATAAATAACAATAATAATAATAAATATTAATAACAAGAAGAAGAATAAAAATAATTTTTTCGATATTATTATATATATATACAATTATTTTGCAGCATTAAATAATTATTGTGAAATTTCAAAATAAATATGTATAATTTATAAATAAACTCTTGCTCTTATAAATTATAGCTTCATTAACACACCACGGTTTTAGACGACTTTTAAATATTTCATTCGTTCAATGCATACCTTTCTATTTTACTTAAATCATATTTGAAGTAAATATGGTAAGCACAAATAATTAACATAATTAATTAATAATAATAATTAATTAATTATTTAAATCATTCAATCAATCAATCATAGGATCACTGAAATCTAATTTCCAATCAACAAACGAGAGGCACAAATGAGATGCCGCCGGAATTTTTGGAGCGAATTTTGTGGAAAAAATTCCCATGTGACATGGAATGAGGAGCACCGGAGCCTCCACAACATTCCGAGACTCCAGGTCCCGGTCTGCAGCTGGCCCCACGTGGAAAGTGGTTGAACATGTGCACGCAACATCCTTCCGTGTTTGCGTACAACGACATGAGTCCTTCCAGTGTATCAATAAAGCAATGATAAGGTTCCCAGATCAGGCCGGCCTCAGATTTGATCGTCATCATCATCTTCGTCATCGTCGTCGTCGTCGTCGCCATAGTCGATCACGTGTTACTCAATTGTGAATGCCGATGTTGAAGAAAAGATAGTTTGCCAGGATTACCTTGAAATTGAGCGCTAAGTAGCAGCTAACGAGTCGGCGCCGAAGCGAATGGCTGGAATCTGATTGGAAATAACGAACATCGTCCGGGATAGTCGCTGGAAAAGAAAGGCAGGCAATTCCGGACCAAGAATCCAGATGCGGAGCGTAAGGCAGAGTGGATGCTTGATTGAATGGAGTGAAAGATGGAGACCGGAGATAAATTTAGCTCCGTGCGCATGCGCATTTGCTGCGTCCACGATTGGCCGGCATTTCCTGGCCTATAAATAGCTTGGCTATTGATCGCAAGAGGCTACCTTCGTTTCTGGTTTCACTTGGACCAGCTACACACAACCTCTGTAGTCTCTCACCTCATGACGAACAAATGCTTGAAAATAAATAAATTGATTGATTAATATTAGTAACTTAATAATAATAATAATAACAATGTTAATAATATTATTGGCTTTTAAGTTTATTTTATTAATGTTTCTTGATTAGTGCCTAATTTTGTTCAATATTTTTGTTATATATGTGATGAAATGTAGTACAATTATTCAAAAAACATGATGTAACTTAATAATATATATTTGAAGAAATTATATTATTGCAATAATAAATTATTATTATTATATAATTAATTTTGTTATATTTTACCAATGTTCATCTTTGTGCATATTTTATCTTTAGTTCTGTGCCTTAGAAAATATGCCATAGCTATTCGATGGTGAGTCTGTAGTGGAGTCTAATTACCTGCTAATAGTAACTGGATCGGGGAATTCCCAGGACAATGTTTTCCAAATTCTGGCTTTCCCATCTCATTGACAAATTTACATTTAAATGAATCATTAAATTGCCTCTCTCTTCCTCCCTTCCCTCCTCTCTCTCTCTCTCTCTCTCTCTCTCTCCATTTTTAATTTTCCAACTTTCCATCTCTCCGAAACTCGTGCCAAGAGAGGCTGGATGCCGAGTTCCGGAATGTGTTCACAACAATGTACCCGATCCGGTACATTAGGTATGCATTCTGCACGCCGGCTGGACAAACAGATGAATGGAATGACGATCAAAATAAACGTATGATTCATCAATTTCTTTTCCCTTTTCTCTTCTGACCTCTCGAAACGAAAGTGGGGTCAAACCTCGCATTAGTCAAACCTCGGCTGCAATTGGCCTGAAAGAAATGACCAATGGGAGACTTTATAAATTTTTCACCGATAATATGACTTTTGTGAAGCTAGGAAATTAAGGCAGGAAATAAATTTAAGAAAATAAAAAAACAAAAACCAGTGAAATCTATTTTTTGAATTTTACTTTTTAAAGCCTTCCGACTTCTAAGATTTAAGGGGCTGTTTTTGTTATTCTTCCGTAAATGAAACTAAGGTTAGAATGATTTCTGTTTTCGGTTTTAATGGATCCGTTAATAAAGTCTTAACTTGGATCATACTGTCTGTTCAAACGGTGATCATTGTATATTGTACCTTGTATTCATTTCCAGACAAACTTCACAAACGAGAGAAGGATTTTTCCAGGCTGCTACGATACGTTCGGGAGACGCACAACTCGAAATTGCAGGGTTACAAGGGCAGTGACATCGAGACCATACTCCATCTCTTGCGCGAGTATTCGGACAGGAATAGTTCGGATAAAACCAACGAATCTTTGCACCAGTTCCCCTCCTCATCTTCCTCTCGTAATCTGGATTCCCCTGCCTCCACTCAGGACAGCAAGACGAGGCACAACGCCCACCAAAGCCACCATCGCCACCATGAGCATATTCCAGTCTATTTTGATGACAAAGAGGGTCCAGATCTTCTCCATGACATAGCCCATGGATTGCACTTTGCGAGCATAGCCATGCTGGGCTTGCTGGTGATAGAGGTGTCTGATTTCCTCCCCTTTTTTTCTTAATTATTGAAAATTTAAGCAATAAATTGATTGTTAATAACTTATCATTGTTTATGTTGGATAGATGCATAAAATCTAGGGCTATATAAATAAATTTTCAGCAAATTTTAACGTAATTCTTTTTACGGTGGAAAACTGTCATACGGTCAATCTAAGATTTTTCGCTTAACTGGGCATCTATTGCCGAAAATTATTTTGACATTAAATCGAAATCTCCTAGATAGGGTAATCTGCTCACGTTTAAAAATATTTATTGTTTTATTTACCTGTCAAATTTATATTGTACAAACTTTTAATTATTTATTTATTATTTAGAAATTATTTATTATGATCTTCTGATGCATATGGGTGTAAATTTCTGGGTGAGGAGATAAAGGATATCGCTAGCAGATCACAGTCTTATCAGGGCATCATTTTGCATCAAAAGAAGGAAAACCATAAAATATAATATAATATGCACTCGTTCCAATATTTTCTGATTCGTAAATAAGAATAATTTCAAAATAATTTATGAATAATCATTCAAAAAGAGGCCTAAGAAGAGTTTGTCTTACGTTTTATGATATTTGAAATGCTTGGAATTTAGAATAAATAATAACATATTATTTGGAAATCTTTAAAAACAATCTGCCAATTAAACTTTTTTTGAAATTCTTCTGTGCAAAATACTTCCTTTATGAAGGAATAATTCAAATATAAATTCGAATAAAAACAATAATTAATTAATTTCCTCGATTTTTTAATTTAATCTCGATAATTTAAAATTTGATTTAAGGCCAGCTCGGTGGCAGTTTAACTGAAAATTGTCCGATCAGCTGCACATCAATTTATCTGATATAAAACAGAAATAATATTTTAAAGAATTCTTTTTAAATTCTGAACACTTTCCAGAAGCCATTCCAACTCTCCATTGAGTGTTTTTTTTAGAAAGTTTACTATTTTGTTCTTAAAAAAAAAATAATATTTCATTTTTTAGAACAAATAGTTTTATAATTCATATATAATAAATGATAATTTTATATTTATAATTTAAAAAATGTAACAACTACCTAGATAATATTATCGAATTATTTTCACAAGCAAACCAAATTCAGTAGAAACTATGATTACAAATATCTCTGATTAAACCGAATTTAGTAAAAAAGAAAATTAATTTCTTTCCTCAAAATGAAATATTTTGCAACATATTTGCTAATTATCAATAATAATATTATCAATAATAATAATATTATCAATAATAATAATAATATTGTCAATAATTCAAGTAATTCTTTAAGCTCTGTTCCCAGCTCGTCCAAAGTTATGTAAACAAAAACTGTTCTTTTTCCTTTCTAGGACCTCGTTAAAATCATTGCGATGGGGAAGACATTTTTCAAGCACAAGATTGAAGTAAGCGACAATAGCTTGCTTGCTTGATTGATTGATTGGTTGATTGGTTGATTGATTGGTTGATTGGTTGGTTGGTTGACTGGTTGATTGATTGATTGGCTGATTGATTGATTGATTGATTGTTGGTTGACCAATTGCTTGCATTGTACGTTAGATATTGATTGCTAACCCATGAATTAAAAAAGTGAATATTAAACTTAGATTTAATGAGTTTCACTTATTGAATAATCAAACTGTATTATTATTATTATTATTATTAACGTATACTATTATTAGTGTTAGTTAATTAATTAAGCTTTAAAATACAATCCTTGTAATACTAAATATTATTGTTATTACTGTAAACATGGTTTGTAATAGTAATATTAATCGTAGCAATGTGATATATAATTATAATAATAATAATAATACAATAATAATAATTACTGCTACTATTACATTGGGGTGGAAGCAAGAATAACTCCATGATAACGCGTTCCTTACGAATAAGGCGAGGATTATTGGATAAAATTGGATTCAGAAATTCCCTCGGAGACGGACAGACAGACGGACAGATACATAAACAGACAGATAGATAGATAGATAGACAGTCGGACATACAGAAGGACGGACGGACGATCATTCCGACTTGTATCGAATAATCTCGAATCTCGATCCCACGAAACGCCGGCATCCCCGAATGGAATTTGTTTTCTCCTTATTATTTTTCTTCTTTTTCTTCTTTATTTATTATTGTTTATTTATTTCTTATTTCCAGATCTTTGACGCAATAATAATCGTCTTCTCGTTCGCCATCGACATCGTCTTCCTCGGCGGTGTGGCCGGGGAGGAAGGACAAAAGGCAGCTGCCGTTCTGGTCATCCTGCTGTTGTGGCGCATTGCCAGGGTCGTTGATGGTAGGACATTGGTTTCGATATTGAGAGGGAGTTAATTTATTGTGATTAATAATAATAATAATAATAATAATAATAATAAGAATAAGAATAATAAGAATAGGAATAATAATATAATATCGTGTTGTAATAATAATTATATTTTATTATGCCATTGAAATGTTATAATAATGTAATTTTTATATCTATTTAGTCTCGTCAATAATATATTATAATAATTATATTATATTATATTATATTATATTATATTATATTATATTATATTATATTATATTATATTATATTATATTATATTATATTATATTATATTATATTATATTATATTATATTATATTATATTATATTATATTATATTATATTATATTATATTATATTATATTATATTATATTATATTATATTATATTATATTGTTGTAGCATTTATAACTATTTGATCTCATTTTAATTATATCGTGTTTAACATCTCATTTATTTCACGTCAAAATTCAATTGCTCATGAAGCCCATTGACCGTGAAAGTCTATGAAATCATTTATTATCGACGATTGGCATGCAAATTGATTATTTTCAATTTCGATTTATGTCTCCATAATTCATTCCCGTTCCTCTGACTAGCACCGGATAATCATTTATTCAATTGTATCAAACCTATTTTATTTATTTATTCATTTATTTATTTATTTGACCAAAGTAAAATGCACTACTATCAAAAATTCAATCCTAATTCCAATCGTAGTTTTGCATCGATACAAATGCTGTCGAAATGCACTTCAGACACATAAAGTTTTCTTTTCTTTGCCTCTATTCCATTCTGCAATTCTCAGGAACTTGATCGATACGTCGATTGATTGAAATAAATTAGCTGGGAACTGATATCAATCACTTTGAAGGCAGATAAAGTCACGGGAAAGTTTTTCAGAGTCAAAATAGGAGACCCCATCATGAATCACGGAAGTTCATTTATTTGTGAGAAGGACATTATCATCATGTTTCATTGAATATTGTTATTGTTGTTGTTGTTGTTGTTGTTGTTATTGTAGCTTTCTCTTATTAACGTTATTATTGTACTTGACAATATCAATGTGTTTGATCACACAGTTTTCTAGCTTTGTATGTGCTCAGTGAAAACATTAAGTACCCGACCCATTGTTTGCTTTTACAAAAGCAGTCCCATCGCCTTCATCGCTTGTATTATTTCCGCCACGGATCTGTTGATTGTTGCGAAGATATTTTCCCCGATGCATCTTCGAAACAGTGCGATATTCTACATTTTGGACAGATAAGTAAGAAATTATCCGCAGTTATGGAAATGAATAACAGTTTTGGCTCCTCTGAATGTTTTGGTGCCATAATGTTCGCGGCCCGGCTAGCACTACCGTGAGCACCCTTGGAAAGGGGCGCTATATAAATGGAAGTTGCCTCTGACTTTTTAAATGGCGCTAGATAAGTTAACTACGATTAATAACGATGATAATATTATTTGGACTAAGCAGAATATTCATGATTGTAAATTACAAACGTCTTAATCTGTTACTGGTGAAATATACGTATGAAATTAGTATAGAAATTATAAGGTCTTTAAAAGTTGCAGAACTGTTATCTTAAGGATACTTATTAAGTACTAGTGGTGCCTAGCCACGCGTTGCTGTGGCTTGATCTAATTAATTTTATAAGAAAGAAATTTTCAAATATGTTTATTTTTACAATTTCACAAATTTGCTTGAGGGTTACTATAGTTTGAGCTTTTTAATGTCTCGCTAAAGTTTATTTATACAGATTAGGCAATGACGTTATCATGGCAAGATGGCCGGATTTTCGAAAAAAGCGTATTTTTACATGATATAGTTGTGGCATTTATTTGAAACCTATATACAAACACTCCCCTAATCGATCACTATGTTGTGTCAAAATTTCAAAGCAATTGGTCAAGTACTTTCAGAGAACATTTGCATGTTACAAACACACACTGCATTTTTATTTATATAGATTGTTTCGTTCAAACATCAAAGCTGATTCATTAATCCATTCCTTGGCTATTAGGCTAATAGTGACAAGCTTCCAAAAATTGGCATCCTGCCCTCACGCGAGTTACTTAAGTACTGAAATATTTATAACCAACTTTTTTTTAGACTGGCCGTGGTGTTTCTTTAAAATTATTCAAAATTTTAAATAAAATGTTATTATAAAAAGTAAATTTAAATTTAATTAAAATTGAATTAATTTTACCAAGTTCATTAATGCCTCGTTTTGGAACATTCTCAGGCATTGTGGTTACTGTCAAGCAAAGGCAGGAGTTCAGAATCAGATTGCAGAAGAGAGCCAGAAGATTGGCTGAGAAAAAGTTGGAAACTTTTGAGGAGGAGAAGAATGCCAGAGCGGTATCTTTAAAATTGGAATACATAATTTAATAAAATTAATAAGTTAGACAAATGTAATTGTCGCTAAATTAATCTTTGATAATTTTTTTACAATATTATTTGTCTATATATTATTTTAAATGTTTTTCTTAATTGTTTAAGAAACAAATCGAAGCTCTCAAAGATCTCTGTTCTAAAGCAGGTGTTGCTGAGGCAGAAATTGCTGCTTGCGGGCCGAAACGTTAGTATTCCTTGACTCAGTTCATGACATTGTGACATCGTGATGTCGTGGCACGACATTCTGACACGGTAACATTGTGATACTAGGGCGTGACGTTGTGAAATTATGTACATGAGCTAATTTAAAAGTTGTATTATATTCTCAGATGCTAGACCAGTGAACACCACTTTGTGTGCCCTTTCTTCGGTTGCTCGGCTCTCAGTCAGTATGACCATGTTGATGTCTTCCGGTCTTTACAGACCGAGAAAACTAGACGATGGCATCGTGCTACCGAGGGTCTTTGTGCCCAGATGGGCCAAGGCCTCTCCATCTGCCGCTGATGCAATCACTTCCGGAGACAAAGCCAAACATCACGCAGGGCACAAACACCATCGACACATTAAGCACAAAAGCGGTAGTAGCTTAGAAAGTGCAGGAGACGAGGATAAAATTCTTATACCGAAGAATGAATGTCTTCCAATTATGCAAAAATTTGATTTGAAACGCTCTAAAAAGCTCGGACCCAGCCAATCAGAAGACGACGGTCAAAACCGCAGACCGCACCACAATCATCGCATCCCCAAGATACGCCAGCAACATTCTCTCTTGGAAGATTCCCCGATTTCCACGGACGCTACCCAGAATCTCATCTCCAGGTTTCCGTCGGGCAACGAGGTCGGCCGACAGAAGAACAGAGTGCACGGGGATATCTCCGAAGTGAGCAGCCCATCTTCCACTCCGAACGAGACCCCGACCAAATCGGTCGCGAATGCTGTCGATCCAGACATTCCCTGTCTTCCAAACGACAATATCCAAACCTTACCAGAAGAGGAGAGTGCAGTGACAGTGAAGAACAGCAGCCTGTTCGGTCTACCCGAAGAATCTCTAGAAGATCCGATGGATGACAGTATTTCTCTTGAGACGTTTGGTAAAAGTAGCAGACGATCGGACAACAACATTCCATCACCCCGACCAGCCGGGCTGCCGACGATTCGACCCTGCGACATTCAGATCGTCATAGAACACGCCTCTGACTGCCACTCATCCTCACCTTCCCCACCTCCGATAGCGGTGCCCCAAAGGTTCACCACTACACCCACTACTCCACTCTGACTGAGGTTATTCTCACCTAGACACGCACGACTTCCTAACTTATCCATGAGTTTCCACGATGTAAAACAGGGAAGAAGAAATTGTCTGCTGTTGTTTCCACTTGCCAGCTTCTAAAACTGGATTTGGACTCCAGTTGTTTCTTAAGGTGGATGCATCAAAGGTTCAAGAAGTGATAGTGATCCTCTTCCTCTACGTCATCACTATCATCAATATTATCATCATCATCATCGTCGTCATCATCGCAATCGTTATTACAACTGCACAACATTAGGACAAAATTGAGAAAAGAGTAGCCGTTTAGAATTCTATTTCTTCTCGAGTGCAGGTTAATTAAAGTCGATTGGAAAGTACGCCGGGACGTGGAGAATCAGTGAGTTATTTCAGTTTTAATCGGAGATATTTAGATATTTTAGAGGATTATACAAGTGCAGTTTAAAGAAAGAACAATTTCTTGTTTGTGTATTCATTGCTTTATAGTCGTATATCACGCAAATCTTCACGGGATGCTAACTTGAATGTTTGTGTCATGCAAGGACACCTTTCCTACTTATGTCGTTTTTTTTATGTGAGCGAAAGTTTTATCACGGAAGATGAAAGTGACTTCGTGCAAATCTCATCTTTCCCTTTCTTTCTTGACGAGGATTTCACGTTTAATCGATTAACGAAGCGAGCAACTCTTTTGGACGCTTGTCATCGTCATCATCTGCTTGTCCCTGACAAATGCAGAAGCCACTTTACCAGGATGTATGTTGGGTAATGATAAACCTAAGTCGATGATTCCAGAATGGAAAATTTTGTCTAAGTCTCACATTAAGACCAGCATTTATCCAGCAATACATCGCCAGGTTGTAAAAAAAAAACAAACAAATATGAACATGCACTTTTCTGCACTCCGTGCTCGTGCTTTTAACAAGCCCGCAAATATAAACATTTTATTTTAAAAATAAACTTATTTTTTCACAGGACTGGGCTAGAATTAGAGGTAAATAAACTTTTTACTGGTAGAATTCAATTAGCATGTCGTCAGCAACGTTTTATCGTCAAAAGTGCACGTTGATGTCAAAATTATGAACATGTCTTTCTGACGAGATTATAAGCTTAGACAGTTAACGTTTCATCTTTCTTAAAAATCATTTTTGTGCCGGTTTAATTGCTAAGCTAATGTCCGCGCCATTGTAAGGTCATTAAAAAGATGGCTTATTTTATGGCGAGAAAATTTCATTTCGCAACAAATTAGCCGAGCTAGTTTTTATGATCTTCAATTCACTTTTTACCGACATGAAACGACATGGCACCTTTTAAGGTTTTCTCGCCTTAAATTTCACGTCGACAAATGAATGCATTTTTCGAAGTCACGCCAATTTAAAATTTTCCTTTTCAAAATGTCGTTTAGTGGAGAAGTTTTACTCTAGGCAGAAATTGTCATTGTTTTAGATAATAGACTGTTCAAACAATCTTTGCGGACCTTCATTTGTACTCGTTTGGGGCGTGCACATCGTAAACTCGATGTCCAACCATCCTTCCATCCTCATACTGCTGGCCATACCTCTGTTTTTTTTACGTCAGCGATTTGTTGTTTTTTTTTGTTGCCGATTTGGACTCATTTCTGGTTACAAACAGCTGCAGCCACTCGCGTTGATCTCAAAACTCAATGTCGTCTAAATTTTATGCACTGCCATGATTAAGGCCTGGCATCAGCTGCTGCCAGTGCCTAGGGCAGCCTCCATCGAAGTTGCTACTCAAGTACACATACACTAGTCTCATCATTTTTGATTTTTGTGGATTTTTGTAACCGTTGACATAAAAAATTCCTGTGATACTTTGTATTTCTTTCTTTTATAATTCGAATGTTACTCTTTTTTTTCATTTCGTCGTACTTGAAAACTAAAGCGGATATCCTGCTTATATCGACTGCATGTGAGAGATATTTTGGCAGTTCTGCTTGATTTGCATGGATTTTGGCACGGCAGTTACCGATCGGTACGTTTTCAGGCCAAAAATAGAATTAGATACAGTTAAATGTTTCTCTTAAAACGTCGGACAGAATTTCACGGGGTTGTTTATCCGATCATTTTTGAATAATATCTCATTATATTTTAAAACAATTGGGAACGACAAGAGATCAGCCGTCGTCTCAAAATCTCAAGACACCAGCAAGTGAAACGGAAACATTTAAGAAATATTCTGATAATTAAATTCAACATTAAAACAAATTTTAACTATTATTTAACTTTAAGTATCAGTCTTCTATTGAGCAAATTGCCGAGGCCTGTTCGTTCTGTAAGGTTGGTTGTTCAACCTGCGGGGATTCGTCACAGAAACGTCCAAATAGTCACCGAACTGGAATTTCTTGGAACCTAATGTGACATGGTCCTCTGCTCCAGACTGGAATAATTTTAAATGTTCACAATGTAATACATAAAACATTAATGCAACATATTTATAATGCAGGCCTAAATAGCTAAAAAACAGAAACAAAGTCTCCGTCACTTACAATTCCAGCTGTGGTTGAACCGATTTCCCTCATTCTGAACGCTTGCGACCTTGTGTCTGCATAAACCACCGAGAACTCGAACCTCGACCCCTTCCTGCGACCTTCGTCCCCTGTGACCCTGATGAGGCTTGTCAGTTCTTTGAGGCTGGCATCAAGCCTTCAATGAAAATGCCGATTGTTAGACATTGCAATTAGCTATTAGATTTGATTTTGAGTCTTAGCTCCATGGATGATATAGAAGGCATTATCAGATATATTGTTTGTGCAAGTTAAGTCATTTTAGTTGATTCTGACATGTTGGTTAAAAGTGGGAGTTGAACAAAAAGTCAAATTATTTTAGAAATATTGAAGAATATATTATATGGGGGACATAAATAAATCATCTGAAAATTCATTATCTAATTAGGACTCCTTCTATTAGGACATCTATTCTAACAGTAGTTTTATATGTTTATAGCAAAATTTAAATGGGGGTTGCATCAAAATTTCAAAATCAATAAAAAATTTAGATTTTTCTGGAATAACTAACCAAGTATAAAGTTGCAACTCGTGTGATGGAGTTTTACCTCTCATATAATCAGATATGTTGTTATGTCTTCCACTGCCCAGGAACACCCTTACGAGCACTGGACAAATCTGTTAAATGCAAAATTGAGATACTAGTTTTGTTTTATGAGCATTTGTTTATGAATAAAAGATGGCGATCACCATTGGCAATGTTCAATGAATGTAAATGGCATAAATAGCAAAGCAACTTTTTCAAATAAGCTTCATTAAATAGTTTAAATTTTGCGGTTGCAAACGATTACAGTGAAAGTTCGACTGAGACTCATCAAGCTCGAGTAAATTTAACTAGAATAAATTAAAACCTTTGATCTATCAATGGGTTTTTCAGTCTCTCTGGTGATATTTTCCACTACCGATTCCATGTTTTGCTTATAAATATAGGACTTCACCAAACACAACAAACGGCAGGACGATAATTAGGGCATTTTATTTGAAGTGAAGGGAAGAATAGGTATTAATCCGAAGACTATTATGTACTTTTATTATATTGTAAAACGTAAAATATTAATTGATATATAAATTTTAATTAACAATAAAATTTTTCTAAGGTCATTTGATTATATTTTTATGATTACGGATTGTTAGTCGTGCAAACCGTAAGCTTCGGACTTGTCCATCACCAGCAAAGCCAGAGTGTGCCCCGGAAAGGTTTCTCAAGATAACTGTTTTTTGGGAAAACCAAGAAATTCCCGCTCCGTAATACACACAACACCGATTAATTTAAAGTTTGGCTACGCCCAAACGAAGGAAGGTCCTTTTTGACCATTTTGCTCCCCCTATCTGTATTTTTCCTTTCACTGATCCACTCAGCCTAATGACCTCTGAAAGCTCCAAAGTGACTATGACTGAACATAAAAACTACTTTGACTTGTGCCCCCAGCATTAACTTGTTCAAAAATCACACGACATCCTGTCATCTTTAAAATTAATCGTTTAATCTTTATCTAACTGTTGCTCATAACAATCACAAATAACAAAGATTATTATTGATTGTCATAAAGTTAAATTTAACAATAAAATTCAAATATAAGGAGGTCCTGTCAATAAAAGTTTTCATCTGGTTTCAAAATCATTGTTTCTCTGGATATTGCCTGGGATTTATTCCCATACAAACAAATAACTTGTTACATTATTCATAAAAACTTATTAACACCAATTGTAATAGCCCTGTTATTTACCGATTTACCGATCACTTTGCTAGTATTTCAGTGTTTGTCCTCCCCACTTTGTGACAGTTGGTATCCTGTTAAGAGGTAAATTTCTCAGAATGCAGTTTAATCCAAATTATTTAACCAATATTGTCACAATTCATATGATTTTCGTTGTTGGAAATCCATGGAAGGCAGCTCCCTCTGCAAATTACAAATTAGTCTTTGTTTATTAAAATCCAGAATTCTGGATTGAGTAACTTCTGACAAAATTTTTTTGTTTCGCTTCAGGTTGACAGTGGATTGAATGTTGAAATCGGAAACACCATTTCAGCTTTTCCATGGGGCTAATCAATATTATTTAGTAGAGAATTGGATGACCTTTCTTTTGCCTCTCATCCAATGTTTAACTGAAAATAAAGGCAACAGTTACTGAGGAGGAAATTCAATGTTTAAAGGAAAGCTTTTACTTTTATTAAACAAATGCGAGACAAATTTCAATTCAAAGTAGACTTTCATCAGGAAGTTAATTCTGCATTGAACGTTTTATTCTAAGTGTGTGCTTTTAAGGCATGTTTGACAGTTTCTTTCGATATCATTACTTGTTCTAGATTCACAACATTCTTTCCAGTATTGCGCAATTTTATAACAAAGCAAAATTAGTTTGCTCCTTTGTTATTTGCCTCTTAACATGTTTTTAAATTACTAAGCATCTAAATATGTTAAATAATTTTAAAATATCAATAGTCCGAAAAATATTGTTGCAGCATCCTTTTACAATATCTTATTCTGTGTTCCAAAATGTGGCTTACCCCTCCATTTGGAACGTTGGCTCGAGACTGATGGCACTCTAACACCAAACTACTTTTAGCCATTTCATGAAAATCGCGCTCGCCCAATATTATCGGCGAATAATAACAAGCGAAGTATCAACACGTCTAACATGGCCGACCATAGACTTACTTAATGAGGGACGAGCCTCGACATATCGCTTTCAAATACATTAATACTCTCCAAATACATTGTTCTAGTGCTATGTTGCATAATTAAATTTTTAATTTGTCTTAATTTATCATATTTATTTTATTTCAGAGTGAGAGACAATTTATAATTTTGCATGATGTGATTCCGTTGATCGAAAAATAAAGTTCATTGAAAATATTTATAAAACATTCCGTCTGTTTTGTCACCATATTTGTATATCCTTTTATCCTTTTTTTTGATCCAATTAAAGAATCTCGACAAATTATCTGAATCTAACATTCTTAACTCATAAAAAAGTTTGTTCTTTCCTTTAACCTTCTTTCAGAAGAACCAGAAGCCGTTTACTAGTTATTAACTTTATCAACTAACTTATTTTTCTGCCTTATGAAGCTTTGTCGTTCTTGATGATCCATTTCATGTTCTAAGGTATCCTTGAAAGTTATAAAACTGGATTCCCACGCAATTCAGAATGTGGCATCCAAATTCACCAAGATTTCCAACTGAAATTGAATTGTCGCAGAATGTAGGTATGTTCAAAATCCAGATGGCTTGGATCAGCAAGTAGTCCACAAAAAATCGCTTCTGATGTTGCGCGTAAGACTCAGTATAAGGATTATTTTCATTTACATTTACATGCTCCATGCACTGAATGCTCGATGGTCGATGATGAATTGATGCTGGAGGAAATGTCCCGTGCACATCAAAACAAAGCTGAACTGAGCGAAGGAACAAGTTGCTAAGAGATGAGTTGAAGGGCTATTTGTTCTAAACAACAGGTAGACGAAGATGCTGCCGATAGGAACAACAGTTGTCCGATTTCTGACTTCCACGCACAGTCGAGAGAAAGAGGTAAATAGATAATTCCGTCAAGACTTGGAAAAGAGGATGATAAACCTAATCCAGCTTTTCTCAGCAACTGGCGAAACGCGCCATGGGATTGTTTTGGAAGGGAAAAAAATATAATTCCAGAAGCCATAAACAACCTGGAATCGCCACGTGTGCTCTTGATGTTGCCATAAAAAAATGCGCAGAGATTCTGTCGCCAATAAAAGAGATCTCTGCCAATGATGTTGATGATGATGATGATGATGACGACGACGATGATGATGATGATGATGGATATTCTTCATCCAGACTGATAATGATGTCATTGAGATTTGAAACCGTTATTACAATGATTTGGATGGAATTTAAAATGACGAAAGTAATGAGAAAATATAAGAAATATAATGAAAATAATAATAATAATAATAATAATAATCACAATTCCAAAATAAGATGATAAGGTGAAAATTGTAAAATGATGCAGACGCTGAGAGATTCACTCCATCAAGATGTTGCTTTGTTCAAAGCTGGTGATTTAGACCTGGAAAGATTAATAACGGTCAAGTTGGTTTGTATCTCTCTCTCTCTGCTTTTCCTCGTCTTTGGTTCAGAAGCGTAGAAAATCTGAGAGACTATCAGTGGCTTATAGTATTTCAGACTTTATTTTGTACATTTAATGGTTTTAAATTGGTCAAATTCCAATTAATTGATTTGTTATACGTTTATTTAAGTTTCACTTTTATAATCATAAGATCGGTTTGTTAGATAATTGTTGGGAAGTCAACATCAACATGTATTTTTCAACATTTGTTGAAGAACATTTCTATAGCTGGCCTTCAGGAGATGGATAAGCTAAAGCTTATCGTGCACGATATTTAAGATTTTTAGCAACAACAGTGCATGATGAATGATGACAATGCATGATGCATGCTTAATGCATGCATAATGCATGCATAACATATTAGCTCCGGGAGAGGGAGAGACCGGACCACCCACTGGAGCCCGCTAAAATCAAATCGCAACGCGGTGGCCCAGGCGAGTTTTGCGAACCCGACTCACCTGTAATTGGAGACTTCGCTTAATGAAGTTCACTTTCAATTTCCACCACTGAGTTTCTGACGGATGGGTGAGTAGAAGATCGGGGTGAAATTCGGTGGGTTGTTTGGGTAGATGAGTGGGTTGGGTTGGTGTGATGTGGTGTGATGTGAGTGAGTGAGTGAGTGAATGGCAGAGCTTTGTGAGTCTACAGACAATAGGAGTCGATTTGAAGATTTGTGGAAACGTGAGCCTGTCAGTGTGAGGTAAAAGCTGCTCTAAAGTTGCTCGAGGAGTTAAAAGACGTCTAACAAGTCCATGAAATGATCTCCAATTTTTTTTTGATCTTTTGATTTTTAACAGTTTTTTTTTGGTCTTAGAATGTTAGTATTTATTTTTTTTTGGTTCTTGCAATGAAACCAAAAGGATTTTAGTTTTTCTCCCGAGTAACGAAAATACGATCCCACTTTTTTTTTTGTGGCGGTTAAGGGCGATGAATTTCGAGATAAATTGTAACAGATTTGATATTCAGGGTGTCGATTGGCTCAGATTCAACACAAAGGATCATCTATTATTACTGTGCCTGGTTTTGTTTCACTATTATCATTTCTATCAGAATATTGATCAATACATTCATCACCACCACCACCACCACCATCATCATCATCATCAGAATAACTCTCATCATAATCACCCTCGACGTTTTCCTCCTCCTTCTCCTCCTCCTCCAACATCACCATCATCAACCTAGTCATCATCATCATCATCATCATTCACTCCAGTTCCATCATTTATCAAGTCATAATTCATTGAGTACTAGCTGGAAGCACGAACTCCATTGTTCGTTGCGATCAGAATTCAACATTCAGTTGATGAGTTTACAACGAATCATCATCGTTCCATCGCTGAACGAATGTTTACGATTGTTGTTGCTCTTGTTGCTACTATTCTTTATTATGACTTTTTGGTGAAAGCTAACTACGATGATGACGACGACGACGACGATGGATCGAGATGTTGATAAAAGTTACTTTCCTATAAATGCAACAAATTTAATCGGATCGATGTAAAACAGCGATGATGTGGACCTTAAGAAAGACATCAATGAAAATGAATGCTTTTGCATCTCTTCAAATGATCTAAGGAATCAATATCATCACCATCACCATCATCATCATCATCATTACCATCACCACCACCAACAACAACAGCAGATACAAGTTCTCCATGCTAGGAAATAAAAGGATTGCTGGAGTTGATGTGACCCGATAACACTGCTTTGTTCAATCGGTTGTCATAACAACCACGGCTATTGTTACGAAGAAACTGCCTGGGAGAGTATTCCGTCTATTTCTTACAAGTCATCGTTATCATCGTCAACATCACCATCGTCATCATCATCATCATCGTCGTCGTCATCAACGTCATCATCATCATCATCATCAACAATCTGATGTCAAATGGTTTCTGAGTATGGAGCGATCGCGAAATTATATCTAATTAACAAAATTATTAATAAATAAATAAATAAAATTATATTCTTAAAATATTACAATTAATATTATTGACCAACAAATCATCATATCATATCAACTCCGAATTCAAGTCCGCCTTCAACGTTCAAAGAACGATTTCCTGCCAAAGACGAAACATTAAAAAATCGTTCACTCTTTTTTATCAGAATTCAGAGACTGAAGTTCAACTTTGAACCCTGGTGAATGCCCTGTCGACTGGAATGAAGAACGATCGACGCTCGACCGATTGCATTGAGCGGGGTCTGAGTTCTGGGTCGGGAGTTCAGGGCTCAACTGCACCCTCCGAGTAGGAGACGAGGTGGGAGAATGACCGGTGAAATCGTTGACGAGGGTGATGCAAACGTCTCCGACTGTGAGCGGCTGACAGGGCAGACCGTAGGAGGCGAGGGTCTTGCTTGGGTCGCAAGAGGACCAGCCCTGTTTCAGGCAGAAGAACGGATGGTCTGTGCTCGTTTCTATGCTCACCTGACATGAAAGGAAACGAAATAATGAACTTCTTTTGTAATTAAAGGTGTTTCTGAAATTGTTGAAGAATTTATAATTTACTTAAACTGAAGCAATGCGAATAAATAATTTAATGTTACCCAATCATTGTTGTAAATTTAATGGCACAAATAGTAAATCAGATTCCAATACTACCAATTACGATAACAATTTAGAACCAATTCGTGCGATATTCTTTATTATTTAAAAAATGATTAATATTCCATTCTTTGAATGACATTCCACAAACATTGCACTTCAAGACCTAGCGACAAACAGCAACAATAAACAACAATAAACAGCAACAAACAGCAACAAACAGCAACAAACAGCAACAACAGCAACAAACAACAAACAACAACAACAAGAGTGTGCATTGGAGTTCATCTGAAGCGATCGACCAAAACACACGTCTGGCCATAAATTCTCAGTGGCGAGCAGTTGGCTCGCATCCATTAATGTGTTATTTTAAGAAACATCGCACCTGTACAGGTGGTCAGCAGGTACGAGCGATAAATCATGTAACGGATTCAAAACAAAGCCCGAGCACATGCTTGTTATTATTATTATTGTTATTATTATTATTATTATTATTATTATTATTATTATTATTATTATTATTATTATTATTATTATTATTATTATTATTATTATTATTATTATTATTATTATTATTATTATTATTATTATTATTATTATTATTATTATTATTACTATTATTATTATTATACTTTGTTTTATAAACAACTTCCTAATAGACGGTTTAAAATGAAGAAAGTTAGAGATAATGCATGGGAACCTTTAAGTAATTAGGTCGGAAAGAAGAGCCAATTAAATAATTAGGTCAATCAAAACAACCAATGAGCGACGTTGAAAGACAAGAATGTAGGATGGAAGAAAATGAACAAAAACATTTTTTTAAAAACTACATCACCACCATCGTCGTCGTCATCCTCCTCCTCCTCCTCCTCCTCATCATCATCATCACCATCATCACTATCAGCAGCGCCATCATCACTCATCATGACTACGGGAGCATTCTTGGATTCGGCAGTTGATAACGTTGCTGACTGACGATTCTTATTGTGAACTTAATCATCACCATCACCGCCATCACTGCCATAGTAGTCGTCGTCGTCGTCGTCATCACCATTAGTTCGGGAGAGAACTAGTATTGGAGAGAGAGAGAGAGAGAGTAGATCAGGTGTTAAGAAAATTCATGCAACAATCAATCAATCAATCAAGCCATCTGCGACTTCAATCATGGAATCTGTTTCAACCCAAGACTGAAGTTTAGTTGAATTAATGAACGAACATTTTAACATTTTGATCATTTCCTGATTTATTTTGATTTTTAAATTACAATCAATCAATCCATCCCTCAATCAATCAATCAGTGACTTGGTTGATACAGAAAACATTGATAACATTGGAACGACCTTGCATTTCCTATCCACAATTCATTCATCCATTCATTAGGCTGACCTCTGAACTTTATAATAAGGTCACTGTCGGCTAATTCGATATGATTGAGAGAAAGAAACAATGAAAGAAAGCCACTGAAGAAATTGGTATTCCCTCCGTGCCTATATTTAGAATCGTAAAAAAAAACTACGATGATCGTATTTAATGGTAGCGTTAATGTTTATTTACAAACTCCAAACGTAAATAACTTTTTCGCTCCGCCCACAGCCACCCATTCTCAGTCAATCTCTCCTGCAAAGTGATTTCCATTATTGTTTTGTTTACTATTACTCCTGGAGGGCAAAAGTTCATGTCAAAGGTCAACCTGGAAAGCAAAACTTGAAACAGGTGAGCAGAGCAAAACTCCTTTCTAGAAAGAATCTTAATTTTCTTTTCACTTTTTCATTTTCGTAACCCATTCGTCATTCGGGTTGCTCCAGTTAATCAATCAATCAGTCAATCAATCAGTCAGTCAATCAATCAATCAAGGAGTCAATCACGGACGTAATAGTGTGATGAGTAATGAATGAATTATAATAAATGATTAAAATAAAAATATATTTATTATAAAATAAAGAATGGATTTAAAGCCGAGCACATAAAAATGTGCGTAGAGCAACAAAGTGATCTAGTTTAATTTACTTTATAAAATATCAGTGACCTTCACTTCAAGTTTATAATTAATTACCCAACAATTATGTAATTATGCAAGCTTATAAATAATTAATTAATTACGTAATTACTTAATTAAATGTCAATCAGTCATTCTGTCAGCGATTGTTGACGAATTGGAAATTTGATCAATCAAATCTCGATGCCAATTTCAAGTCGACCTCCTTCCTTTTGATTTTGCATTCAAAATTTTCTTTTTATGTGGAATACGTTGTTGTTGTGGAGTTGATTAAAATGTTGTTGCTGTTGTTGCTGTTGATGATAATGAAGATACCTTGGTTGAATATAGTCGAATATACCGGAATAAATAATTAGTAGACGCATAGAAATGAGTTTTAAATTGGAAAAAAAATTGATTAAAATTTAAAATAAATAATTTTAAATAAAACAATAAAATTATATAAAATATAATTAATTAAATTTCTTTATTAACTTATTTGCATTGAATAAAATATCTGCTAAAACCAGAAGAATAAGACTTTAATGATTCATTTCACATGGACGTGGAATCGAAGATTTACAGATTATAATAAATAAATATTTCGAAAAAATAAATAAATAAATAAAACTTGTAATAATTTTTAATGAATACATAAAAAACAAACAAGCAGGAAGAAATTAAACAAAATTATTACAATCCATAAGTCTGAAAATTCATCAATTTATAATCAATCAATTAGTTACAAAATTAATTTGAATATATATTTTAATATATTTTTAAAATACAAATTTATAATCAATTAATTATAAACTTATTATAACTACAAGTTAATCAATCAACTAATTTATTTATTTATTTACTTACTGATTATTAACGGTAACAAACGGTAACATGAACTCACCTGGACTTGTTGCTTTCCCACTGCAAGTCCAAGAACCACGGTTCCGATTTCATGGTTTTCCTTCATATAAATAACTTTGCTTGTGTCGACCACCAATCTGTCGTAGAAGTCGTTGAAGTCGTCGTCGTCGTTGTCGTCACCGCGTTCGTAGTTGCCATGGTGACCGTTCGCGTCGGCGTCCACGTCGTCGGCTTCGTCATCGTCGCATGTCTTGTCGTCGCTCTCGTCGTCGTCGTCGTTGTCGTTATCGTCGTCATCGTCGAGAGCATCGTCATCATGACTCGACGGATTCTTGGCAGCGACCTTCGCATCTTCTGGAAACGCTTTTCCAGCATTGGATGAGGCGAGATTTTTCCTCGCCATCGTCTTCGTCTTCATTTGAGATCCACGTTGTCTCCTATTCGTCTTCGCCTTTGCTTGGATCAATTGATTTCCTTGGAGCGGAATCTGACAGTTCATGAAATCCTCAATTTTTAGCTGCTCGATTCTTTTCGATCGGCCGTCACCCAAGCGGACCATGGTCCCCCTCGCGAAATGGGATTCGAGGCCGGAGGGCGCGTGATTTTTTGTGCATTCACTTTCGCCGTTCGATGCTTTCAGATCGCTTTGAGAATCAGTCGGCTGGTCAAATCTCTCGAGCCGAGTGTCGACTCTTGTTTCCTTAACGGCCAGTCCATCGTCCATGTCGTCATCGTCGTCATCATCATCAACAACCTGCTTGGGTCTTCCCGAGTCTTTGAGGCTGACATCGGTACCGCTAGTCAAAGCCTGGTCGGCCAAGAAGTGAGGGTAGTTGGTGTAGTTTAGGTCGCTTCTCGGAGATGGTTTTCCAACGTCGGCTGAGTGGCTTGAGTGGCTTTCGTTTTTCGATTCTGTTTCAAACTGCTTCATCCGAGAAGACTCCGATGTTCTGTTGGCAGGGAAGAAGTTGCTTGGGATTTGCTGATTTCTTTCCGACGATTGGCCTGCTGAGGCGATGGATGTTTCCCTCTTGATGGAACTGGCTTCTTTGAAATTCACGTCCGCTTCATTTGTTTCGCAGGGAGCAGGTGCTTGGAAGAGGTGATTGTCGTTCACGTCCTTGGACGGCCTCGTACCGTGAATCGAGTCAAATTTCTCAACCTTCGTCACTCTCTCTTTTGATGCTCTGCCGTCTTTTGTTCCGGAATCGTCTGGAAAGTTCTTGTCCCTTTCGGCCTCCTCATCAATCGGTTCGCACTTCAGTGGAGATTCAATGAACCGAGGCAGCTGCGGGTACGGTTGGTATTTGGGAGACTTGAATGATGTCTGCGGTGATTTAGACTTTCTCTGATCCTTCATTAATCTATCGTCGATGAGATGGTGACGGTGAAACGGAGAGACAGATACGAGGGAACTCTTGTAAGGAGAAATGTCTTTTCCAGAAGTGGGATAAGAGCGAGAAAATAGTCCTACAGAATGACTCGGAGAACACTGACGAAGCTG
The DNA here is from genome assembly GCA_034509925.1 of Hirudinaria manillensis. Taxonomy (NCBI): domain Eukaryota; kingdom Metazoa; phylum Annelida; class Clitellata; order Hirudinida; family Hirudinidae; genus Hirudinaria; species Hirudinaria manillensis. Next base: position 11,110,312 of record CM067528.1, on the reverse strand, counting down.
AGTCTGATGGAGATGGAGCTGCTGGTAATGTTGCTGGTTGTGGCTCATCTGAGCCAAAGTATGGGAAAAGGTTTCCGACGGTACGGCAAGGTTCGGAGCTTGGTGGTTGCCCCTCGACTGGTGCTGAGCGAGTTGAGAGTGGCTGTAATGATGTTGGCCTTGATTCTGGCTCTGATCTTGCATCGAGAAACTTGTCTGGAAGTTGTGGTGACTCTGGAAGTGTGACTTGCCGAACGCCTCGCTGTTTTGACGGACGGCGGACGGATCGACGGAGGTTGCCGGAAAGCGATTGAAAGTGGAGTGGTAGCCGCTCATGGAGTAATAGGCCGAGCTGTTCGGCTTTCCGGGGTGGAATGGCTGGGAAGATGGAGAACGTTTGTGAGGCAGAGGTTTGTTCTGCTGTTGTTGTTGCTGTTGCTGCTGGAAGTGGAATCTCGCGGCAGCCAGGAGTCGCTCCTGATGTTGTTGTATTTGGTTCAAGTAGTGGGCATAAAATGGCGACGAGGAGGCCAGCTCTGTGAACAGACCGAGGGCTTTGTTCGGCGATGAACTTTCGTTGGTGGAGCTGTTGATCATCTCGATGGTGATTATGATGATGATAGTAGTGGTTGCTGGTGATGATGATGATGATGCTGTTGTTGATGTTGATACTATTTTGTTAAGCGTCAGAGAGTAGAGTGAATTTGTAATTCCTTGAATCTCTTTGGAATGTTGTCTTGTCACGAATTACTGGAGAAATTAAAGAATTTATTATTGGTTTATTTATTATTTATTTATTTATTTTCATGAAAGTCCATATTATAAACACATTGTCTACGTGTACATGTCTGTTATTATTCAATCATCTGAAACTCATGAGTTACAAACGACCAAAAGTAGGCGTGGATCAAGTTAGGACAAATGTTTAGTTTCATTTCAGCTTGAATTTCAACAATTTCGAATTAATATGTAGCCCGATAAAAAGCAAATTAATATAGTTAATATAATTATAATAGTTATAATTTATGTAGTTTATTATTTTCATGCGATTTCAGAATACACATTAAACCTGAATGAATACTAAACCTATACCCATAAAACGAAAATACCGGAAATGACCAAACGCGCGAAAAGGCGCGAAAAGAAAAATGGAGCAGACGAGAAAGAAAGTTATCCCTGCTCGTGTAACGACAGGCGAATCGAATTCCAGATCCGTGATGAGGTGGAAAGGCCTTAAGTTGTTGTCCGAGAAATTGATACCCAATGAGGGATCCTAACGAGACGTCTCTGTCTTGACTTGGTGTTATTCGAGAGCTTAACCTAATGAACTCTAAGTGGTAGCCATGGAAACATCGATGCCGTTGATGATGATAGTGATGATGACGGCGCCGGCGATGATGATGATGATGTCGAAGATGACGTCGACGACGACGACGATGGTGAAGACAATGATATCCAACAGCGTTATTTATTGATGGTTTTGTCGAAATACAAGGATCGACAGAAGCTCGAAGTGTTTTCTCACATCAACATCGTTATCATCATCAACATCGTCATCATCATCATCATCATCATCATCATCATCATCATCATCATCATCGTTATCACCATCATCGTCATCGTCATCATCATCGTCATCGTCACCATCATCATCACCATCATCATCGTCATCGTCGTCAAAGCCACTGGTTATAATTACGGTCATAATTATTTAGCAACGAGAAACTAATGTGACATGATTTTTATGCCAGACCACCCATCGACCACGAATTTCACCTCCCAATACCAGCAGAACTGGTAGGACTGGCAGTTAAGTGACTTGGATGTCATTTGGAAGATGAGGAGGACGACGACGATGAGGAGCACGATGACGTTAGTGGCCTTAGCGATATTAATCGTAGTAATAAATTATATATTCATTATATAATATATTGTTTTATTGTTATTATATTCTCTAGTTTATTTATTTATTATATTTATTATACAAATGCCGTTGCATAAATGTAGCGCATTGAAATTATGTATTATAACTTAAATTAAAGTAATAATAATAATATTAATAATAATAATAATAATAATAATAATAATAACAATAAATAATAATAATAATAACAATAAATAAATAATAATAATAATAATAATAATAATAATAATAATAATAATAATAATAATAATAATAATAATAATAATAATAATAATAATAATAATAATAATAATAATAAATAATAATAATAATAAATAATAATAATAATAATAATAATAATAATAATAATAATAATAATAATAATAATAATAATAATAATATAATAACAACAACAGCGAATAGAACAACAACGATAAACTCAGGGAAAGAAATCGGCCCATCACTCAACGTTCATAATTCCAGTGCTTGTTGCGGCATTCATCCTCTTTTGTTCCCTTTCATCCTCAACAGGTCTTTCCCAGCGGATTTTCCCAAAGAATTCCTGGCACGATGCCAATGGTAACCAATGGTTACTAACCACGCCACGTTTATTAGTTTGCCTGTCATTTTGGACTTGCGATGTCATCATCGTCGTCTTCGTCATCATCATCATCATCATCGTCGTCGTCTTCGTCATCATCATCATCATCGTCGTCGTCGTCATCATCATCATCATCATCATCATCGTCGTCGTCGTCGTCGTCGTCATCCTCGTCAAAGCTGTCGAGTCGGAAAATAAATTAAATTTGAGATGCGATTTTCTAAAATCACAGCCTAATTGTTTGAAAATCGTGGGAAGCCAATTGAAGTAATGTACTGTCGATGGCCATTTCTGATTCCAACTTCAATGATGGCCTCCTATTATCGGCGATGGGCGAGGTTATGATGATGATGATGATGATGATGATGGTGAAGATGATGATGATGATTACCGTGAGAGTATGGTAAATAAAATATAAGTAATTATATTAATAAATATTATTTATTATTTAATATATTATATAAATATTATTAGTATTAAAATTTGTCCACGCTGCCATGAATTCAGCTCCAATAACTGAACAAGTTTCTTTAAAGCTTTTGGAATTTATGAATTTGTCATAAAATTGTTTTGAATGCTTTGAACGTAAATACAAGAAAATTGAAGATAAAATTGGAAATAAATAATTATTATTAATGTAATGCAATAAATGTAATATTATTATTATTAATGTAATAAATGTAAAACTAACTAATGTAATAAATGTAATATTGTAATTAATATAATAAATGTAATATTATTATTCATGTAATAAACTTTAAAACCAGTTAAACATCAGAAATGCGCAAGAATGTCGAATCATTTATCGTAACTTTCCTAAAATGTAATTCCCTTCCTGGAATGAATTTCTTCGATTTCTTCATGAATGAATGAATCATTAATGATTTGTTTAATTGTTTTATTTATTTGTAAAACAATTGAATCAAATAACAATAATTTTTGCATAATTCCCTTTATTTTTAAAATAAATGAACTAAAATCATCCTCACGGACGGAACTTTCAGATGAATTTGTATTTTATTTCAGTCCGTTTTGTAATTTGTCTTTTTTTATTAAAAATAAATGATTAATTTGTAATTTTTTTGTAAGAATTTACCTAAAAAACAATATTACAAAAACAATATTTCTATTTACATGTTACGTTTACATATTTATCTTCACAGTAAGACTGTAGACGATGATAGCAATCATAATTTCGCTAATCGTAATGATAATCATTCTTATTATGTTTATTATGTTTACGTTTATTATAATAACATGACATGACTTGTAAACTGTAATAAACTGACTAAATAATTTACAGTCTCATTTGTAATGAGCAACATAAATTTACTGTAATTTACATTGCAATTTTCCCCTATTCATCATCTTCGATCAATGTTTGATTATTTACAATTTTTAAAATTAATTTGCATATTCAAATAAACAAATAACAAATCAAATGTTACGTTTGTGATTAAATATATACAAATACATTTAATAGGTAATTTAAAATCTTTTTTATTTTCCATTAATTTGTAAATATTTATTTAAGTAAATGATATTTTAAAAACATTTGAATATCAAATGATTGAAAATTAACAAATCTACAAACGAAAATTATTGCAATCATTTTACGATATTATAATTTTATTGCGATATTATATATTATTAAATTATTACAAATTAACTTTTTTTAGATATTTAATTCAGAAAAATTCAAAAAAACAATCTACTCACTTTGAGTCAACCCCACTTTGAATGATGTAACAGAAGGAAAGAATAATCCTGAGACCTTGTTCACCTATCTACGACTATCAGTCGATTACGATGACGATAATACAGAAGCTGAAGAAGAAGATGACGACGACGACGACGACGACGATGGTGATGATTAGAGAAACATCCGAAAGCTTTATCATCACCACTATCATCAGTTTCTCTGAAATCTAGGCCGAGACCGAGCGATAATAGATTCAGTAAGTGATGACTATTCAGAAACTATGGACTGGACAAGAATATCCTACCATCCAACCAACCTTATCAATGAAGAGGAAGTGCTGCTTCTTCTAGCAGTGCGCTGGAGATAAGAATTGAATTATTAAGCCACGATATGCAGACTCCCTCTCTACGTTTTCCACGCCTACCTTATTTTCCAGCCACTACGAGACGGGCGTGATATATGGCCTGGAGTTGCTTCCAGTCAGAACTTCAATCAGTAGTCAATGAAAGACAAGAGAAAGACAGAAAGACACCTGTTCCACCGAGGGTCGTCCATTTGCCAATCTGACGGAGCTAATTTATTGAATTAAATAAAAAAAAAATTTAATTGTGGTTTTTGGACCGGTGTTTTAAAGAATTCTGCTTCTTAATTAATTAGTCGTTGTTGTTGTTTATTGTTTGTTGTTGAAACTGTTGTTGTTGTTTTTGTGACCTCTTGAATCAGCGTTAGTATTTGTTGGATCAGTTTCTTTTTCGAATAACCTTTTTTTTCTTTTTGATTTGCCAGATGTTTTGATTTATAAATTTCATATCGTGATTAGTAGGCTGCTGTTAAATACGAATTTATATTCATTTAAAAATCGTATATTTTAAGAAGAGGAAGAAAGAGTTTGTTAATTTGTAATTGAATGTGCTGGAAGTTATTTCAAAGTAAATAAATCATTTTATTATTGTGTCTTGTCGTTAACTACCATAACCAATCAAGTACCAACTAACCAATTATCCTTTAATGAATAAATAATAAGTTAAGCAAATTCGTAATTAAGTCATATTTATGGAGCAAAATTCCAACCACTAAGAAGCCTGATTAATATTAATGATCTGTTATTCCAACAAGGACTTCTCATAACCATTCACTTAATTACCCATGACCTCAAGAGGTCAATTAGAAGCTAATTATCATACGGCTCGACGCTCAATTAAGATATTTCTGATCATCATGAGTGCCAAAAATAGCTCGGCCAAATGGCACTTCTCATTGGTCGACGTCGCTCTGATGGAAAACTGTTTGCTCCGCCCCTTTTCCACTGCTCCAGCCAATCGGCATTTACTCCAGGTTTGATTGATGTCCTACGCTGTTCTTGCGCTCCTACGTGAATATTTGGAGCCTCTTATCGTCATCTCATCTCTCCTGTGGAATGCACGCATTTATGTTAATGTTAATAATGTTAATTTATGTTAATTAGGTTTACTTAGTTACCGGTTGCTATGCGAATGAGAATCTGGCAAACAAGCAAAAATTATAATAATACTAATATTAATAATAATAATAATAATAATAATAATAATAATAATAATAATAATAGTAATAATAACAATAATAATAATAATAATAAAAACAATAATTATAATAATAATTAAATTCACGTTTTGAACTATTTTAAAATGCTATTGTTGTTTTCGCCTATTTTTTTTTTGTTACATTGGTTACGTTGTTACCACCGATATAATTGACACAATCGTCATCATCATCTTCATCATCATCATCACCGAATTTCATTATCATCGTCGTCGTCATCATCATCTCCGGTTCATCGTACTTTCCAGTATTCGCTGGAATCGTGTTCTTGTGGTGGCAGTTTTATGTCATCCAGGAGGTTATCACTCAATCATTCAACGCATTTCATTCCGAGTGCGAAACTTTTCTCGCCTTTTCCACTCTTATTGTTCATTCATTCATTCATTCATCCATCCACTCCTTCATTCATCCATCCATCCATCCATTCATTCATCCACTCCTTCTTTCATTCATTCATTCATTCACTCAATCATTTATCTATTTATTCTTTACTTTCAATTTTTCCTTCTGCCTTTAATGGTAAAATTAAAGTCATTATATTTATGTTGGCTAATATTTAATAATAATAATAATAATAATAATAATAATAATAATAATAATAATAATAATAATATATTTCAAATTCATATAGAGATTATTCCAAAAGGTGAATATTGAAACTTATTGCGCATTACAAATCAATCAATTGATACGCGTGAGTCATTCACGCCCACGAAACGAAATATAAACAAAGAAACTACATTCAAAAGTCGTTTCATGATTGAGTTTCAAACAATGCTTGTTGTTGTTGTTGCTGCTGCTGCTGCTGTTGTTGTTGTTGATGCTGATGCTGAGGTTGTTGCTGTTGTTGATGTTGTTGCTGCTGCTGATGCTGAGGTTGTTGATGTTGTTGATGTTGTTGTTGATGTTGTTGGTGAGCGACGATAAAGAGTTCTCAGTCGAACAGGCAGCATAGAAAATATAATTTATTATCGAATTTCACTGATGCAAAGCATACGCTTGAAATTCAAAGAATTAATCTTCTGATAGATTGTTACCTTATCTCAACCGTGTCCCCAATGATGGCCACGATGATGATGATGATGATGATGATGACGACGACGATGACGATGACGACGACGATGACGATGACGATGATGATGACGATGATGATGATGATGATGATGACAGGCCAGAGATTTGAGAATAGTGGTAGTAGTAATGATGTATTTATGGATACAATAAAAAAAAAAGCTAGCGAGATAATGGGGAAAGTTTGCACTGGTATCGTTATCAGCACCAATAGCATTGCCATCATCAATGTCGTTATCATCATCAACATCGTCGTCGTCGTCATCATCATCATCATCATCATCATCATTATCATCATCGCATTCGAGAAATTGTGGATTCAACGGAATCATCAAAGCCATTATCAGAAACGTTATCACTATCATCATCATCAGCATCAGCGCTTTCACTATCGCGATTCATGATCATTATCACCGCCTTATCACCATCGTCGTCGTCGTCATCCTCTTCGTCATGGCGCCCATAAACACGTCCGTCACGGAGGTGAATCATTACGCAGATGTTTGATATGGACACCACTTCTCACCCTCTCCCTTAGGGTGGCTTTCCCGGCTACCCAACCAAACCCACACTAATCAGTTTTCCATCTTTTATCGCCCCACGCCACAGGTAAACACGCGGATGTAGTAATAAACATGGCCGTGGCGGGTCCCGGTAATTGTTATGTTCCGTGTAAATTATTGTTCCATAACTCAATTCTTTTGGAAGGATGGAATAGTTTGAGATAAAGTGTTGCATTTATTTCGGTTTATCGGAATATTGCAGAATAGCATTATCATTGTCATCATCATCGTCGTCGTCGTCATCTTCTCCGTAATCATCATCATCATCATCATCATCGTCGTCGTCGTCACCTTCTCCATAATCATAATCATTATCAACATCATCAGTACTAAAGCCTAGAGGCCGTTATCATAATCATCACCATGTTGTCCATCACAAAGTGATATGTATGTATGTATATATATATATATATATGTATGCGTGTATGTTTCAAAACAATGCCCCGATTTTCTCAAGAGTCAGACGTAACAACATCCCTGATGAGTTGTCATTGGCAACCATGGTAAACATCAGTTTCCATGGCAACAAAGATGCTGACAGCTGGCCGTCCGTAAATAGTTACGTAATAAATATAATTTGTTTACGTTTTCGGACGGACGTTAATAAATGAATTATCTTCTCTACAGGTGAATGAACAAAAGAAAGAGAAAGAAAGAAAGAAAGAAAGAAAGAAAGAATGAATGAATGAATGAAAAAGTTGTAAATATTTTTTTGTAGGCGCTACAAAAATTATTTATTTATTTATTTATCTCCTCGTTATTTATGTCATCGGAGTATGATTTAGGAAGGCATTCTCTCTGCTACCAGACGACTAGACTCTTTTATATCGCCCATGTCAGATTTTTTTAAGATCTCTTGCCTGTCACAAACTGGCATGGTCTATGGCTGTAACGTTTGTTTATTTTCACGATTAATGACGAATTTGTAAATAAATAAATAAATAAATAAATAAATATATATATAAATAAAGTTGTAAATTGAAGAAAAAGGTAATTGTTAATCTAAAATGTAAACTTGATTGTTTGCAAATAAAGAATTTATTTGCAGATTTTCTATTTTAAAAAAATCCTTTATTATCAGTTTTAAACAATTCGCTAAAAATATGTAATGCTCGCTAGTACAACCCTCACAGTGTACAGTGTACAATGTACAACATACAACGTACAACGTACAACATACAACATGCAATGTACAACATATAACGTACAATGTACAACGTACACATTTCATAATAAGTACAATAACTCAGAATCTCATTCAAAAGGCATTTATCACCGAAACACAAAAACATGGAAAATGATTTAATTAATTGATAACAATTGATTGGAAAAACCAGTTATCACTCGACCGATCGTGGGTGGTGGTGGTGGAGGAGGTGGTATGACAATATATAATAAATAAATAAATATAAATAAATAAATATATAATAAATAAATATAAATAAATAAATATATAATAAATAAACATATAATAAATAAATAAATAAATATATAATAAATAAATATAAATAAATACAAATAAATGATACAAATGTAAATAAAGATGTACAGATCACGTGATGATGAATGCTTTCTCAGAGCATTTGTCATCTCCGTTCGTTCATCAACAACTTGGTCCAGGTAATGATGATGATGATGATCACGGTGATGATGATGATGATGATGATGATGATGATGATGATGATGATGATGATGATGATGATGATGATGATGATGATGATGATGATGATGATGATGATGATGATGATGATGATGATGATGATGATGATGATGATGATGATGATGATGATGATGATGATGATGATGATGATGATGATGATGATGATGATGATGGTGGTGGTGATGATGATGATGATGATGGTGGTGATGATGACGAAGATGATGTTGATCGTTATTACAATCGTGTTAAACGTTATAATTTTGTTAATTAGTTTTACGTTTTGTTTATGTCAAAACATTTCAAAATCATCATCATCATCATTTTCATCAAAATCATCATCATTATCATTATCATCATCAGGAGGCACTGGATGAACAAGTACCACCAGCATCTTATCTTTGGATCTTCGAATGATACCATAATGATACGATATGAGGCCATCATTAAAGAGTTAACAGCGTCCTAAAATGCTCTGCAAAATGTTTTACAAAGAATTTACTCAGCACCAAATGAAATCACATAAGAAACACTTGCAACAGAATGCGGAGGCTTCCTTGAGTTAATTAATTAATTAATTAATTACATCGTTTACATTATAAATAAATTGTAAACAATTTACTGAAGAAAAAGAATAAATTTCATAAATCTATGAGGAAACGTTTGCTTCAGAATGGAATTCTCCTTTCAATTGCTCCTTGTATTCATTGCTCCGTGTGTTCTGTCATTCCTTTACTCTTCCATCCTTCACTGATCCTTTACGATTTCATACCGGATTCAGTGCAAGGTTTATTGTGGCGATATTTTTAGTAATAAAAATATTATTTAATAAACAATTGCACGATAAATGGCATTTATTGTCCGATAATTTATCGTCAGTTGTGGAATTTGACTAATCTAGATGATGATGATGACGACGACGACGATGACGACGACAACAATAATATTCGTCTACAATTACTTTAAATTCGAATTACGTTCATAATTCATAATATTATAATATTAATAGCTTAGTTATTAATTTTAAATGAAAGCAAAGCAAACAAAACAAAATGAAGTGGAATGTAAACACGTCTGGTAAACTTCATCTTCATGGCTTCATTAAACTGAACGGCATTGAATAACACAAACAGCAACGGTTTCGAAATTCAATTCAAATCAATTGAAAACGAATTCTCAAATTTAATAACTTTCCGGGCACAAATTCGGACGGAAGGAGATTTAAAGGAAAACAAACAACGGAACGGCGACTGGATCCTGGAAAACCGGAGCCAACTCAAGCGGCACCCGGTCACGGACGAATGGACACGGAGAAACGCATACAACGAATATGACAGGCGACGCCAATGGATGATTTGCAGTGTTTACCCAAGCGTGGAGTTCTCCGCAAGATGCCGTTACTGAGACATGTCCATTGAACCGTGTCACGACCCTTTCCATCCGAACAATTACTTTTCCAGCTCTCCTTGCCTCCGCACTCCGCACACAGCCGAATCCGGAGTCGGCGTATCCATGGCAACTCGTTGGACACGCCCACCTCATCGAAATGGCGTGACGTCACGCATGAGCATGAAATTGGAGGGCGTGATCAAGTGAGAGTCAACGTCGAGTGATGACATTCGACAGTTTAGAGATGACTCCTTTTCGTTTCTTCCCTCTTGTACGTCTTCATTTCAAAGTCTTATTACGATCGTGACTGTTCCTGCAATGGAGTAATGGCGTCGTATCTGGTCGAGGAGATGGAAAGAAGAGCAGAGGAAAGTGATTCCGGAGGAGGAAAATTGATTCAGTGCTGGAGTTTCACGGATGATGGAGTTGGAGCCACGACCGGATAACTTGATGCGTGGGAGCGGAACATTCCACTGGCAGGGGATTATATGACGGGGACTATCATTTAATAGAATCAACTTACAAACTAACTTTATTATCATTCATACTTTGGGACTATTTCACCTCGTCAGGTGAAAACAAGAATTAATTCATTCATTCGTTCAAAAATCGCAGATGATTGACATGCGATGAAAAGAAATTTAAAAAAGCTATCTTTATTACTTAACCAATTACTCAACATCCTGATTCTCTGCTCTTTCGATCCATCGTTCCATGAGCCAGGCACAGACTGCCCCTCCCAAGCAATTGAGCACTTGTTGATCCCAGATGACCTCTATTCGTGGAGATGCGCTGCCTTCCTCTTCAGGCGATGTTCATTAAATCCGAGGAGACATTTCATCCTATCTATACATCTATTCCTAGAAAAATGGTCGTTTGTACGCCGAACTGCCGAATGCTGGGCCGATTCGATTTGCGGGAGCTCATTCAAAAGGGATTTATCATCGAATATCTGATCGTCACAAGAAAGTTTGTTTGTTTTTTTTTTGTTTTTTTTTTGTTTCTGAGTTCTCACATGAAACAAAAACAAAAATGTAAGGAACGTTTGAGAGCTGGCTATCAAGAGGTTCAAAAATTTTGACTTTTATTTCAAAACATTCAAAGAAAAGAAAAAGTATTAAAAATTATAAAAATATTAAACTGCTAAAACTCCACCACAAAAACTCAAATCATCCTAGTCTTTGAAGTCTTGAAATGATCTCTAATGAGGCACGTAGCATCCTTTTGATCAAAACAAGAAGGTCTGACAAATGGCTACTCTACAATTACAAGTTCAACAGCCGTTTTAGAATAGATTCAAGTATTGACGGAGCGTTCCAAGTGGATCCACGTGGTGCCTTCCTAAGTGGGAATGGCTTTGTCCGACCTTACGCCTTCCGCTTGCCAGAGACCAATGCCACGACTTCGAGGTCCAGGGGACAAAATAAACTTGATCACTGTTTGCAATTTCATTTTCGAAGGCAGTCTCAACGATTTGTTAGGATAATTTTTTTGAGATATCTTAAATAATTTAAAAATAATATTTAATGTCAGCACAACTCACCTTGGGGGCGCTACTTAACCACAAAAACCTAACAGCGCAACCAAAGCGTCAAGAGCACACCTCATGTGGTTTAAAAACGTTTTATTCGACCAAAAATGCAACCACAAGTCCATGCTGTCCGCTACAAACTGCATCCAATCAACCGTGACTGTCTTAAGGACGGTACTAAACGCAAAAATCTCGTCACCCTAGTCATAAATAAGAGCGGAACTTCGCTGAAATGCAAAACATCTCGCGACAATAAATTGCATTCCTAAATGTGCATCAAGAAACTAACTAGCATCCTACAAAGGTACCTCTGATCAAGTTAAGTTCAGTAACAGAACTAGTCTCAAAAACTTGACACACGTCATTTAAATAACCCCACGTGCTTAAAGCCACATTCTGATGGTAAGAAAACAAGACAAAGCCATCAGGGATCCAAGAGATCGATAAGCAGTATCTACTCATCCACTGCCTACGTTGAGAAACGATTCAAGAAATCTTGTGCGAGAGAAGCTGGCCAGGCAAGTGAAGGCTAAAACCCATCTCTAACGTCGAAGGAGGATTATGCTGCACCAATCGAGAAGAGGACAATAACAATAATAATAAACAATAATAAACATGATGACAGTTAACAACAGATTCGATCATCCCGTTTATTTCCACTGGTGTCGGTAAATTAAATTAAGGACTGCGAGTTTGAACCTTGCGCCCGAATTCCAAAGGCTCAGGGTTTCGGCTTGAATGCGATCTTCCTCGACTTCAGCACTGTCCACTTGTGCCTCTTGTAATAGAAGGCAATCAGCAACAGAGGTACCATAATGCTCATCGTCTGGAACGATTGAGTGTCAAATGAATTCATGAAAATGTTTTAAAAGTATGTCCTAGGAGCGATTAAAAATTAAAGATTTAAATAAGAGGATAAAAATCAATTTAAAAAAAAAATCGATAAATGCCATCAATTCAAAGACACGACAAGAACCTTCATTCCCATTCTCTTCCTGTCGTCGTGCTCAGGTTCAGCGCACCACTTGAGGAAGGTGACAACGTCTTTCGCCATCTGCGAAGCTGTAGCAGGAGTTCCTGGCAAAAAAAAAAACAAAAAACAAATTGAACAATTCGTTAAGTCTAAGATCTACAATCAGACAAAAAGTTATTGGCTACAAATCGCTTTAAGGCATGACATTTTCTTGAGAGCATGCAGGTCTTAATCTATAATAGTGCAAAAGATATAGGCTGCAAAATTTCCTTAAGGCATGACGTGCATGCAACTGTTAGGACTCTCAAATCCAAAATGTCATGCAGACGAACGTCAAATAAATTGCACGGTCGTATGTAAAACCTACCGTCGTCATACTGCACGACGTCGTTGTACAGGGAACGAGCCATTCCTATCCAGCCTCCAGGGAAGTAGGCATTGTAGTGGAGATCCGGATTCACTTCGACGCCTGCCGGAGGGTCACAATATCCGGTCAGGATGGAGAAGATGTAATCCTGAGTTTTGGAATAATAAAAAAATAATTAAATGCACTAAAAAATGAAAATACATTAACAAGATTTTAAAGCTTCTTCTTTGACTTCTAATTGTAAACATTTTCTGCACTGTGACCAATAGGTAAACTCAAAAAAAAAAACAATCAAACAACGATGTCCCTCACTTCTTCACCGTGTCTGGCATTTACAACGAGGGTGAGATCGGGTGGAGCGACTCCGCCGTTGGCAGCTTTGGCAGCCTCGTCATTGGGGTAGGGGTTTGGAAAACGATCGGCAAGTTTTCCAGGTCTGGTGAACATGTTGCCCTGCTCGTCTGGGCCATCGACAATATCAACCTGGATAGAAATTTTACTTTTCTTAAAGTCAGCATTAGCATTTAAATTCCTCTCCAATGAACTAATATTGTGCCAAACGTCAATCAGAAACTTATTTAATAATTTAAAACTCACAAATGCCACAATGCAAAGTTTGATCTCACCTCGCTGGCTTCGCGAGCCGCTTCCTTCTCGTTGAAGACGTGTCCGACGAGGTTCCTGTAGTACATGTAGTTCATGCTGTGGCAGGCAGCACAGACCTGTTTGTACACCTGATATCCTCTCCTTATGCTGGCATGGTCAAAGGATTCCAAATATCCCTTGTGGTTCCATGGATAAGAAGGAGGATGGAGTTCCAGGTCTGAGGCTGCAACGGACAATTGCAGGGCCGTGGCAAGACCGACAGCACCACCGACTGCAGTACCCAAGACACCGAATGCCTAAAGGTCAATCACCACGTTTAATAAGTGGATGAATTAAATTCTGAGGGGAATTCAAGAAGATCCATAACTATATTTAGAGTCACATATTTGCAATGTTCATTTGCTTCTTACGACAAATACATTTCCTACTGCATGCCAGGATTAGCTTTTAAAGCATAGGTGCAACAGCAAGATTAAATAACAAACTTTGTAAATGTAATTATCCACAAAAAACTCACAGCCTTCTTTCCTTTCGACAAATTTCTAAACGAAAACTTTGCCTGTGAATAAAATGTGTTCTGAATCCTCTAACGTCAAAAACACGAGAAACAACTGACAACCAAGGTCATCGTAAATATAAACAAAACAAATGCTCGATGCATCACGACCAGCAAATACTTTACTTTGGAAAGAGCTTAGCAAAAATTTGAGACAACATACCTGTGGTATGACTACATTTTGTGGGATTTTCGTACAAACAGCCTTACAAACACGGCTCACGAGCGTCGCCATCTTCTCTCCGGTCACACACCAAAGAAAAGTGAACACAGCAGTCTCGAGTTCTTAAAAAGAGAATCTAATCTAATTAATCAAGAAATAAGGTAATCTTTTCTTGCCTTATTAAAATGTACAATTACGTCTATTATGCTTAGAAATTATAATATTTTAATAATCAAGCTTGAAATGCGAAACGATGAAATGCAGACGATTAGAATCAACAGAGTTACCATCTTTTAAAATTTAATTGCAATTTATTATTTATTTTTAATGTGTTAGGCACAATTTTTTCTTATCGTTTAAAATTGCAGCAAATTTTCATCATTCATTTCGATGCTCGACAACACAAAAATTAAACAAATATAAATTCTTCAAAATTAAGGTAAGGAACATTAATCTAAATATATTACAATTTGATGTAAATAATGTCTTAATTAGAAATAACTCTAAGAATTAGTTTGTATCCTGAAGGACATTAAGCGAGAAAATGGTGCCCTTGCGATATAATTTGACAACAAATATGCATAAGTTTAAATTCAAGTAGAAGCAATTACTTTTTTATTAACTTTTTTTACAATAGGCAAATTACAAAAAAATCGCTATGCTAAATGCAATAATTTTTGGTGCAGGATCAGTTGTTTTGAAAAGTTGAAGAATACAAACATACTTAAAAACACCTATAGCTGGTTATATCTCCTGCTATCAGATAAGTACTAGCTGAAATTCAACTTTTGAGAAATGAAAACTAAATAGAAATATCTTGTTATGAATATTTCATTATTTTGTAAATCAAATATTTAAAAAAAATGTTTCAATAAGTGTGTTTTCACGCATAATTTCAAGTGAGCGTAAAGCATGAAATATAAAACGGCCACATATATCATTGTACCTTTTTTTTATAAGATTGCTTACATTTTAAATTCAGATTACATGGAATCATCTGTTATTTGTTCAAAGTGCTGGAAATGAAACGTTATCACATTTCCAAATTATTCCAACGACAAACACGGAGAAAAAAGCCGCTGGCTAAAAATGTCCCTCTAAATGCGACAACGACTACATCTACAAATTTAAGGAAAGAATATAAACATAGAAAAGCGAAAATCTTAACCAAGCATCAGATAGTTAATAGTACAATCACCCTCAATTATCACCTCTTCGGATCAAAAATCTATCCGTCATCCGGAATGGCTTTGGAAAGGTTTTAATTAATAATAAATAAAATTAATTAAAAATAAACAAAACCCGAAAGAAATTAACGGACGCATCTCAGGCAAGGTACGCCGAAGAAAAATATGACCAAAATATGGAGCTATTAAGAGAACCTATTGTGTTGCCAAAAAATAAATACGCAAGAAATAAATTATTCCTGCCCTTTCAGTCCACATATTCTTCTTTCCTTCCTGCATTAAGTTGAAAAGAATTGTCTCTTCTCCTTTTTAATTTATAATAAACCCAATTAATTAAAAATTAATTATAGAAACCAAGTTTTCGTACAAAGTCGACGACATTATATGAATGTGTTTGCAATAGATTGTAATGTTTCCTGTTAACCAAAGAATCATTGAACAACATCTTATTTTCTCATTCAATTGTCTCTTGGAGTCGTGATAAGGTACAATTATTTCCTATCAGATAAGAACTTCCGCTAAATGCTGACCTAATTTTTGCACTTCATTACCATGCAGACGACAATACCAACCTAAAAAGACGCTGAAGAAACTAGTGGACGATAATGGAAGAATGGATCGAGTGAGTGAAAGAAAGAATGAATGAATGAATGAGTGGAAAAGAAGGAAAAAGGCATGTTGTAACATGTTCCATATTAATTCTTTTACGGATCTGGCGCTTCCAAGAAAGTGCTCCCTGACGATGAAGCCACGTCGGTGTTGATAACGATCACGTTGCAAAGAATCAAAAGTCCGCGTGATACCGGCAGTGATTGGTAGAAATCTCCGATTTACTCCGATTATCAGCTAACTATTTATTTATTTATTTATTTATTAATTTATTCAGTTTATTGCAAAAGCCGAGCGAGACTCGAGAAATTATTTCTCCATTTTGGAAAAGAAATCCGCCCAAGTTTTATGGCGGCCTGGTATTGCTGAAGACGGAGATTGAAATCGTCACCTATTGGAAGATAGCGTAAAAGCGTTCAAGTCGTTTCCAGGACATTCTCAGGATTGGAAGAAGCACATTTGACTATTCTCGTCTTTGATAGATCTAGGAATTTTGTTTATTGCCGACCAGTTGCAAAGAGTGTCCACTGTTTTTTTTTTAAATTGATAATATAATAATAATAATAATTGTTATTATTATTATTGTTAATAATTGTTATTATTATTGGGACCCATTTATGGAGTCTGTTTGTTACAAGTAATTGTATACGTAGGATGATTTACTGTAATTAAATCGTTTACACGTGAAATTTAAAACGAATTAAAGGTCCAATTAGGTTCGAATTTAATTTATTTTTAATTTAAATAATTTAAAATCATTAAATTTCGATTGCTCGAAATAATCACGAACTTATTTTGAAACTGTCAAAATTCAGTAGCAAAACATATAATCATTGTTGACCAAGGCTTTGTAAGACTACATCATAAACATCATCATCACCACCATCATCATCGTCATCGTCATCATCATCTCAAACACACTCCAATAATTCCTAGACCTGTTGAATCGACGATAATATACGAGCTTCAAGGAAATTCAGAAGAAAAATAAAATCAAAACTGAAAATTTCCAATTCACCAGGAAGGTCGGAATATTATTTTTAAACATCGGGAATATGTCAGGATCCAATTTCGGCCCCTTTTACAGAAATCCGTTCATGTGAGACCATAGTCTGAAAATAGATCCTCTAAGTGTAAAAAAAAAATATATTTCAACAGAATAGAAACGAAAAATCCGATATGGATTCACACCTAAGAAACGAGATTTAAATTACTTTAAAAAAAAGAAATAAATAAAATAAAGTAATAAATAAAATAAATAAATAAATAAAGAATTTACTATTTGATTCTCAAATTTTAAACTCATACGAACAAAATAATGAATGAAAAAGATAATTAAACAACTGGAAAATCCAAAAATTCGTCGCAAAAACATCCAGCGCAAGTCTCGTGATCTCACGTTTAAAATGGCTTTCAGTTTATTGTTCGCTTTTAGCGACTTGAACAAAAGATTTATCGGTAGCGAATTATTTTCAATCGATGTACTCTTCCACAGAAGACTTGAATGATCAGGGTTTCCGATGCCTTTCCACGCGCCTCCCATCCGTCCAATCATCCATCCACCCATCCAGCCAGCCACCCACTCATCCGCCCACACCTCCGCTCATCCACCCACCCATCCAACGTTGCCAAGACACCGAGAGTTAGATAAAAGTTCACAGTGGCCCGACCAAATGGAAGCACGGGTACTTGTTCTAGTGTATGATGCACGGGCCTTGGAAAGCCTTCTACGGACTTGGGAGAGGGACTCGGTTGGCTGGGATTTCTGAACGACCAGTAATGTCTAGTTAAGCTTCGATGCGATTCATAAGGGTAGGTTGATTGTTTCGTTTATGTTTTAAATACGATCGGCGATTATTTGGAATAAAATTGAAATTTACTTTTAAATTTGCCGATATTTTGGAATTGATATGCTTTCCATTTTAAAGCATTTTAACTTTAAATAAAATAAACTGCACTTGTCCATGACTTAGAATATCAATATGATAGATATTATATTATGTAGAAATGATACATTAAAATATATTAATTATTATATTATAACGCTGTCAATAATAATATTTAGAATATTAATGATTTCTTTTGACAAAAATAAACATTTCTGTTTCTTAAGTGTAGAAAAAAAAAGCTGCAGAATGTGCATTAAAAACCTGGAGGTTCATCGAACCGAATCTAATCGTCTTACTAAAGCAAGTTGCTCAGGCAACTGGTAATAATTAAGAATAATAATGGTAATAATAATAATAATAATAATGATATTAATAATAATAATAAAAATAATAATAATAATAATAATAATAAGAAGAAGAAGATGATGAAGAAGGAATTTCGTCATTAATTTCAACCTTTCCGAGTAGAACAACGGATTGACCCCAGCGATGACCACAAGAGGTCACGAGGACGACGACCATGATGATGATGATGATAATAATAATAATAATAATAATTATTATTATTATTATTATTATAATTTTTGAAACCCATCCCTATTCGACAACCGACCGGCAACCTCGACCCTAGCCATCGTCGAAGTGCAAACAAAACTTGGAAACAACAAGTGCACAGTCGAACGACTCCATTTTGGAAGCATTTTTAATGGACAAAAATGATGATAATGACCTTATGCAATTCATTCCATTTATCTCCAGCAATGTCCTGCCCTGCAGTCTTTAACGAAATTTTCATCGTCGGTCTTTCCTTGCAACCAACAAAGCTTTTCGTTGGTCCTTTGTTCGGGGGAAAATTGTAGCAGTTTTAGCCGATCGATGGAATGGGAGATGGTGAGTGGGTCCTGGCGAGGGTCGATCCCGGCGCTTCCCGGCGCTTCCCGGCGCTTCCCGGCGCTTCCTGACGCTTCGACGCCAATGAATCTCGCTGGTTTGATTAGCGAGTGCTGAATTGTTTGATTAAATAATTATTATGTTTTTATAATAAATTAAATATTATTTCTTATGTTTAATTTTTATTTCTCTCGGAAATAATTTCATTATTTATAATTGTTTCATTAAATAATTCTTTTTGCTTTTTTGCTTTTAATTTCATCATTTTTGTAGTTTACTCTATGTTGAAATGTAAGAAAAATTTGAATATCAATAAATTAAATATTAATATTTTTTATGTTTAATTTCTATTTCCCTCGAAATATTTCTCTTCCATAAAGTCTTAATTGATGAAAATAGCCTCATCGAAGCATATTGAAATTGAAACGATGTTTTGACAGAATCGTGAAATTTACAAGTTCAGTGTTTACTTTGAATGTTTTATTTTGTTGCTGCTGTTGTTGTTGTTGCTGTTGTTGCTGTTGTTGCTGTTGTTGTTGTTGTTGTTGTTGTTGTTGTTGCTGTTGTTGTTGTTGCTGTTTGTCTATTTTTGTCGTAGTTTTCCAAGGGCCCTTGTCAATAATAGGACTGCAAAATACGTGTAATTCTTGTTTTGATATTTATTATTAATGGATGACTGGAAAGATGGATGAATGAATGAACTTCCAGGAAGTTGAAAATATATGTTTTAGAATATTTACGCTGAGGTGATGAAAAGAAACGGATGGATCGTGTAGAAAGGATACGAGTTCTATCAGCAACTAATTGAAATATTCTTTTCTTAACAAATCTAAGAACGAAAGTTGAATTTTATCAATTATAACTTAAATGTAAAAAATATACAATATATTAGAAAAAAAAGGCACAAAATACTGAAAACAAAGCCGGAATGGAACGACGAAGAGAGTGAAAGATGAAACAAATGGAGGAATGAAAAGTAAATTCGATTCCAATCAAAGAGAAAATGACTATTGAACGCTTGTTGGCCACTCTGAGTTGTGGATTTCAGCGCATGAAGAATGCTTTTAATTATTTTATCCATTTTCTTTGACGACATCTTAAATTTATTCATGATCTTCTTTCATTCCTTCACTCCTTCATTTCTTCACTCCTTCATTCCTTCACTTATTCATTCCGTCACTCCTTCATTCCTTCACTCCTTCACCTATTCGTTCCTTCACTCCTTCATTCCTTCACTTCTTCATTCCTTCATTCCTTCACTTCTTCAAATGTTTCAATTTCGAAATGGATTGAAACTGAATTCGATTGACTTGTTGTTAAATACTCACCTGATGAATGCAAATCATTGTGTTGTGTTGACTTGTTTTGCATCGTTTTTTAATATTTCTGCATACAATGTTGATTTAAATTATCTAAAAATGTTGGAAATATTCTTCGGAGTTCATCCTAAAAATGGAAATTAACGATATTAATAATTAATTGCTACAGAAATAATGGTTTGTTGTTGGTCAATATTTCTGTAAGTTTGGTTATAGTGTTTTTATGAGAAACATTTCACTTAAGTTTTGCTTTTGTTCTGCTACCTTTCAGTTTACTAAAATTAATTAAATTTTAATAGTTTGAATAGTTAAATAAATAAATAAATAAATAAATAAATAAATAAATAAATAAATAAATAAATAAATAAATAAATAAATAAATAAATAAATAAATAAATAAATAAATAAATAAATAAATAAATAAATAAATAATAAATAAATAAATAAATAAATAAATAAATAAATAAATAAATAAATAAATAAATAAATAAATAAATAAATAAATAAATAAATAAATAAATAAATAAATAAATAAATAAATAAATAAATAAATAAATAAATAAACAAATAAATAAATAAATAAATAAATAAATAAATAAATAAATAAATCAACTTTATTTATATTAAAAATTATTCAACCGATCTTCTCATCTGTAATTCCATGATGACTCATATCAATTGAGTTTCAAATCAATTGAAGAGAGTCTTGTTTGGAAAGCACTTAGAATTAATTCATACAAGTAAATGCATGGTAATCATTATCATCATTGCCATCATCATCATCATCGTCGTCGTCGTCGTCATCATCATCATCTTAAAGTTCAAAGAAAATTACCAGCAGGAAACCATATTTATAAACTAATGTTTTATTTTTACACTTATTTTGAGCATTTATTTTATTTATTTTAAATTCATTTTAATTAAACTAAATTTTTTTTTAAATTTAAATTAATTTCATTTTATTTCTCTCCAAAAAAAAACAATTTGAAAATGAAAGTTTTTCGACGGTTCTTTCCAGAGAGTCTCTTTGTTCTGACCTTTGACCTAAGTTTCAGCAACTTTTATCTTTCAATCCTTCCTTTGCAGCTGGTTGTTTCACAACTTTGACGCAAAATTGGGGAGTTGAGTGAAAATGAGGAGTTGGGTGAAAATGGGGAGTTTTTTTTTCGTAAATTAAGTTAAGACATTTTAAATGTTTAAATTTTTATAATGCAATTTGCAAAGGCAAATTCTAAAGTCGGAGTTTAAACATGGAGGGTAATTTAAATTTTAATGTCGCTCATTTTGTGCAGTCCGACGGTAAATAAATAAATAAGTTAAATAAATAAATAAATAAGTTAAATAAATAAATAAATAAAATAAATAAATAAATAAATATTAAATTTGAATACTAATTAAGTTAGGAAATGTTGCTATGTTTATTGGCTTTGATGATCAGCTTGGCCATCGATTGTGATGTAAATACTTGATGACCACTCAGGCTGACTGGTAGCAAAACATCTAATTAATTATTCATGACGGTCCACTTAATTATTCATGAGGCCCTGGTTATTATTATTATTATTATTATTATTATTATTTTTAAAAGCTGGTGGCAATACAAGCAGACGATAAGAGCAAAATAATGTATGTATTTAGGTCAACAAACGTTAAGTTTTAAAATCACAAAGTATTTTTTAAAATTATTTTTTAATAAAATTCTATTTAATAATTGAATAAAAATAAATTTTAATAATAATACATTTTGTTTAATTTTTAATATAATTTGTATTTAATAATTTATTAATTTCAATCTATTGAAAGGATATTTACAAATATAACAAATACAGGAAAATAACAATCAAGTAATCGTGCGAATAAAAGTTTATTTTGCTGACAAAATACTTCTAAGATGATCTGAAAGAAGAAATACCCTGACACAGAAACAGACATGTTTCTTTATTCAACGAATGACCTCAAACATACATGATGAGGTCATCATTTGCTGAGCATTATTGATTGTTACGAACAGAAATTAAGGATGATTTTTATTTTTTTGTTTGTTTTAATGCAAAATTAATTCCTGTTTGTTCGAATAATCCGCCAAAAGCAGGAAAACTTTGTGGTTGTTCGTAATCTTTGGTCTCCGTGAAAGATCAAATTTGTTTACATTCAACTTTTGGAACCACTTTGAATCACTGAGCGTACTAAAGACCTTATTCTGTTTCTTATCATTTGCCAAGAGGGATGATAAACGGGTGTGTGTGTGTGATAAATATGGGGGTGATAAACGGACATCCGCGGGACCGGTTGCTTTTTCTTAACTGCGTTTCTCGTATTTGGAAAATAAATTGGAAAACAATTTGAGCATAAAATAATAAATTATACAAAAGCAGGACACGCCGAATGTTCTTCAAATGAAATTAATTCCGCAGACATCGATCGGGCACGTGGCTTCCAGGAAGTGAAAGTTTTGAACTCATTTCCAGGTGTAAGCGGCGTGAACGTGCGACCTTTGACACGGCCTACATTGTTGTGGCTGTTTTGTTGCCAATGGTTACTGTTGTTGTTATTATTGTTATTATGTGGTTGTTTTTATTGTCATTAATATTAATATGTTTTTATTGTATTTGGTATTAAAATATTTCCTTGGTTTAATTAATCTTTAAATTTATTATTACGATTATTATCAATGTTATTAGAGCTAAAATTTTATATTACTGTTGTCAGTTATTTCTAGCAGACATTTTAAATGTCATTCTAAGAATCATTGCTGGAAATCATTTTGAAATGAAATTCGGTTTCTATCCTTGTTTCGAAGCAATTCCTTTGCGTTGCTTGTAATCCTATTAAATACTTCGGAACAGCTTAAAATTTCCATCTCACTTCCAAACTTTAGTTTCCCTTCATCTACGTCTTCATCGTTGCCGTCAATTTCTGTTTGAAATTGTTATTATTTCGTTTTTCATAATTTTATCGTTGTTATTATAGTTGTTGTTGTTGTTGTTGTTGTTGTTGTTGTTGTTGTCATCCTGTTACTCGAGATCCAGATGTCGTTAACGACGATGATGATAATGATGATTTCTCCGTCGATTTCTTTCATTTTGGAACACAAACAAACATTAATTAATTGGTCAACTGATCGCAAATTAATCAATTATATACACGCTACGAATTACTCCTTCCAAACGCAATGGCAGAATTATGCATTTATGCATCTTCGTAACAATTCTTTTTAAATTCTTTTTTAAATTCTTTTTAATTGTTTCCATAAATAATTCCCGAGTGGCTCTTTCAACCTACCTGTGAATATCCACCTGTGAATACCTCAATTTTCAGTGAAGTTTCTCTCAAAGACGGAAAGTCGATGGAAAAGCTACTCTCGCGTTTCATCACCATCTCCCTATTCCAGTTCGGTCCCACCTTGGTGTTCCTGGGGTCGGCCGGTGCTTTCCACGGCCAGCCGGAGTCGAAGCCGAACTCCTACGCGGCGGAAGAATTTGTCGTGTACTACATCGCGGAGGAAATGGACAGGGATGTTTACCTCGGTGACCTCGTCAATGACCTTCAACTGGTCAACAGATTCAACGATTCTGTACTCCACGGATTCAGGTGGGTGTGGAGCGTGGGAGGATTATGTTCTATTTGATTAACTTTGTTAATTTTGAGTAAAACAAATTAAACAGTTTAAAAAATAAAAATATTATATTAATATTTTATATATTATATTAATATAATTGTATAATATATACATTATGATATTATATAAAAATGTTGAAATAAAGTAACCCAAGGGTCGTTCTGAAGGCTATCAAATTGTCCGAAAATTAATATAATATAATGTAAAATAATAAACAAATTATTAAAACTAATTAAATAAATAAATAAACAAATAAATAAATTCATCACTAATTAGCTCCATAATTAACAAAAACAATTAACGCCTCTTAACAATTCAATTGAAAACAAATTAAAAAGGGCATTTAAAATAGATATGAAAATAGAGAGTATGGCGGAGGTAGGACCGTAACATTAAAGAAGTCGACACAAAAGAATAATAAGTATTTTCTTAGAAAATGAAGAAAATTGCATTCGTAAGGACAGATTATTGTGATTATTATTGTAATTATTATTGTAATTATTATTGCTTTTAATGAAAATAGAAAAGAAATTTGAAAATAGTTTTGGAGTGGCCATTGTAATATTCAAAAGGAGATTCATTGTGTATATTCGTAGGGGGACTGCTGACCTGGAGTTAGGGATTTTATGATGGACATTTATTATTAGATATACAGATTATTAACAATTTAATTCGGATTATGAAATATAAAAAGGTAGAAAAAATAATTAAATAATTAATGTTCGTAAATTTATGAAGACTTAATTTCATAATAAGTTGTTAAGTAATTTTTACTAATAAAACCTTAGAATTAATTACTCTTATTATTATTATTATTATTATTATTATTATTATTAAAAAACATATTGGAATTCTTAATTAAATTTCAATTCTTTAAGTTTTAAATCGATGAAATTAATTTCACAATCCGTTGTTTCATAATTTTTCCAAAATGAATTTCGAGTTTTAAACTTTAAAATTATTAAAGAAATTAAAGGACCATTTTTTGTTTGTTTGTTTATATTTATTTTGAATGTTTAACATTTTTCTGGCCAGTTTCAGTCTGTTGCAGAGGACGACACCTAGCGAGAAATATCTTCGGGTTGATGGAAAAGGAAAAATTTATGCCTCCGCCAATATCGACAGAGAAAAGGTTTGGCGTGATGATATTTCTGAGATCACCGCGTTATCACTATCATCACTATTATTGTTATTATTGTTATTATTATTATTATTATTATTATTATTATTATTATTATTATTATTATTATTATTATTATTATTATTATTATTATTATTATTATTATTATTATTATTATTATTATTATTATTATTATTATTATTATTATTATTATTATTATTATCATTATCACCATCACCATCGTCGTCGTCATCGTCTCCTGATTTCTAGGTCTGTCCTCAGTCCGACGACTGCTTCCTGAGATTCGACGTGGCCCTCAGATACAACCACTTTTTCCAGATCATCAAAGTCAAGGTCTCTCTCTCTCTCTCTCTATATATATATATATATATATATATTAAATATATATATTATATATATATATTAGCGATTATAAATATATATATTATATATATATTATATATATATATATTAGCGATTATAAAGTAACCCACATTAGTAGCAACATCCTTTATCCTCATCGTCGTCATCATCATCATCAGAACTACCATGTGCGTCGTCATCATCATTGCCACTACCATTACCATCATCATCATCGTCGTTGTCGTCATCGTCCAGGTGGCCGTGGAAGACATAAACGACAACCACCCGGTCTTCCCGGAGTCTTCCATCCACCTCAAAGTGTCAGAAGCTGCCGAAGTTGGAAGCGCTTTCGTTGTTCCACCTGCCGAAGACCACGATTCCAAGAAATATTCCATCACCAACTACTCCATACTGCCCAACGATGGAACGTTTAAGCTTGTCGTAAGCAAATAAAATGAAGAATTATTATTATTACTATTATTATTATTATTGTTATTATTATTATAATTATTATTATTATTATGTTATTGATGTTCTTCTTCTTATTATTATTATTATTGTCGTAATTATAAATTAATAATAATTGTTATTATAACGACGGTGTATTGGTAACGTAACATTATATTTTAAAATTAATGTAATTTTAAAATATTATTAAAATTATTATTAACAAATGATATTAAATTAAATTGATTAACAGCTTTGAAAGTTCCACGTAAATCGAGTTCACTTTTGCTCGCTCGATGTTCACATCCTTCCTCGCGTTCAACAAATCAGAGAATTTGTCGATAATTATTAATAATTAATTCACTTTATTTGCAGTGATTTATTTTTGTTTACAAAACAACAACAACAACAATCATAGGTTGCAGCACTGCACGAGTAACAGTTGCAATCGGGGCGAGACTGTCACACACACACAAAGAAAAAATTATTATTTATGAAACAACAACAACAACAAAAAAAGAAAGATAAACAAAGCTTTCCATACAAAATAAACGAAAATAAACAAAAACGAAACACAAACAAACAACGCATTGAAGGTGAAACAAAGCCAAGACGGCGAGACCGACCTGCGCATTCACCTGTCTAAGAAGCTCGATCGAGAGACACGTGACCGCTACAGGCTGGTCGTCATGGCGACGGACGGCGGCGTGCCCCAGCTGACCGGAAGCATCGAGGTCGACGTCACCGTCATCGACGCCAACGACAACAACCCCGAGTTCGAGAAATCCTCCTACCAAGTGACCGTACCCGAGGACGCACCTGTCGGTTCGTCGCTCATCAAGGTGGGTTGCTTACTCGGTTGATTGGTCGTGCGATTGTTTTTATTTGTTTGACCAGTTGAGGTCGCTTCGGACTTTTCAGGCCAGAAATTAGATTGGAGTTTAATAAACAATTGATTATGGTGTCTCAATATTTTGAATAAATGAATGAATTTAAATAAATTATAATCCTGGTGAATGTTGACGAAGAATATTGTAACGTTTGAAGGCTGTCATCGTATCTGTCCGAACGTAGGTCGCATTTTTTTTTTGCTGTACTTTGTGAGGGAGAGTTCTGATTGGTTGATAGATTCAATCACATCCGGAAATTGATCTTGGTTGGAAAGAATTTTTTTTGGTGGTGGAAAAAGCGAATTCGAAGAAATAAAAATAAAAAAGATTCAAATCGCTGGAGATCATCATTGGCATTATTGGACAAAATATTGAATGACTGTCTTATTATTTCAACAGTTTTATTAATTACTCTTCGGTTCATCAAAGCCTAATATCATTATCTTCACTATCATCCTCATCTTCTTCGTCGTCATCCTCTCAAAAATCAATCAATCAATCAATCAATCAATCCAGGTTAAGGCCACGGACAGGGACTCCGGGTTGAACGGTGAGGTTGTCTACCACTTCTCGGAGCACTCTCACTCCTCCGACTCATTATCTCCCTCGAGTAGGAATTCCAACCATCACTACGAATTCATTAACCATCAGCACGGCAACTCAGAGGACCGCACCATCACCAACAACAACAACAATCAGAGCAACAACAACAACAACGACGACGACAACAATAGCAATCAATTTCCTTTCTACATTAACAACGATACTGGCGTAGTCTACCTGAGACGCCCTCTGGACTACGAACGATCGGCCATGCACCTACTGACGGTCATCGCCAGCGACCGCGGTCCAGACTCGCTGCCGTCCCACGCGTCCATCGTCGTCAAGGTCCTGGACGTCAATGACAACGCTCCGGTGATCCTGGTCAACACCCTCAACTTGAACCTCGTGGAAGAGCCGAAGAATGCTTCCTCTCCGGTAGCTGGACACTCCTGGCACGGACAGCCCCACATCAAGTTCTTCGACGACCTGGTGGAAACGGCCTATGCCGGTCATGTGGCACTGGTTGCAGAAAATTCCGAGGCGGGTCAGTGAAGATGATTGGTTGATTGATTGATTAATTAAACGATATAATATATTTTAAAAAAATATAGTAATTAAAAAATGATTACAATAAAAATGTTTGTAATAATTATGAAAATAATATATATAATTATTATTACTTCATTCATTTTCAGTTTATTAAAAATATTATCGTATCATTCAAACGTTATTCAGCAATGCAGAAGCGTAGAAGGACCAATTACCATCTAACGTTTTTGGATGGAGTTGACCTCTGTTTCTGTGTCAACTCAATTTTTATATTCGACATTTCCTAAATGGGTTTCCAATTAAAGTTGCTTTTTTTGTTATATTTTTAATTTAAAAAAAATGATTTTAATTCGTTTTTAAAAGAAAAGGTTTTACTTGACATCTTCTGAGGTATTAGGAAGAAGTAGCACCATCATCGTCTTCATCATCATCATCATCATCATCAACTTTGCCTTCATTAGAATGATCAAGACACTGAAAAGGTATAACCTTAACCCTAACCCCGAGTGTACTCGATGAACTTAGGCACGTTTGTCGCCCACGTGTCCGTCAACGATGCCGATTCAAACGACAACGGAAGGAGCGTCTGCAGACTGGACAAGAAGGAGGAGGAAAATTTTTCCATTCCGTTTGAACTCGAATCCATGTACGCCTCGGAGTTCAAGTTGGTGACGAAAGAGATTCTTGACAGGGAGCTATTGAGTATGCATAAGGTAGAGTTCGGGCTTACGTAGTCTGTTAATATTTAAAATGATTGATATTTGTAGTTATTCCTGTTAATAATTGTTCGTTAAATGTTTGTTAATTGTAAACATTAAGACGCAATAAGAAATTGGTTAAAACCAGCTTATATTATTCATGAGAACATCATATCTGATTTCAAGAATGAAATTATTTTTATGTTTTACTGAATAATATTTTTAATTCTAATTTCAAATTTCCTTTTTTTAATCTATTTCTAATTTCCATTCTCAGGTGACACTCGTCTGCTTGGACTTCGGCAGTCCAGTGATGACGTCTTCGGTGACGCTCACGGTTCTCGTGACTGACGTGAACGACAATTCCCCTTCATTTTTGTCAGTTCAGTTCAAAGAAGGTAGACCAAGCGATCGCATAAAATCGAGCAACGAGGAAAACAGATTGGACGTGGAGATTCCGGAAAATCTTCCGCTCGGCGCTGAAATCGTCCGAGTGCAAGCTATGGATCCGGATGACGGCGACAATGGATTTGTGGTTCATTCGATAGTCCACGCCTCCTACCATGCTTTTGATGTTTCTTATGTCATTTCGGAGAGCCCTAACGCCTCAACGATGGAGACTGCAGCTGACATCGTGGAGAAGACGGAATTTCAAAGTCACAAGGGTCTGATTTTTGACTCAGTAACCGATAATCGTGGATCGAATTTATCCCTGAAATTTTTAGAAAATTTCGGAAACGGGGAATTTCCACTTTCGATCGATCCTATCATCGGCTCCCTATTCGTCTGCGGATCTTTGGACCGTGAAAAGTTCGACAAGTTGTACTTAACAATACAAGCCATTGATAACGGTCTACCCCAAAGGTCAACCTATCTCAGAATCCTCATCGACCTACTCGATGAAGACGACATTGCTCCCGTGTTTGTCAACTCCAGCTACCAATTCAGTGTCTCCGAGAATCAGCCACCAGGTCAACAACTTGGATTCGTCAGAGCGGTGGACGGAGACGCCGACGAAAGACACCGCGGATTTTCCTACAGACTCAGCGATGGAACGACATCCAATCAGCAACAATCTAAATGCGTTGACCTAGAACTGGAGAAAATCAGAGTGGAGAAGGAAACCGCTCCGCAACAACAAAACGCCGGCGATGATCAGCCGAGCGCGACGAACAAGCGCTTGTCTTTGCTGAAGAAAGGCGGCCACAACCATGCGCACGTCAATCCCAATTCAAAAGAAGCGAACAAAAAAGTTCACGCCTCGGCTGACAAGAAAGGAAAACATCTCCTGTCGTACAGCGTGTCGAGTCTGTTCAAAATCAACAAAACCTCCGGTGAATTGAGCGCACTGAAATCTCTCGACCGTGAAACGATCCAGGTGTACTGTCTCGTGGCAGCAGCGGTTCCGGACGACAGGAAGTCCGCACACCTCGTCAGGGTAGTCAGGGTGATCGTCAACGTGACGGACGTGAACGACAACAAGCCGCATTTTCGAACCAACGCTCCGAAGGGTAACTTGGGCCTCTCGGTGAGACACCAGCATCTTCCCACCCACTCACTCAAACACGCACTCATCGACTCCATCGTCATCTCGACTTTCACGCCCGTCGGGCAAGCCATCTACAGGCTGGACGCCCATGACGAGGACTTCGGCAATAATGCCTCCCTTGTTTTCAGCCTAACATCAGACATTGTCATGGGCAACCAAACGACCGCAACAATCGCAACTACAGCATCAATTCAATCAACGAAAGACCTTCGCCATCAACACCACCACCACCAACGACAACAGCAGCAACAGTTATTCCTCGTTGATGAAATTTCGGGAGTAGTCCGACTGAACAGAGACATTTCCAAGATCTCGAGGGAGCAGCACCTGTTGACCTTTAGAGTCGAAGATCAGGGCACTCCTCCGTTCCACAACTTCGGGCATCTGATCGTATTGCTAAACAACGAAACCCTCTTCATCCCCGAAGCGACCCCCGGAGAGAATCACCCCCTCAGCGGATCAAACTATGACGATCAGGAATCTCCGCATGTGTTGGCCAACGAGAACACGGTAGTCGTTCTGTCGGTCACACTGGCTGCCATTCTGCTCGCCATAGCTGTCGTCACCATAGTGATCGGAATGGTCAAACTGGAGGAGAGGAAGCAGCGCAAAGCCATCATGGCTTCCTTCAACGGAAGCTGCTCGAGAAACAACAACGGAGAGGAGGATGACGACGATGTGGAAGGCGAATGTCTGGCGCCAAAGGTTTCGGTGGAAAAGTTGAATTCGGTAGGAGACGATCAGGTGAGAAGTTTCCTTTATTATTCCCTAATTTCTGTTCATTTCTGATTCCCGTGTACCATGGACCGATAAATTTGCAACAAACCTTTATTCACCCTGTCATACAGGTGTGCAGACGAGTTGACGATGTGTGTGTGTGAACAGGTAGGAAAGGTGGCCGTTCTAAAGCTAAAAAGGCCTTTGTTCGAGCTAAAAATTAATACAATATTCCTCCGGGTAATGATTGATAGGTCTTTTTGAAAACCGGAAAATGAAAATTATGTCGAACAAGTCTAACGGGGTAAATTGAGATGTGGCCTATTCTAATCTAAAACGAATTCATTATACTCGAGCTATACTACATCAGAAGATTGGAAAGTTAAGAATGAAGCTTCGTGGAAGCCAAGTCGGAGAAAGCTTTTGACTGGAAGGATCTGAGACTTTGAAAACGTAAAGGAGTTAAGAAGAAACTCAAATCTTGTTTCCTAACGTCGCAGGAAGAAATCTTATAACCTCAAATCTTGTTACCATCGTATCGCTGGCGAGTGTTCCAATTCTCTCTACTGCTTCTGTTGTTGCCGTTGTTGTTGTCGCTGTTGTTGTCGATGTTGTTGTTGTTGAATGTTACTGTCGTGGATTTATACTTGAATCTTGTATTCTATTTCTTTCTTATTTAAATCCAATATTCTTATTTTCACCTTTCTATGGAAATGAGCCAAAGAAATTGATGAGCACTTTGCTGATTGCCGGAAGTTGCCAGCTAGGATTCTTAAGCCTCAGTTTTTTTTTGTTAAACGTGAACCCGTGATCTAACTTCTTTTTATTTATTTATTTATTTATTTACCTTAGAATTCACCTAGATTTAATTCTAATGAGTCACATACTCCTTATCATATCCATATTTGTTTATATTAAATTCTCCCTTAGAATTCAGGTCGTCCTCCGTCAACCAATAAGAAACCAGTTGTCGTCTTCATCAAAGACCAATCGGTCCCAATCAGGAAAACTCCAGCCGACCAATCACTGATGATGCCTATAAATAACAACCAGGGATTTTCCAATGCCTGTGGAAATGGAAAGGAGGAAAAAGAAGTCGAACCTAATCACGTCGTCTGGAATAAAAGCGACCTCAGGAGTTGCACTTCAGATGTTTTGAAGAACGGTTGCGCATCGCTGAACAAACACGTGCAAAGCAGCGGAACACTAGTGAAACCTGGAAAGTCAAGGGACCATGGCGGGTATTACAACAGGTGATCCGTCATGTACTAAGATATTTCCATGGTGATGGCGACGATGATGATGATGATGATGACGACGACGACGACGACGACGATGATGATGATGATGATGACGACGACGACGATGATGATGATGATGATAATGATGATGCTTGTTGTAGTATTTTCAGCAACTTTTTACTAATTTCATATCGGTCCTCTTAAGGTAACAAACTTTCAGAACTATTATCATGCACTAGCTTTAATTACGTGAATAATTACGTTTGAATAATAAATTCCAGATCTTAATTCGATCTTATTTAATAAATTTTAATTTTAATTTTTTTGTGAATTAATTTTTTATAAAATAAAACAATTTCCATTTCCATTCAGAGCGTCCCATTCCGATCTTTTTTCTGCCTCTACAGTTGAACAAAAGGTCATTCAACCTGCGAGTTCCTATATCAACAACAGCCCCAACGATCTCTTCCAAGGGGGACAAATGGGGACCCCTTATTTGGGTCAGATCAAACAATCAGGTCACGAAAGTTCGTGTCAGCTTGGTCACATGCCAGACGCTAACGGATTCCCGCGCTCAAACCCCTCCAATGATTGGCCACTGCCGAGCACTTACCCAATTCCATCCATTTTGTTCGTGAAGACTGTTGACGGTTATCAGATTTAGGAATATGCCGGATAGCATTTATTTAGTTGCACGAATTTTAATTTTAATGGAGTATGATTTTTGTACTTACGATGTTTATGCAAATGTTACGTTAAAGTTGGTGATGAGAAAGCACGTACAACATATCGGTCGATTGAGACACTAAAAGTCAAATTGTTATCTCGGTATTTGAATATGAATTCTGGTTTCCCTAAGTTGTTTACGTAGATTATTTTTGCTTATCCTTCATGAAATATATTTCACGTCGACAAATGTCTTATTGGATATTTTCCAGAAGGAATTATTAACCACACATATTTCAACCGTCTAGAACTCCTATTGATCAGCAATTCGCATGCAGTCAAGGTAATGGTGAGGATGACGACGAAGATGGTGGAACTCTGTTAATGGCGATATTGTGATATGAACCGATGTACCCTCCCATTGTTTAAATTACGTTGCCATAGACTCCGCCTCGAAGCTTCTGCTTTTGCGAAACTATTGAAAAGAAGCCATTGTTAAAAAGACATTTACCGAATGCATAGTTGAAAGAAATAAATTTACAGAGATCTCAGACGTGTTGCATTTTAATTTAGCTAATTTAATTTAGTCGTGTTGTGTGCATTAATTTTGTATGTTAATTTCTTTTTGCAGAATATTAAGCATTTTAAAAATAAAATCTCCATTAAATGTACATCAACTCCATTGAAAGTAATTCTGCGACATTGTGAAACAGCAGTTAGTGTAAAATATTTCCCTAAGTTATTTTTCTATTGCCTATTGATTAGATTTATTAGTGATACAAGTCATGAGAAACCAAACAACATATAAAGTTGGTACACCTTTAGCAACAAATATCCAACATTTCTAAAGATGCTTTCTTAGAAATGCATATTTACATTTAATGCTCGAGATAATTTGCGTCTCTAATTTTTAAATTTGTTTTATAGCATTTTCCATGAATTTGTTGGGTTTAACAAGAAACCGACATATGGTAATACGATATGCTGGATTTATCATGTTTTTTTTCGAATTTTAACGCTTAGAATTTGTTTCTTTATGGTAGAAGTTAATTTTAAATTAAATTTTAATTAAATTTTAAAACACAAAACATAATTTTAAATATTGAGATTATTGTAATACTTTTCATTGAGTAAAAAAAGAGCGAGAGAAGTAAACAAACAATTTCAAACATTGCTATTCATCGCTCGCGACAAACATTGTAATTAAAATAATGGCGTCTGCATCACAAGGTAATAATTTTTCTGGAGAATTCCTTGATTCCCCTAATTCTATCCCGCCATTGGTTTGCTTGTTAAGAAATGAACCGTCTTATTTACTACTAACGGCCTTAATAGTACATGTTAGGCAACTTCGTTATGTAATTGGTCTAAATATTAGCATTAACTAGTGACCTGTAACTTACATCCCTTAAAGGTTTGATTTGAACTTACCAATTGATTAATTAATGTAAGGTTTTTCATTCGGAACGCCGGCCTCCTCGAGTGGATTTTCTTTTGGATCAACTTTACCGACCACTCAGTCCACTGGATTTGGAGGTTGTTATTTCAACTTTTGATCCTAATTTTTATTATAATCTATACCCACTTTATACTTTTGAGGTGCTTTGATAATCAAAACAATTCATTTCAATAGGTTTTGGTTTTGGATCTGCTGCCTCTTCAGGTCAAAGCTCAGGATTTGGTCTAACATCTGCAGCACCATCGACCGGTGTGTTATTTTTAATTTTATTTTTCTTCGTTTTTCTAGGTTTAAGTCATGAAAAAGTGACTGGTTTTTCTTTCCTTTTCATCATCTTTAAACATCCAAAGCTGTCAGGAAAAGCAATATTTTTTCCACATTGTGGTACCAATACCTAAATTTTGTAGATAACTGTTCAAAACCATATTTTGTTGCAGGGCTATCATTTGGAGCTACTGGCACCAATGTTTTTGGGGCAACAACAACAACGACTCAGTCAACAGGTTTTGGGGGTTTCGGATTATCGACAGGGGGAGGCGGCTTGTTTGGGACAGCCACAGGAGGCACAGGACTTTTCGGTGGGGCTCCGGCTGCCAGCATCGGGACTGGAACGGGCATCGGATTTGGTTCGTTCAAACCTGCAACGGGACTCCAAGGAACGCAGGCAAATACGAGCACCAACATCCAAGGTATTAAAGTGTGGTATGATGAATATAGATGAATGAATGAATGCAATACATTACTAATCATAATTTTTGATATTATTATTATTGTTGTTATAAAAAAAGTTCCCATAATGACTTTACGTAAAATATTTAGATGAACCTGATTTGATTGAAATTACCATATTACCTGCAGATTATCACAGCTATTTTATGTAAAAATAATTCATTAATAAGATTAAAAATGGGAAATTCTGGTTGTCAGATGTTGTTACTTTTAAAATCCAAAAATAATAAAAATAATTATTTTTTGTTTGAAACGCCACGTTAACAGCTGCCAACAACTTGGTGAACTTGAAGCAGGCAATCACGAATCCGGTGGTCTTTGCAGACGAGAGGGACCAAGTCATCATGAAGTGGAATCAAGTCCAGTCTTGTTGGGGAATTGGAAAAGGATTTTATACACAACAGGGAGCCTTTGTTGACTTTGCTCCAGACAATCCTTACTTTCTGTTAAAGGTTTATAATTATTATACATAATAATAATAATAATGCTATTTATTCGTTTTAAAATAACATTGAAACAGATAGAATTATTTGTTTTAAAATAACATTGAAATAAATAGCATTATTTGCATTAAGGAATAATAATTAATTACTTACTAATTTGTTGCTTATCATATTCGTGTAGGCCGTGGGTTACAGCTGCATTTCGGATTCGAAGAACGAGGACGGACTCGTTAACCTCGTCTTCGGAAAGGGCCAGGACGAGATCTCGACCAATCAGCAGCAGATCGTAGACTCCCTGCACAAACTGCTGGGAAGTCGAGCCAACATCATCGTCTGCGTTGATTCCATCAAAACGATCCTCGGAGACAAGTAATGACAGGTTTATCGATGATAATTTATCGATTTTGTCGATAAAATCGCGGCGCTCTTTGCAGGTGCGAGATGACGATATACGTCCAAGACAGACAGGCGACTGGAGTCACGACGAGGATAGTCGCCTCGGAGTTGTTTACGTTTCTCAACCAACAGAACGTTCGACAACAACTCCTCTCGCAGCTCTGCATCTCCGATGTGTACATAAAGGTTGCCATGTCGAAGGAGCAGATGAAGTACTACCTGGACAACCCTCCGACAGGTATCGACAGGAAAACAAATCGTGAATGATGATGATAATACAAAAACTAAGGATCCTAACGCTTTAGAAATCGTTAATTAATCTCGTTAACATTATTTAGGCATCGACCACCGCATTTGGGAACAGGCAAAGATCGATAACCCGGATCCAGAAAAACTGCTCCCGGTTCCGATCGTTGGCTTTTCCGAACTCCATCAACGTTTAAAATACCAGGACCAACAGACTCAGATGCACAGACTGAGGCTTGATGTGGGACATAAAAATATTTTTTAACTTTTTTTTTTATTACTATTATATTAATAATTAATTAATTATAATTAATAATAATATTACTATTGTATTAATATTAATTACTTGCCAATGCTTAGCTATTGGATAATTAAATATGCGCATTATCGTGTAGACGAAAGTCTCAAGACTTTGATTAAATTCAACCAGGTGATCTCATCCGATCTGACGTCCCTGAAGTGCAAACTTGCAGACATGGTGGCGAAAATTGACGAATTCAAAAGGAGACAAGTTCTCATGGGTCACAGAGTGCTACAAGTGAGTCGAATGCTTCTCACTGTTTAGATGTTTATCTCGAATATCATTACTTAACTAATTATTAACTGATTATTACTGTTAAATCAATCGATCAACCAATGATTTTTGCTGACATTTTGTTCTCACCTTTACTAGGTCATGGTGAAGCAGGAGATAGCCAGGAAGCAAGGATATGCCATCCAGCCGGAGGAAGAACATTTGAGCACCCAACTTGAATCCATAGCGGCCGAACTCAATGCACCGACCCAGTTTAAGGTTTAAACACGATCAGATTTACGTTAAATGAATATTTTTTAAAGTTATTTTTTTAAAATCAATCATTTGTGATGATTGGAACACTTACCTATTTTGTTGAATCAAAATTAATAAATATTTACAATTAGAAATGATATTTTGTGATGAGTTATTGATATTCTCTGTCAATATCATAGTTTAACTCTTAAAATCGTTATAACAGGGCAGATTGAACGAGTTAATGTCTCAGATACGAATGCAGAATCATGCCTGCATCATGAGGTCTGATGTTGGTTTCCAGATAACAGAAGAAGTTCAGCAAGAAATCAAACAGGTATTTAATTAATGGTTGTTAATTTATAAAATCCATTTTTCAAAGTCTGTGCACGTGTCATGATGCACGTCATGAGAGAGAACTCGTGGAAAGGATCTCTTAATTTCTCCAGTTGGAGAGGTGTTTTATAAAAATTGGTGTCAAAGTAGAATCTAAAATTATGAAAGAGTTTAATGACTAGCAATAATTAGCAGTTAAATAATTCTATTTCTGCTTAAATAATATCCCAAGAATTAATATTAGGAATCCATGGGGAAATATGTTGATAAATCACTTAATTAATTCATTAATCTATCTTTGCATCATCATCCAAAATTCTACATAAAATTACGTGCATCCTCAGAATTGAAAATCCATCAGTTTTTAAGTCAAAATTACATCAAAAAAAGCAGCGCATATTAGAAAAGCTTAAGCAACTATTTTTGTTTTCTCAAGAAGACCAGATTACTGTAATACCTATAATTTTAAAAAAATGGTAAAAATGAGTATTTGGAATTAATTAAATTGTTTATTATTATTATTATTATTTCTTAACATTGTTCTTGCACAGCATCTGGGCAGACAGCAGGAAGGCATATCACACCTGGTCCAAATACTCAGGGAAGATCTTGCGGACATCAAGGCTTTGGAACAAAGCATCTCCGAAGTGTCGAAGCTCAGGAGATGAACTCTTTGAGCGAAATTAAAAGTCAAAAGAACTTGTAAACTACTCGAGCTCGTGTCACGGTCGCCATGGCACGTCAACGTATTTTTCGGTCCAATAAATCGTGCAAACAATTTTTGAGACTTCCCCTTGTATTGACAGAAGTGCTGTTGTTTCCATAATGTACATAAAATTAAGATTTCATCATTCACAAAAGCTATTCAAAAAATCCCAGGAAATTTGAAAAACCAAAAAAATGAAGAAAAAAAAACAAGCTGAGGGAATGAATTAAAAACTGCAATAATAATTCATATACATTTAATGCATTCCAGGGGGGGTGTTGGCTAGCAGGTGGTTTACATGATTCGGGTTCCCTCACGATTCCCTCGTGAAAATCCGATGTTTCTTAAACTCAAGAAAAAAAAATTGATGTAGAATGAGTAAAACCTTCAAAAACCGTCTGCTACTGTTGAAACAAGTGACACGAGATAGATGGTAATATCTAAAAAAAAAGAGTGAAGCATCCACAGAAAAAGCTATTTTACAGAATTAGTTACAGCTGAACGTTAACCGAATCCAAAAGCTTTTATTTATTAGAAAAATCGGATTGGACGAGACGTGGTCGCCGTCGGATACCGCGGTCTCCAAAAATCGACAGCAATCAAGAAAATTCTATTTACTAAACAATGTTCCTTGAAAATAGCCATACCATCTAATATTGGCACCCTGTTGATTCAGATGATCTATTGAGGCATCATAGTTTCAAGTTCAACATTATAATATTAATATTCTCATTTATCTTTACATTTATCTCGAAACTTTCTATTACGTTAACTCC
The DNA here is from genome assembly GCA_034509925.1 of Hirudinaria manillensis. Taxonomy (NCBI): domain Eukaryota; kingdom Metazoa; phylum Annelida; class Clitellata; order Hirudinida; family Hirudinidae; genus Hirudinaria; species Hirudinaria manillensis. Next base: position 11,071,516 of record CM067528.1, on the reverse strand, counting down.
CTTTCCTCGCGGTCTTTGAACTTCTGGAAGCGTCTTCGATTTACAGCAGAGCATTCTCGAAAGATCCAAACCCCTCTCGAGATGGGGCCCAATCCGAGTCACTCAGAGAGGAGCCCCCTTATTTTTTGTTTGCTGGAGGTAACCAGAGGAACATCTGATTATTGTTTGCCGAGGTGTTGATGATCGGGATGAAGGTGATGTTTTTCAAGCCGCTGTTGCACGACTGCTCGGAAGTCACGGCGATCGACTTGGAACCGGCCGAGACCGCTCCGGGCGGATTCTGGTAAAGAACCATCTGGTTCTTCGACACGGCCGGACTTATCGGAGCCACCATCGGCCCCTGGGGTACGTTTAACATGGAGAGATAATTTGGAGGGGGAACGAGCACTTGATTGACTTGGAGGATGCTGTTTGGAGACATTTCCGCTTTCTTTAATGCAGGCCTGGTCAGCGTGTTTTCGGTCGGTATGCTGTTAACTGCCAGATATGGTCCTAGGTTCAACTGTTGGTTGAGTGGTGAGAATATGATGAGGGGCGATGAACCGTTGGTACCGGCAATGGCCGAATTGTTGGGGGAAGGGAAGGATGAGATCTGATTCCCCATGGGAATGGGAACAGGACTCTGCAGTCTCAAAGTGGGCATTAATGAGGTCATAGGGATATGCAAAGATGCCTTGCCCAACTTTGTAATGTCATGCCCACTGGTAATGTTGTTGTTGTTGTTATTATTGTTGTTGCCTATGTAATTATTTACACGTGCATTTGGGGAAGAAGAATTTAACTGAACATTTTTAAGTCTTTCTCCAGGAACCTGTGGCAAGGAAGCCTGAGCGAGACCAGGATCCCGTGACACTCTGCCCATGCTCTTCTCATTGAAAATCAAATTGCGCAAAATGGCCTCACTTATGTTGAGGTTCACACCAGAAGGTCCAGGAAGGGATGATTTTATGAGGTCGGACTGAACTCTTATGGATGGGGAGGACAGAGCGGAAGATTGAAGTTTGGATGAAATCATGCAAACATTTTGGAGAGACGGATTTAACTGGATCGCCGGTCGCGTCACTTCTCTCGTCAGAGCCCTCAATTGCAGGTTCATTGTCGCCACATTAGCATTTTGATTTGTAGGCAATGAATTAAAAATCATTCCCCGAGAAATGCTATTGGCCTGATCCACTTGCTTGTTCAAAAATCTGTTGTTCTGCTCCAGTATATTACTTTGAACTACTGGAAGAGGCAATTTTGAAGAGAGCTGTGGACTGGGTGAAGATGGTACTGGAGATGGAAATAATGATGCTCTACCATTAAAATCTCCGCAAAGACTCTCATTGGATGAAGAAGCTAGTGATCCAGAAGGGGAAGGTAGAGTTGAAACTCCATTTGCATCGTTACCTCTATTGAAAACATCGCCGTCGTAGGGAACGCTCACGACCGAGATCCCCGATCCGAGGGTCCCCGCCACGGGAACGAAACTCACGGAACCGAGCCCGGTAGACGCGACAGCAGGGCAAGCGAGCGCAGGAGTCGAACTACGACCGAGGGACGAGGTGGTCTCCAATGCCTGGGACAAGTTTGGCATGGAAGACGATTTACTGCTGATGGAGAGGAGGATGTTCTTCAAGAAATTGAAACTGCCAACCTGCTTCTGGGGCGAATGACCCAAGCCTGCTCCCGATGCGTGCTCGGCAGAATTCGAAGCCGCTCGAGACCTTTCGGCCGCGGGCAATTCCGAAGCCCTGGAATTGGCCGACGGGGGAGAATCCATCCCGTTTGATGGAGACGTCGAGGCGTTCAATTTTCCAAACAGTTTCTGACTCAATTTGTTTGCCAAGCACAGAAGAGTTTCCCTCTCGACGCAGTTCGAAGCCCTGTGCTTGGAGCTCAACGCCTTAAGCTGCAAGATAGTAGGTTCAACTGGTTTGTTGCCAGTCTTAAGTGAGTTACTCAACAAAGGAAAATATTCTGCCAGAGGGCCGTCCGTCTTTGGAGCGAAAGCGTTGTTCGGAAATTTTTTAGACTCCTTGTTGATGACGGTCGAAGTTTTGGGAGATGTGACGAGACTTTGTTCTGACGTTTCTAAGGAGTCAGAAGAGATCACCAACCTAGTATCGCCATTGGAGCCATCCAATTTCCACAACTGAGAAAGCGTGGGCGATGCAGAAGACGGCCCAAGCTGAAACATCGTGGGACTGACGAATCCGACTTTGAGATTGTCGAATTTCAGAGCCGTCGGCGTCGTCCGCTCGGCGGATCCATTGCAGACGAGTTCGAATTCTCTGGATATCAAGTCGGATAGCGTGAGAGTTCCCATTTTGGGGCTCGAAGCGACCCGCTGCCGGTCTTCGGAGGATTCGGTCTTGCTCGACGGACCCTTCGACTGCTTCTGACACTTCACCAACTTATTGTTCAAATGACTCAGGATTTTAGATTTTATCAATTGGCCATTGTAACGCTTCTTTTGCACTTCGTCCTCATCGATCGTCTCTGCAGTACCAGAATTCTTTGATCTTTTGATCTCTTGGGAGCTTTCTAAAAGTTTCTTGGTCGCTCTGATGTTTCTCAGAGGCCTGGTTTTCTTCACGCCCGACGTTTTGCTCAACATTTTGGACGGGACGGTTTTTCTTTTGCCGATTCCGTGGCTTTTCGTTTGTAATTTTTGTTCGTCAACGTCCTCCGTCCTCTGGGAGTTGTGCTCGTCGCTTGGCACCTTCTCGATCGTGCTTTGTTTGCCTCTTTTGACCTCAACGACACTCATTTCTTCTGATTTCATTCCACTTGTTTTCAACCTTTTCCCATTAAGACTGCCATTAAGATTCGAGCGGTCATTGTCGACTTCGCACTTCCTTTTCCTCGAAGTGGATGACGTCGAGGTTGAAGATTCAGAGCATGCGCTGGATATATACAAATGTCTTAATTGAAATTAAAATGTTTCAATGTTTAAACAAATCAAATTAGAACTTTATTACACTTTAAGACTTTTCAATAAAGTAATCGATGGGAATTTTACCTCATCATGTGTTCAGGTGGTACAGCACTCTCAAAATATTTTATCTGTAATTATATGTCGATTATAGTTTGGCAAAATTGATGAAAATAACAAACAAAATCACGATCCAATAAACATCTTAGCATGTCAACCTTCCAGGCATCGGTGGCTTGCTGCCTGCTTCTTTCGATGTTCATGTGCTGGAGTCGATCATCTGTGAAACACCCTGGTGAATAAACCCACTTTGTGAACACGTTGTGAAGCAATTATGATCAATAGAGTGATTAATTTCAAATAATAACTAATAATTAGCAAAACACATTTGAATTAGTCATTTGGATTCTCCATCAGAAATCTTGAAAGTAACTTATGGACCTTCAGCCAACTTGTTTCTCCATTCTTCACATGCTTTTGTAAAAAATTCATTTGTAAAAGCTTCATCACATAATCTAAAATAAAAATAAGTTAAGGATCACGAAATGACCCGAGCATTTTTAAAACTTTTGTGACATACGCCAGGCTCCCATCACTGCTAAGATTCTGATCACATTTCGGTAACAAGGTAATGAGTTTATACTGGAGATAACAAGGGAGTTTCTGCAAAGTCTCTTCATTTACAAAAGTCTGAAATTTAAGAAGAAATCGTCTAGGTGATTTATTTGCATTAACTCGCAAAAGCATTACAATCAATTAATTTGATTTTGAATGGCATCATCAAAATTCTTACTTTAATATTAATTTCTGTCAGAGCTGAGTCTGGACAGGTTAACAATGACTTGACGCGATCGTTCGCTTTATGTACAAATCCAGAAACCGCTTTTCTCTTTTTCTTTGAAATAATTGTTGAGAACCACTTTAGGGTTGTCATAATTTGAAGGAAAAAATTACAATATATAATATACGCAAATCACCTTCTTCTTAGCGTCAACTTTCACAGAAACATTGACCTGTTTTTTCTTTTGTTTAGACATCCTTTAATATGTTTTTGAACGAAATAATTCATAGTAAAACGGCATTGCGGTAACATGAAAATAGAGTGCAAGTTATTTACTAACAAAGAAAAATGTCGATTTTGATGTTGATGCGAAATTTTCAACCCTTGTCTTGTACAATTATTTATTTCAAAATGTTTAAATAATAAAGCGTATTTGAGGCATTTTGAATTTATTTGTTACTTATTTCGAAATGAATGATATTAATAAGCGAATTTTCAAAAAATAAATGTATTAAATTAGGAAATTGCTCGTATAATTAAATGAAAAAAATTGTTCCACTCTAAGGCCTTCAACAGCCATTTTGTTGGTTACTAAAGAAATCAAAACATTTGATTTGTTACGATGTGAACATATGTGCCAAGATGAATTCTGCAGAAGTTTCTAGTTTATTGCAGTTGTTAGTTATTAACTTTTTTTAATGTTTGAAATTGCTGAGAAAGGCTGGGTCTCGAGATATAGTATTAAAAATATGGTATTTAATATTTATTGCTTTAAACTTCATTTTGTGACGTAGTTCACATTAACTGCTTTTAATAAAAGGCATGATTTGCTACTTTTTATGTAAGTACTTTTAATTATTCAGGACTTTATGGAAAGTCATTGACTCTTTTAACGAATGCATTGGTGAAGTTAAGAGCTTGCCAGTTAGTCTAAAGACAAGAATATTGGATGTGATGGCTAAGAGGGGGCTCATAACAGATGCAAATATTAATCTGGTATGTTGAATAATGTTGCATTAAATTATCAAATATCACAGTCAAAAATAGGTGATAGGTATTATGTAAATGGATGTTTGCATTAAATTCTCTGAATGGTTATCTAATCATGGTTAATGGAATGTCGCTATTTGTGTGTCTAAAACTAAAATGAATCTTTGTTTTATTATTTCTTCCATCTGCTTATAACTCAATTGGTTACAAAACATGTTACAAACATGTATGCCGCTGCATAAGAATATTGTGTAAAACAGGGATCGCCTCAAATTCAAATATAAAATTTTTAGCTCCTATCTGAGCAGGTGAGGTGTCTGGATTTGAGTCAGAGTGAAGTAACTGATTTAAGTTTGTTTGAAGTTGCAAAATTCTGTCCTTATCTTGTCAAAATTGATCTCAACTCCCATAAACAACCAAGGTTGGATATTTCTTCCACAGGTTTTAATATTTTTATTGGACCACAACTTTTCTTAAAGTGAATTACAAAATATCCTTGTTAGGAATTTCTCAGTTGGCCTCTGGTTGCAAATACATTCAGTCGATCTATCTCAGGCATTGTATCGATATTACGGACTCGGGTGTAGAGAATCTGGTAGAATCTTGCAAAAACTTGACAGAATTGAATTTGGGAAAGTGTCCTCTCGTGTCGGATCGCTCGCTGAAAGCTATTGGACTAAAGTGCAAAAAATTGATTTCTTTGAATCTGTCGAAGACTAATGCAAGTGTTGAGGATTAATTAATTAATTAATTCAATAATTAATTTGTTTGTTTTAGGTAAATAGGGTTTAAGATGTAAATTCAATTGAGTTTTTATGCTTCCAGATTTTGAATTGTTTATGGTTCTCTATACTTTCTAGATTACTGATGATGGCATTCTTGATATGGTATCTGGATCCTGTTCAGAAACACTAAAGGTTCATACCCTGAGATATTTAAAACGTATATTCTCTTAAAACATTCTAATATTTTCAAATATTTTTCTCCTAAAACGATTCGATATTTTAAACGAGGGTAATGTCTCGCGGTCACAAAATCGGACAAAACAAGATCTCCAAGATATCTTTAGATAAAAAAAAATTGGATTTTTATAATTATGTCTAAAATCTTTAAAAACAAAAATTCTGCAACAAAAATCAGAGACACTCATGAGTTGATTTACAATCTCAGGAAGTCCACGTCGATAATTGCATTCGCATCACGGACGAATCCGTTTCTGCTCTCATAGGCTTCTGTCCGAACCTCTCCGTTTTGATGTTTCACAACTGCCCCAGCATCACAGGTGATAAAAGTATTAGCGATTCCAATTTATTTGAATTTGTTATGTTTCCAAAAACATGCTCCGGACAAAAAGAAGGTCTGCTTGCACTCATTCGTTTAACTTGGCATTTAACTCATTATGATTAATAGTCAATAATAATATTAATAATAACAATAACAATAACTAGTGATAATTGGTATTCACATGTTTTATTTTTACAGAGCAATCAAGAGTCCAGTTGGAGAACATGCAGTCTGAGAGGAAGGTTCATGTGACATTCACTGTTTACTGATTGGATATCAAAGGATACACTTGTTGTATATCTGGGATAGCAAACAACATATTTCATGTTTATAAAATGTAACTTTTGCTTTACACTCATAGGCATTAATTTAAGCATTGAAAGTACTTATTATAACTTATTATATTATTAAGGACAGGCAATTTAGAATTGGCACCCGTGCTTTTTATCTTCAGTCCTAACAAATTTCTATATTTTCTGACAACATCTAAAAATTATTGCATTAATTTTAGTTCATTTCAACATAAAAAAAAACGTGTGTCTTTGAAAAGCTTCCCTGTTATAAATTCTGTATTTGATATGACTTTAGAAGGACATTGTGTCCAGTGAAAAGTGCCTTGTCACAACTTTGAAATTTTATTAAGTCTAATCTCTCTGAGGCTTGGTTGAAGGCATTGAAATCTAACAACAGTTCCCATTTGAGAAGGGATTACTCATAGGATATTGATTTAATTAAGAAATAAGCTCTCCTGTGTTGTTATTTCAGAATACTTTGTTTTACTCCTGGTGGTCTTGTGGGTGGCCTATAATTTGTAATGTCATGAAACAATGTTCCCAATGATGTTTTTTGATGTATTCCAACGAAACGGTCAAAATATGTTTTCATGTTGAAACATTCGAAAATATACAAAAAAAGGACCAGGAGAGTTTACTTTGATTTATCACGGATGCTGCAAAGGAAATATAATGGAATATAGGCTGGATGCCATTCTAAAGAAATAATCAGCAATTTGATTGTGGGATGTTGGGTAGTTCTATTGATGACTTGAGTCTCAAATTAACAATTCCTTCTGGCACAAACGTGCGTAGAACTTGTTCATGGTGGATATGATGAGTTTTTTTTTAGGAACATCACTTTTATTGAAACGACAGAATAATAAAATTAATTAAATAATAAAAATAGATCGATTTAAGTAAAAAAGAATTCTTTTCGTTGAAAGATACTCCAACACCAAAATAAATATTAGGTTTTTCAGACGGTTGAAGGCAGTGAAATCAACAGTTCCCATTTGAGAAGGGATTACTTTGATATACTCGAAACATTCCCTCTACTTACCAAAACTTCTTCCAGTAAAATGTCGAGTAGACGCCTGTGGAGTGGAGTTCGGTCTTTCTCGGCGTCAGAAAAAGAAAATAATCAGAAATTTGATTTTAGACAATAAAAGATCCTTCGATGACTTGAGTCTCAACTTCACAGTTCCTGGCACAGATCTAGAATTGATTGCGGGTGGGCGTGATGTCCTGTTGTCTCCTCACAACCTCGATTTGTTAGTTATATAGTAGAGAAGTTCAGCACGATTCATCAAATCTCTTTGAAGCTAAAATAAAGTTGAATTTGACAAAGTTTTTACCACCTGGAAGCATTGATTTGTTTTACCCTGAAGATCTGGAAAAGTTATGCGGTTATGTAGTGATGGTTTAGAAAAAAACCTTCGAATCTGACATTAATTAATTTCTTTTCACCTACCAACCTTCATTATTTGGTCCCTGCAATTTCTATTTATAATTTTATATTAATTATACACATCAATAAACGATTGCTTATCAAACACGTGCTTTGTGCAGAAATTGGTTTTATTGAGCCTTCATTAAGAGACCGACAAGAGTTGCGACTAAAAACCGAGATGCAGTCTTTCTGTGAAGCAGTGGTTAATGTTGAATAATTATTTGATTTATAATTTGATAATTTTTATTTAAATTCAAATTCGTTTAATTGTACTCTGAATCGTTTCTAACTCCAAAGTGGATTACTAAAGATGGAGGTATGAGTACTTAGAAGAAACCTAAATTGGTTGATATTTTGGCCCTCCGACAAGTCAGTTTATTATATTTTCGATTATTATAAATATTAATGTAACAATGTATAATTATGATATACAATGAAATGTAAAATACATAGTGACATTAGACTCAAGAATTCTTAATGCGATACCATTTTGGTTATCATTAATATGGCCATCTAAATAACTTTAAGGATTAACTCTTATAAGTGCTGACTTTATTGAAGTTATTGAAAAAATAAAAAGATCATGTTTTCAATTCTAGATTCGTTCTGAGATATTTTTTGCCCGAAGTATTCGGGAAATTATGGGAAGAGCAGAAGATTGCTTGAAAATCGGGATGAAAACTCGCAGGAGTTTTATGAGATTATGAAATCATAAACTAATCTCATGGGGACATTTTCGATTATTTTCGTCATAACCTGGCCGTAGATTTTCTAAAATATGTCGACGTAAATTAATTATAACTTTGTAGAAACAATAAATAATAAAGAGAACAAATTAATTATCAATTTGATCAATGATTTAAGAGATGGCCGTCGTCGTATAAATTGAATTTCGAAGAAATAGAAGTTAATTTCTCAACTTGATGTTACTTTAATTTTACCAGATAATTAAATTTCTCTCCTTTTTCTTTTTATAAGCAGACGTCGAAGTTATTCAATCAATTTTTCAATTTTAATCTTTCTTCGAATCCGAGGGTAATTTTGTCGCTTGGAATGTTTCAGGTGAAGGACAGACAATAAAAGACATGGAAAAAGAAATAGTTTTAAAGACGCAGTGAATACTAAGAAAGTAAAAGTGAGATTTTCAATTGATAGCCACGTGAATTCATATATTTTTCCAAGACGGATTTTATGGAGAGCGCGTCTTATCAGAAGAATCAATCGCGTTTTACAGTTGATAATAAAAGATTGATAAGAAATACCACAAATTTGAAGCGAAGGTAACTCCGTCGTACGAAGAATTTCAATCGAATGAATCCGTTCTGAAGGATTTGAATGCAGAATAGTCAAGCAGTTAAACGAAAAATAGAAAATGAAAAACCAGTAGAAAATAGAGATTCATCACAACCAGCACAACCTCTGTTGTTGATGGAGCTTCGAAAACGTTGAAAATTTTCAATAAAACATTTTTCCAAAACTAAAATTATTACTTTCGATGTTTTCGACGACGACGATGATGAGGAGGAGGATGATGATGTTGATGGCAAAACAGATCCAAAACTGTACAGGGGTTGGATTGCGGGAAAAATGTGACTTTGGGTTGAATTTTCGGTTTCGAGTGGAAAACTTCCAAATCGAGAATGTTGAAATGAGACATTCAAACGTCTAATTCTAAACAAGGCTACTGCTAGCAAACGAGTAATCTCTAGATCTCTAAATACAACAAAAGGACTAAAAACTAATAAAATAATTTTCTGACAAAATGACAAAAACTTAGCAGTACCAAAAATCGAGATACAAAAAACGGATCGCTATTCCGTCGGGATTTTCTCCCGAAGACCGCAGTTTAAAATATTTAAAAAATAAGTTCACCAAACAACTAGCTACAATTCAACAATTCAAATGAGCATCTTTCGATTTCCAGACGAAAACGCTGAAGCTAAAACGATGAATCCGTCTTAAAACGAGAGGAATTGAAAATAGGGGACTCGGATATCCTCGAGTGCGTCACTTTGAATAATCGTGGATCGTAAAAACAAAAGGAGAAGAAAAGAACGATGGATTTACTCAGGCAAAATGTCGCGAAATAGCTTGCGATGAACGAATTGAATCCAATATAATACTATTTAATCACTCCTGGAGCACCGATGATGTAAAAAACATCAAGATTCTTCTCAGCCCGAACAGATTCAATCCTCGGAATCTTTTCGCTCGACATTACATCAAATAAACCCATCTGGTCTCGAAAACTCCAAAAGTCATACATACACACACAAGGTACTCATCGACCTGGCCGCTGTTTTTTCTGCAGCGAGGAACGTCGAACGACGCGACGGAGAGAAGCGTCCAAAAAAAAAAAGAATCCTAGCTAGAAAAAGTGATCAATGACATACAGTGAGCTGATTCCGCACTGGCGAAACTTGAGATGGTCGATGAACTCTCTGGCCCTGTTTATGTCGGCAAGAGCCTCTCCCAATTCGCAGAGGAGAACGTAGGAAAAGACGCCGACGTTTTGCCCTCTCCGCGGATCGTGGCACGAGGCCCCCTGCTGAGCGGAAGAGACTTGCGTCGAGAAGCGATGATGGGCACCGCTGTTCTCCGTCTGAACCTCTCGGCCAAGAGAGGACGAGGTGCCGTTGTAAGGTGCGGGCGGAGGCCAACAGGTGAACCCTGCGTCGTGCGCGGGCTCTTGGGCCGACGATTTCGACGAGTAGAAGGAAACGGGATTGGTCGAGTTCGGATTGATCATCTTGTGAAACGTTATGCGCTCCAGTTTCAAGCTGGGCGGAATATTTTCCACGATGTAGTCGGCTCCGCTCCAATAGCTCCAGGTGCGATCGAGGCTCTCCAGGTTGCTTCCGGACGTCATGAAAGCACTGAGGATGTAGGCAGTGTTCGGATTGGAGGGTCGCTTCGGGAGAAGCGAAGTTTCTTTGTCGACGAACGTGTGTAACTCCTTGTAGGCCCCTGTGTTGTGCACGAAACAAGAGAGATTTTGTGAGACTACAAAAATAAATCCTGCCCGAGGGAAGCAGCAACGTTTGAATATGTGATGAGGTGACGATGCTGATGATGATAATGATGATGATGACGACGACGACGACGATGGTGATGATGATGGTGGTGACGACGATGCTTAGGAGTGCATGACATGGCCAGGTACTGTAGTTTATTTAGATACGGTCCCTCGGTATTTTCGCGCACCTATGCCAGACAACGTTGGAGACCGTGTTAATGTATTTATCCGTGATTCTCTGCTAAGTCGGAGGTGACTTTATGCATTCTGTATTTTATAAGCAGTTTGGAATTTTAGAAACGTAGCCTTGGGTTAATTGCAACTTGGAAGTTTCGTTTTTTCCAAAAGATTTCAATTCCAAATTCGATGGTGACTCTTGCACGGTCCGAATCTTTCAAAGCGTTTGCCAGCTGTAAAATATTTTCCCTGCACTGCGATTTATTTGCTTTGAATTTATTTACGTGTCGACCAAGCAATGAACCAGAGTGATTTTCAGCCATTTTTTATTGGAGCATTTCACAGCTTGAAAGGAAGCATCATGTTTTGAAACAGAGGGACATGTAGTGCAGTGTTCGACATATTTTAAAGAGTGTCACATTTGTTGCCCTGACTTTCGTTAATATTTATTTTATAAAATAAAATTTGATCGAATAAGTTAAATATTAGCATGAAATCTTGAAATCAATTTTAAAAATTGATTTATTTGTTTTTCTATAAAATGTAAATTGGATTTTTATGACCAATGTTCTACCAATGTTTGAGATTCAAATGATTGAGGATATTATTTGAACGAGGTCGTTTTACTGGTAGCCACTTTGATTTTTTAATTTTTAATTTACCTATTCCTTAATAATAATCTACATTTCGATATTTTAATATGAAATAATCCGCTTCGTGTTCCTAATCTCTGTGGAAGTGCCTTGAGGTTTGTGATTGTACTATGTAATGATTGAGATCTCATGCATTGTTAATGATGGTCTCCATTTGAAATTCCGAAAACACAAGGGTCACAAAACCCAAATCACTCAAAGGTTAATAACACTTCCAGCTAACATCACCTTGTAAATACTGATTTGACAAGAAACTGGGATCTGTCCTTTTTTGTACTAGAATCTTTCCAACAAATCCATGAATCCAGTCCAACTGAAAGTCTGACGAACTGCTACAGCTTCCAAACATCAAGAAAAATCAAATCTTTTCCGCCAGCAAAGACCTTAATCTTCCTAAATCCCTTCGAGAAACGTTAGACTCTTGACTGACTGAATGAAATTTTGCAGAACCAGTTTCAAATTAGGCGATAGAATTTCAGAAGGTCTCGATTCGAATCAAATCGATACTTCATCCTTAACAATCCCAAGGACCATCTATAGAGATAAAGACACGGCGAAAAGTTCGAAACAAATACAAACGCACTGGATGTTTTGCAGGATTGCCTGAACCATAAACTTGGGTTACTGCTTTGATTTGAGCGAAATCCTTGCGAGATATCGTTGGATATAAATCTAAACACCATTAAGTCGGAAATTAGCTGCAGGATGGGAGTGGAATTAAAAGTTAAGCGAGGTTCTCATGCAAAGGAAATCCATTTGATCAATGCTAAATCAGAATCGATCGCGAGGCAATTTATCAATTTAATTCTCGAGGTAAGCGAATCGCTCGGATCAATAACGGTGCATTCAGCTCCACGTCGCAAAACTTCGGAAAGCACGACCACTGGAAAATAGTCCAAAGAAAGCGAACCGTGCAGCTGTAAGATTGGAAATTGCCGGCTGTGAATTTCTTTTAATCGACATCTTGGAAATGTTCCCACTGCGTACGAAGAAAGAACCTCGTCGGAGGCTTACCATATTTCCAATGGCCGTCTGAATTCGAAACTGATTTTCCAGCATTTACGACTCACGCACGTTCATCATTTTTTTTTGGCCGTGACGTCAGCAATTCACATCCGAGTGGCTTTTTCTCCCATTAAAAGAGAAAATGACTTCGTGACAATGGACTTTGTCTCTGATGGGCAGATTGGGAACAGTGAAAGAGAGTCGTTGCAACATTGCGGAGACAGAACTCTTGGATGCCTTGGATACTCATCGGCGTCATGGCACCGTCAAATCTGCCATCATGGCAGTGGTGGCGCCTTTGTCATTGATAGTGTCGCTATCGTCGTCGTCGTCGTCATCGTCGCAACCAGTGTGAAGTTATGACCGGGTTAGATCGTTCATTAACTGCAGTCTACTTCAGTACAATAAAGTTAATCGTTTCCATGCGGTTGCTAAGATCTGGAAGACGATGAAGACGACGATGAATAGCGTTGGTGTAATGATAATAGATGACTACGATAGCCAGAGCGTGAAAAATGGTCGAAACAAATCATCATTATGATGATTATGGCGGCAATAATTCTTATGATGATGTTGGTTGTGATGAAGATGAAGATGAAGGAGAATAAGAAGAAAAAGAAGAAGAAGATGACAATGACTGTGATGACAACGACGACGACGACGACGATGACAAACAGTAACCGCTGAAACTCAGCCGATTTCCAGGCAGAAGTACACGAAATGCCAGTAAAAAGCAATGAGCCATGTACTTTGAAAGGTTGGACGGCTTGAGGAACAACAACAAGATGGAGACGACGATGGGCCTGCACATACTCTCGCGCACATACACAAGCACATGCACAAGCACACACACGCATACACACGAAAACGCGCACACAAACACGATTTCAAATCAGCAGCTGCTGCATACGTCTTACAAATTGGAACCACCACCCACCCCCCACCCCCCTCCAAAATAAAAATAAAAAATAAAAATAAACACAAGAACAACAACAACAACAATAATAAAAAAAAACGCACCCCTGTTTTTGAGAACCTCGATGAAATCACCCTCGATGACGTGGCGTCCGTTGTCCTGGTCTTGGTTTGCTTTCCTCGTTCTCTGCGACTCTTCCTTGTAGACGATGTAATGAACGTAAGGGAAACGAGCTGCAAACAGAAACTCCAGGTGGATTGCATGGATGGACGGACAGATGGATGGATGGATGGACGGATGGTGACAGATGAGTTGGAGGTCATGGAAGAGCATTTTCCATCATTGGGTTGACCAATTAGAAGCTACTTAATGGGCGGAAGTAATTTCTAATGGCGACAGTTTCGATTGAAGCCAAGAAAACATCGGTTGTTAAAATAATATTCGACATGACGAACGTCTTCAACAACAAAATTTCCGAAATTTTTCCGGATCCAATGAGCGTTTTCCCTTCAATAATTATAGTGAAAACAGTAATCTATCATCTGGTCATCGTCATAGTTGTCGTCGTCATCATCTTCTTCATCGCAGCTTTCCAAGCCCAAGTCCTTGGCATCTTCTGGTCAGTCTAATCAATAGATCAATAATATCGATCCCAATGCCAATTCCATCGGTTACGTTTCTTGGTCGAAAATTAGAAATCAGAGATTTTTGAAATCTGTTCTTGGGAAATATTTAAATTTCATCCATAATCAGAATTTAAAAACAATTTCGCGTGTTTTAGCGAAATTAAAATGAAATAAAGTCGTATTTTTGTGACGACTTGAAATTTTAAAGCAGGTTGTTTTAAGAAATTATTCGTCCATGAAGAGAGCGACAGATGTCACTGTCATAAATTCAACCAATGGAATTCTGTTTTCACACATCCCTTCAAGTCTTCCAATCACGTACAGTGTACGGTGCATGTTGAATCACATCCATGACATGATAATCACTAATTTTAAAAAATTATTTACGATCAATTTGCTGTTAATAAATAATTATCAACAAATTATTTCATCTTTTGCAGATAGAGCTTTTTTTTTCTTAGTCATGTCATACGTGAGTCATGTTTAAAAGTGCATTTCGGCGAATTTGACTTTTATATTTTGGCGGAAGTGAGAATAGCTTTCTTAATAATCAGTAATCAGAAGATAATGTAAATATAAATATATTATAGTAAATTATAATCAACACAATAAATATTATATTTTAAACAGAAGATAAAAACTAAAGAAACATTTAGTTTTTTATTTATTTGTTTGTTTATTTATTTATTTACTTTCTTTTCTGTCATCATATCAGAACCCAGCAAGAACCGCTTGGATGTAACACTCGGTTCCAGAGAAGGAAATGGAAATTGGAGCGTGGAATGAAGAGCATGTTGTCTTCCAACATTGCTGATGCTCTGCAAACATTGGAGTGGCCATAAAGATGGCTTTTAATTATTCGCTGCTGGGTCTCTAAGAAATAATTCAGGCAGGTTTTCAACGATACTTGAAGGACCGAAGCACAGTACTTCTCTTAGGTCTTTGTTTTTTGTTTTTTGAGGTTTTAAAGTAAAAAATAGGAGAAAAGGATTGGAAAATCTTCGATAAAAGCTGAAGTTTTTCAAATGCCTTTCGAGTTGAAAGCTTTCACGGAGGGAATTCTTTACAATGAAACTTTCTGTCTCACTATATCAGGCTGTAAATATTCATGAACTGTCCATTATTTCAGAAAGAAGTTGAATTAAATTGAAATAAATATTAAATAAATATTCAATCCCACGGTCAGTCAAACTCAAAACAAATTGCGAAGAAAATCTGTAACAAAATCACATTTTTTTGGCCATTTTCTTTTACAATCATTCTTTTTTCGTTCCCCAATTTTTTCTGTCTTCTGCCAAGCATAATGAATGCCAAGCATAGTAATGGCTGAGTTTTCACGATGCTTTATGAAGGATTTTAAACTATTATTTTTTTTTTAAATTTTATTTGTTTTTATTTTGCTGATGTCGACAAAATTACAGGCAGAGTGTTTCCGGTTGAGGGACATTTCTTTTCCTGATTTACGTTATTGACTTTCTAGGATGTCTGTTATATTGCGACAGCATGAGGCATAAAAGTCGAGGCAAGGTCTTAAAATCATAACAACGATGTTTTAGCAAGAGCTGCGCCAGCAAATGTGACTTTTGGCAAAAGGTTATTATTAAAATGTAATAATAATAATAATAAAAATAATGATAATATTAATAATAATAAATATTTTATAGAGTTATTAAATTGCAATGCTGTATAATAATTGATGTTCAATTTCAATATTATACCATTTCAGCGGATAAATAAATAAATATATAAATAAATAAATAACAAAGATAATAATTAATATTTAATTTATTAATAATTAATCATAAATAAAGAGAAATAAATGATAAATATTTATGGATATAAATAGTCGCTTGTTGGCAACACCAGATGCCCATTAAGTTATCCTGCAGAGCACCTCCCGTCTTGATTGTGTAATCTCGTACGACCATAACAACAACGCACGCCAATGCCTGGCAATTCATCATCGTTGTCTTCGTCATCCTGGCCATCATTATCATCACCATCATCATCACCATCACCAGCATCGTCATCAAGATCTTCACTATCAACGACTATCTATAGATGGAAGTTTAAGCGGTGCAATTTCTTATCAGTTTGCGCATCTGGAAATATCGGGGGAACATTTCAAAACCTACTGTGGGCTTTACGAGGACGTCTGACTCTTGCAGAATGTTTTCGAGCTATTATTCGGATGATATCGTCATCATCATCGTTATCACCACCACCATTGATGACGTATAAATTGTAAAAGTGAATCAAATTAAATCTCGTTTTATTTAATTTTATAATTGTTAAAATGCAAACAATACCAATGTTGTCGTTGTTGTTGTTGTTGTTGTTGTTGATGTTTACTTTACATTTTCTAAGTTCATGCTACCTGATTCCCACTGGAAATAATGGAATTCAAAGTCGTCATTAATTTATTTATTTTAAAATTAATTCTTAAAAACATTTGAAATCCTGTTTCAATTCGAAAATGTCCGTAAATGTTAAAAAATGTCCAAATTAAATCAACTCAAAGCATTTACGGAATTACTTTATTTATCAATTTAATGGAATAAAAACCCGGCGATTTTATTTTATTTAATTAATAATGCTTTTAAAATGTAAAAGTTGGTATAATAATTAAGGCGTCAATTTGCTTGAATCTGAACATGAATCTCAAATGAGACTCAATTTCAGAAGCATTAGATAAGTTCACCTGAACAGAATTTATACTCCCCGAGTCTTTGCAAACAATTTGCACCGAAATAAAATGCAATAAATAAATAAATAAATAATTATATTTTTTGAAAAATAAAAACAAATATAAAAGCCTTTAAAGCACGGCCGAATTAATTTCTAAATGTTTGCACTCTGCGAACTTTAGAACGTTAGCGGATGAAAAACCTTTAGAAATCCGCTCGAACAAAGATTTAAAATAATAAATGTATAATAAATTATTATGCTAAAATTATATTAAAATTAAAATTAAAATTATGAAAAAGAAAAGCGAACCTCTATAAAAATTCCGAGGGGATTTCCGGAAGGGAATATTTGAACAAATCATTTTTGTTTACATCGCCTGTTAACCAGACTTCTATACCTCGATAAACCATAAAGAAGTTTGTGAACATTATTATTATTATTATTATTATAATTATTATTATTATTATTATTATTATTATTTTCTTAAATGTTTTTTCTTGAATTTTTTAAATCGATTAGAACGTGATGACATTTTGAATCCGGGAATTTCCCATCACCTTATTGCACAGCGATCGATTACTTCTGGCCCAATTTGCTGGCTAGGGATTTGAAATGCCCTTTGAACTTCCCGGATTGATTACAAGCCCTGGCCAAGATGGCTGCCAGCGAGAAAGGCTGCTTTATTGTTTTATGCCTCAACCTGTACAGCTGTAATGGTCTGTGCATTCGCCAGGCTCTGTGGATCAGATGGTTTTGTGGTCATGGAAGTAATGTCTTCCCTTGTTTGTCTTTTCGTTGTGCCTGGTTGCATCTCCAAAAAGCCAAAAGCCACGCTTTCAAGCCGAAAAGTCGACTTTGAGAAACGCTTTCAAAATGCAGGATGCATGTTCAGGATTCTTTTAGATTTTTTTTTCAATTTTTTTTTCCAGCCTACAAAATGAGGTTCATTAGCGGTCTTCCATAATTTATTTTGAAATTCTTTCCTCACGAAGGATCTTCCTTTTAGGGCTCTCATTGGAGACGTCATTAAACATTAAAACGGACATTTTGGCGTGCTCGGTTGATGTCTTGCAAGATGAAATTGTTCCTAAAAATGACAAATCGTTCTTTTAGCAGCGGCAACAATGTTTCTCTTTTTTTCTTTTTTTTTTGTGTGGATTTTTTTCAAAATAAACAAGATAAATAAACGTGTGTATCATCATCGTGCAATGTATGTTCTCATAACATTTACAGCAATTTGTTGAGATAAATAAATAAATAAATAAATACGTACTTAAATGAATAAATAATTTTTGTCAACCATTTCGAAACTTCAAGGATGGATTTAATTAACTTATAATTTTTTAATTAAATATAAATTTCACAAAAAAAAATAACAAAAAAATTATTTAAAAAAAAAGTTCCCTGCTGTGATGTGCATCACTTATATCCGGCCTTCCATGCGTCGGATTGCTTTTCAAACCCAGGATTGGAATAACAATGAACGAGTGAATGAATGAGTGAAGGAATATTAGATATTCATGACATTAATTCTCAGTGTTTTGACATTAAATTCAGTGATTCATTAAATTAAATATTCAAACCGTGGCACACGAAAGGCAGATTGTTGAGATGCATCCTGATTACTATTACTATTACTCCATTATATTCCATTAATATTAATTATATTAAATATACTAATTATATTAATTATATTAATCTATTCAATGAAATAACTTTTATAAATTCCGAATATACAATAAATAAATGAAGACAGAATAAATACATTCATTAAGAAATCATTTATTTGCATAATTAAATGGATATTAATATTAATATTAAATAATTCTAAATAAATCTAAAGTCCACAAACAAACAACTGAAAATAGTAAAGGATCCGTGGAGGTATCAGGTCATAATTTTAACTTTAAAAGCATCCCCTTCAGCGCCCGTTGATTAAGTTCTGCCCTAAAGAGTGGATTTTAGAAATAATTTATTATAGGAAAATAATTTATATATATAAAATAAATATTTAATTTTCTCGGAAATTCATCAAATTTCTATCCACAAACAAACAAATATAAAAAAAAATGTCAGTAATTGTTGTCATAGTTTATTCAATTACCTGCTTGTCTCCAGGAATGTGTTCAGTAATTTATATTAATAACATATAATAAACAATTATTATTGTATTAAATATAAAAATATAATAGCAATATTAATGTCAATTACTTTATGTAGCGCCTCCTGCTTCAAAAA